>CM050164.1:331026681-331626681 GCA_027410445.1 Discoglossus pictus | reverse complement strand
CAAGAGACGGCCGCCCACCAAAACTCACGGACCGGGCAAGGAGGGCATTAATCAGAGAGGCAGCACAGAGACCAAAGGTAACCCTGGAGGAGCTGCAGAATTCCACAGCAAAGACTGGAGTATCTGTACATAGAAAAAAAATAAGCTGTACGCTCCATAGTCGGGCATTATGGCAGAGTGGCCAGAAGGAAGCCATTACTTTCAGCAAAAAATCATAATGACATGTTTTGAGTTTGTGAAAAGGCATTTGGGAGACTCCCAAACTCCCAAATGTATGAAGAAGGTGCTCTGGTCTGATGAGACTAAAATTTAACTTTTCGTCCATCAAGGAAAATGCTATGTCTGGCGCAAACCCAGCACATGACATCACCCAAAGAACACAATCCCAACAGTGAAACATGGTGGTGCAGCATCATGCTGTGGGGATGTTTTTCAGCAGGGAAAGTAGGATGGTGCTACATACAGGGATATTCTTGAGCAAAACCTATACCACTCTGTGCGTGATATAAGGCTAGGATGGAGGTTCACCTTCCAGCAGGACAATGACCCCAAACACACTGCTAAAGCAACACTTGAGTGGTTTAAGGGGAAACATGTACTGTAAATGTATTGGAATGGCCTAGTTAAAGCCCTGACCTCAATCCAATAGAAAATCTGTGGTCAGACTTAAAGATTGCTGTTCACAACCGCAAACCATCCAACTTGAAGGAGCTGGAGCAGATTTGCAAGGAGGAATGGGCAAACGTCCCAGTGGCAAGAGGTGGCAAGCTCATAGAGACTTATCCAAAGCGTCTTGGAGCTGTGATTGCCGCAAAAGTATTGACTTTAGTATTGACTTTAGGGGTGTGAATAGTCAATATAGATTGACTTTTTCTGTTATTTTGCCCTATTTGTTGTTTGCTTCACAATAATAATAAAAAAAATAAAAAAAACATCTTCAAAGTTGTGGGCATGTTCTGTAAACTAAATGATGCAAATCCTCAAACAATCCATTTTAATTCCAGTTTGGGAGGCAACAAAACATGAAAAAATTCCAAGTGGGGTGAATACCTTTGCAAGGCACTGTATGTGTATTTTGGATGTTGTGTGACTGTAAATATAACTTCCTGTATGTGCGCACATATATGCATATAACGTTTGTATGTGTGTAAATATATAAGATTTCTGTATACATGTTCAAGGATTCTTATTTGCAGCTGACTTATAGTTTTTCCTATGTCAAGTTTCTGACATGAACACTTCATTACATATATCACATGGGTAGTGCAGCAGTTTACAAAGCGTTTCACCTGAAATTTTTCTTCCGTCCATGCATTCAGAAAAAATTGGTTGGGCTGAATATACTTGCAAGCCATACAATGGCCGTATCTGTATAATACACATGTTGGTTTAAGCCATGTTTTAACTGGCTCTGATGGTTTATAAAAGCTGCATGAGTGCTGCCGGCACTGGGGATCTACAGTTCATTGATGGAACCATGAATGCCAACATGTACTGTGACATACTGAAGCAGCGCATGATCCCCTCCGTTCATAGACTGGTGCAGTATTTCAACATGATAACAAACCCAAACACACCTCCAAGACTACCACTGTCTTGCTAAAGAAACTGAAGGTAAAGGTGATGGACTGGCCAGCATCTTTTTTGGGGCATCCTCATTCAGAAGGTGGGGCAGTGCAAGGTCTCTAACATCCACCAGCTCTGTGATGTCATAATGGAGGAGTGGATTAGGACTCCAGTGGCAACCTGTGAAGCTCTGGTGAACATAAGGGTTAAGCAGTGCTGGAAAATAATGGTGGCCACACAAAATATTAACACTTTGGGCCAAATTTGGACTTTCCACTTAGGGGTGTACTCACTTTTGTTGCCAACGGTTTAGATATTAATGGCTTTGTGTTGAGTTATATTGAGGGGACAGCAAATGTACACTGTTATACAGACTTACATTGTAGCAGAGTGACATTTCTTCAGTGTTGTAACATGAAAAGATATCAAAAAATATTTAAAAATGTGAGGGGTGTATTCACTTTTGTGAGAGTTTTATAGCTTATCAGTGGAGAAAAAAAGAGGGAGACAAAATAAGGCTACAATATTCTTCTATAAAAAGGGTAAAAAGTGGAACAAAGAAGAGTGCTTGAAGAGCTAAAAAAGCTGGATATTGAAATTTAAAAAGTAGACAAAGGGGGAAATATTGTTTTAACATAGAAATAAACTTATTTAGACATGTGCTTAACATTTCTGAAGGATTGTAAAACTTACAATGTTTTATAAAAAAATCCGGCTTAGGAATATTGTGTAGAGTTGCAGACTCTCCTTCTGAAAGCCTTAAACAATGTTTTACAAGGACTAACTTCGAGTACCTCCTCCCAAAGGCCCGACGGTGGTTACTTTTTAAAGCCTTGCCTAAAGTGCATAAGCAACCAACCCCAATTCCAGGTAGACCAATTGTGTCTAGTACAAATTGTCTAACTGAAAGAATAAGTCAGTCTATGGATAAAGAGTTTAAAAAGATTGTGTGTAGTTTACCCTCATTTCTACAAGACACAACGGACACACTAAAGAGCATAAATGGATTGGAGCTACCTTTGGTAGCCTTGTTGGGAACTGTTAACATCGAACAATTATACAGCAACATCTCTAATGAGCAAGGCCTGAAGGCAGTAAAATATTTCCTAGATATGCGTAGCTTTGACCATCACAGATGGAACTAAATCATTCTTGACATGTTGGAGTTCATCCTTGCTAGAAATGTATTCATTTTTCATGGCAAATGGTACCGCCAGATAAGTGGCACAGCAATGGGAACATTATGCGTACAATAAAAGAATGACCTAAAATGTCTAAAACCCGGTGCTTAGCACCTACAGTTTATAACAAAATACTTTAATAGGATACTGTACTCATTAAAAAAGTGCTAAGAATAAGCAAATCTGAACTATGCAATAATAAATACATTAGAACATAAATTTGCATATATATAGGACAATAACCCTGTCTCTAGAAGCTGGAGCAATCCCCCCTCATATACATAACTAGCCATATGGGCAATAAGGACAGTATATACAATCCTCATACACAAAAAAATTGCTAATCCTAGGATTGCTAACAAAGTCTAGTACAAAAACACATTATTAAAAACAAGAAGAGCAAGGGTACATGACAGTAAGCAATTTAACATATCAGTGATAGCATATCCAGTGTGTATGCAAAGTCATAAATGTAACCATATACTTGCAGGTACTCTGCTTGTTAAGTTAAACAAATTGGTATGATAAACACTATTTGTGGCCCAAGCATAACTGTATATATTGCTCATCCAAGGGGCTCCCTTTTGCTGCATGAGAAAATAATATGCCAACGGTCCATTTCACTCCTGACTGAGCTTTGTCACAAGCTGATGTGTCTTCCATCTCTCAGGCTTTAAATAACCCTATACTTTCGGTATACGAAACAACTTTCTGACATTATTGACGTCATTACGTCCATGCGTCAGTGCGCACCTACATAGCTGCGTTATATACGCAAGTGCACTAATACTAAGACAACTTTATTGAACTGTTTGCAAACAGGCACAATTTTGGGTATATATCTATATCAGCTATAAGAGAAAAATATTTATGACGGAAAGTCTAAACGAAAAAATAACATATCACTTATATAAAAAGTGTACATGTTATAATTAATGGGAAATTACTAATCTTTTAATAAAATCATATTTGTCAAATGATACCTTTGCAATTAATCATTTTCAATTAAGGTTTCTTTCACACTACTATAAGATGTGTTGACAGAAACAACACTGAAGCTTACAGTGAGATGTCTATCTCTAGATATAAAGAAGCGAATATTACATTAAGCCTTATTCAGTTTATTATAGATTCAACTTATGGCAAATCTCTATGGGTAGAAACCAATTTAATAACAAATCAACTAATATCAACTAATATCTATACTTATTTATTAAACATTATTTAATACCCACAAAATTATTTAAAATGTAATGTGAATTGATTAGAACATTATTAGTGTGATTATGAACTATAATTAATTGTGCTTAATGTGTGTATGAATAAATTGAATAAATTATAGTGCTAATTGATAAATAAATATATACAGTGGGGGAAAAAATTATTTGATCCCCTGTTGATTTTGAACGTTTGTCCACTGACAAAGATGTGATCAGTCTATAATTTTAATGGTAGGTGTATTTTAACAGTGAGAGGCAGAATAACAAAGAAAAACCCAAGAAAAATGCATGTCAAAAAAGTTATAAATTGAATTGTAGGTCAGTGAGGGAAATGAGTATTTGATCCCCTATCAATCAGCAAGATTTCTTGCTCCCAGGTGTATTTTATACAGGTTACGAGCTGAGATTAGGAGTACTCTCTTAAAGGGAGTGCTCCTAATCTCTGCTTGATTGATTCACAAAAGCAATCAATCAATCAGATTCCAAACTCTCCTCCATGACCAAGACCAAAGAGCTGTCCAAGGATGTCAGGGACAAGATTGTAGACCTACACAAGGCTTAAATGGGCTACAAGACCATCACCAATCAGCTTGATGAGAAGGTGACAACAGTTGGTGTGATTATTTGCAAATGGAAGAAACCCAAAATAACTGCCAGTCTCCCTCAGTCTGATGCTCCACGCAAGATCTCATCTCCTGGAGTTTCACTGATCATGAGCACCGTGAGGAATCAGCCCAGAACTACACAGGAGCATCTTGTTAATGAGCTGGGACCATAGTCAACAAGAAAACAATTGGTAACACACTACGCTGTGGAGGACTGAAATCCTGCAGCACCTGCAAGGTACTCCTGCTCAAGAAAGCATATGTACAGGCCCATCTGAAGTTTGCCAATGAACATCTGAATGATTCAGAGGAGAACTGGGTGAAAGTGTTGTCATCAGATGAGACCAAAACCGAGTTTTCTGACATCAACTCAACTTAATTCTGCCTATGACCCCACGAACACCATCCCCACCGTCAAACATGGAGGTGGAAACATTATGCTTTAAGGGTGTTTCTGCTAAGGGGACAGGACAACTGCACCACATCAAAAGAATGAAGGACGGGCCCATGTATCATCAAAATTGGGCAGTGCATTGAAAATGGTTTGTGGATGGGTATCCCAGCATGACAATGACCAAAAACACACAACCAAGGCAACAAAGGAGTGGCACAAGAAGAAGCATGTTAAGGTCCTGCAGTGATCTAGGTAGTCTCCAGACTTTAATCGCATAGAAAATCTGTGGAGGGAGCTGAAGGTTTGAGTTGCCAAACATCAGCCCTGAAACCTCAATGACTTGGAGAGGATCTACAAAGAGGAGTGGGACAAAATCCCTCCTGAGATATGTGCAAAACTGGTGGCCAACTACAAGAAACCTCTGACCTCTGTGATTGCCAACAAGGGTTTTGCCACCAAGTACTAAGTCGAAGGGGTCAAATACTTATTTCCCTCATTGACCTTCAAATACTACCCCCCCCCCCACTGTAAATATCTAGATATTCTTAGGGATAAAAATATATAAATCACATATATTGTTGTGAGCGTACGAGTTGTTGCTAACGCTGCGGGCTCGCGTAGCGAGCCCGCGGCCCTCGCGAAGCAAGGGCACTGTGCCAGGTTCTCAGTTGCTGGCAAGGAGCGCCTTCGGCGCTCCATGCCAGCAACTGAGGACCCTCGCAAAGCAAGGGCCTCAGTTGCTGGCTTGGAGCGCCGCAGGCGCTCCATGCCAGCACCTGAGGACCTCGCAAAGCGAGGTCTTCAGTTGCAGCAACTGCGACCCTTGCAAAATTTAAAAAAAAGTTAACGTCGCAACACATTACGACACTCGCAAACAACATACGACACACGTTCACACACATTACGGCCTCGCAACACTCGGACGCAACTCGCGAACATTACAAAATTACAAACACAATACATACACACAGCACATATATAAAAAGGTTACCTACACAAACACGAAGCACCCAGGACCTCAAAAATGCAACTTACAACTTAATTGCACTCAAAATAAAAGAGTTTAGACAATAAAGAGTTTGTTAAGCGACACAAAAAATGGCCGACGAATAAAACGAAAACGAGGCTACACACGCAAACACCATACGAGACACGTTACCACACATTACGACTTCGCAAACATCGGACGCAACACGCCGACATACAAACATTTAAAACTTAAGAAAGACACACAACAAACACATAAAAAGCTTACCTACAGCAAGAGGAACCAGCCAACACCTCAAAAAAACAACTTACACCTACATTTAAATCAAAATAAAACACTTTAGACACTAATACCATCGCTAAGCGAGAGAAAAAATGGCCGACGAACAAAACGAAAACGAGGCTTCAGACGTAACTACACTACACTTACTCGCAATAATGAAACACATACTATGCGGAACGTATCACAATCATATTCAACACCATTTTGAACAGTAATACGCAGAAAATGGCGGATGGAACGCAAATTCTAAGCTGGAACGCAAATAGCGCATGCGTATTGCGTTCTAACGGTCTCACTTTCCAGAACTTTCTACAAGTTTATAAATACTGCCTATTTCAAAAAAATATATACATTTCTCCTCAGGTGATGAACGGAGTGACTTCTGAGATAACTGCTGCTTTTACTTGAGAAGACAATTCTTTACTAATTTACTACTTTGCATTGTGCAAATTACAACTGAGAGGTAAGCAATAATATATTACATTTTATTATCAGGACAGGTCAAACAAATAAAAAAAAAATATAGCATTTATGTAGTGACATGTATGGCACATTTATGTGTATAGGCTCAAAAAATATATACGGTTCATTTAACAAAAAAAGAAAAAAACATAATTCTATATTAAACAGAGGTTTATGTATAGTGACATGTGACACGCACATATATGTCTATAATGTATAGTGACATCTGACACGCACATATATGTCTATAATGTATAGTGACATCTGACACGCACATATATGTCTATAATGTATAGTGACATCTGACACGCACATATATGTATAGAATGTATACTGACATGTGACACCCACATTTCTGTGTATTGCCCCTTCATAGTGACATGTGACACGGACATATATGTGTATAATGTATATTGACATGTGACACACACATTTATGTGTACTGCCCCTTCATAGTGACATGTGACACGCACATTTATGTGTATTGCCACTGCAACAAAATTAGCTTACAACAAAATCAGTAAACAACTACATTTAAATGACATTATATGTCATGTATACTGATATGTCACACGCACATATATGTGTATCATCTATAGTTACATCTCACACACAGACATTTATGTGTGTTGGAAAAAAAATATATAAGGTTAATTTAACCATTTAAATATGAGTCATGTATACTGATATGTCACACGTACACAAAATAATTACATTAAACTATGGAATGTGCTTCATGTATGTGACATATGTGTGTAGCCCCCAACAAAAAATAAGGTTAATTTAAAAAAATTACACTACTATATTTCAATGACATTCATTTACTTCAATTCAATAGATCATATAAAGCTGAATCTTTTTATTTCTTTGAATATTCAAACAGACTCTGCATCAATAGCGTCTCTCAACAATTTGCACCGTGCACTGTGAAGCACAATCCCTTTTAAAGAACACCAACAAATAAGAAGAGGTAGGATACAACAAGACATTACATGCTCAAAAGGCCATGCTTTGCTAGATGAAAAATTATACATATACAAATAAGTATTTCACTTTCTTTTTCAAAAAGACACTACAAGAAGACCGGCGCATTAAGATTGGCAGTAGGGGACCGTCTGTCATTCAAAACTTCAACCAAGGTAAAGTATTAAGTATAAACAAGAAAGAACCATGAGCCCTATTCAATTGCGACTTCCTCAATTGAATAGGGCTCTATATAAGCACATAACATATTTTTTATACAGAACTTTTTAGTTACTGAACTTCTAACCACAATCAATGTTTTCAATAACTAAAAACTTTGCTCAATAAATATGTTATGTGATTATATAGAGCCCTCTTCAATTGGCAAAATTGCTATTCAATGAGGACCTATATATCTTTAATGGCCAAGGGCCTCACTCCAATGTGATTTGCCCATTTCAATACGGCTATATATAAGCACAGAGCATATTTTTTAAAGGAACTTTTTATTTTGTGAACACGTTGCTTTTGGATACAAGTTCACTAAATACAAAGTTACGTAAAAAAATATGCTCTGTGCTAATATTGAGCTCTATTCCATTGGCCAAAACACAATTGAATGAGGAGCTCACAATATAACAAATGCAGTAACCAAAGGCCCTCATTCAATTGCTATTTTGGGCAATTCAATATGGCTATAAATAAGCACTTTTAGGCCCTTATTCTATTTTAAAAAATATATGTGATGTGCTTATTTACAACCCTATTCAATTTTCAACATTGCAATTCAATGACGGCCTTAGAGTACTATTACATTGTAAAAAATGCAATTGAATGAGGGGCAAACTATGCAACATATGGTACACACAAAGGCCCTCATTCAATTGCAATTTGCCCAATTGAATAGGGCTCTAAATAACAACATAAATTTTTTTTTAAAATAAGTTTTTAGTTACTAAAAATATATCCAAAATAAAGTTTTTAAATGACTAAACACTTTTTATAAAAAAATATGCTATGTGCTTATTTAGGGCACGATTCAATTAGCCAAATCGCAATTGAATGAGACACAAACTGCTACACATAAAACTGAATTTCTTATTCAATGTTTAACAACCTATAAGCCTTACAAAGAAGCAAAAATAAGAATAACAAAAGTGTTGCGCACCTAATAGCATTGTACAAAAAATCACACAAACTCATAGGAAACTAAATTAACATTCTTCTTTAATGTTTAACAACCTATAACCAGTACAATCAAGAATAAATAACTTTTGCACAAGTGGTGCGCACCAAACAGGATAGTCAAAAACGAACACAAACACATAGCAAACTACATTAATTATATTATTTCATGTTTCACTAACTATAACCATCCCAATAAAGGTTAAATAAGTATACCACAAGTGGTGCGCACAAAACAGGATTGTACAAAAAATAACATAAACACATAGCAAAATAAATTTATCTTCTTATTTCAATTATTTAAAAGACATTTCACTCGAACTACATTTTCTATTTTATATTACAACAGATACTGCGTAAAGACAATCGGACGAGGACTTTTTCCACAGGACCGGACCATCGGACGAGGACTCGGACCAGACCAGCAGACGAGGAATTTCAACACAGGACCAGACCAGCAGACGAGGAATTTCAACACAGGACCAGACCATCGGACGAGGACTTTCACCAACGGACCACAACATCGGACAAGGGATATCGCCACAGGACCACAACATCGGACGAGGGCTATCGCCACAGGACCACACCATCGGACGAGGACTTCCAACAGAGGACCACACCATTGGACAACGATTTTGAACCGAGGACCAACAAACATTCGGATTTAAATCACACTTCAACCAAGGTAAAGTATAATAAGTACTAAAGTATAAAACTAAAGAAACTGCTTTCAGTTGCATCTGTGTCAACAGAAAAATTAAATAATTATTTTACTATCTCCCTTATTTTATTAAAATTGCTACTATGCAATACATAGCTCAATAACCACATCACTTTTTTTTTTAGCAAAGAAGTTTTGCAGTGCTAAATATCTATCCACAAACAACGTTTTTAATAAATAAAACAATTATTTTAACAAAATATGTAACATGCTTATTTACAGCAGTATTCCATTGCCCAAATTATTAGCCATTGAGGACAGGAATTATAAATTTAACTAAATATAAATGAGACATTAATGATTTGCCTTTTAGTTCACCAATTGTGCACAAGAATCTTTAACAGGAATTACAATTTTAAATATACACAATTACATTTATTTATTTTACTTTACAGATTAATATGGCTGATAACGAGACCAAAGAAGAGAAGAAAAGACGTCAAACTAGAGAAAGACAAGAGAGATGGGCTGCCCAGCAGACACCGGAGGAGAAAGAAATTCGACGAGAAAAAGAACGCAAAAGACTTGCAAATAAAAGAATATCAGCTGCAAAAATGAAAGATACAACCAAAAAATATAAAAAAATAATAAAGCATTTACAAACTGTTCCCAAAACATCAGATGACATTTTACAACATACCAGTCAAGACACACCAAAAAAAGCAACTACAAAAACAAAGCATTTACAAACTCTTACTAAAAACTTACAGGACATTTCAACCAAACAAGTCCAACATATACCAAGAAAATCTACAAAAAAAAAGAAACATTTAGAACCTGTTGTTGAAACATTTCATGACTTTTCATCTGATGAATATGAAAGTCAACATCCAATATGCTTTGCAAATTGTCCTTTACTGAAGTCTTTAGCAGTAGAGGTTCATAGTTGTGGGGACATGAGTACTCAATGTCAATTTTGTGAGGCTTATTATTTTAAACAGGAGAGACCCCGAGATGGACAATTTATTAGTTGTTGTCAAAAAGGAAAGTTCAAACTTCCAGAAAGGAAACAATTTCCAACCTATTTACTAAATATTATGACTGAACCTACTTTTCCAAATTACAAAAATTTTAAGACAAACATAAGATCCTACAATAGTGCCATATCATTTGCATCTATGGGGGCAACATTGGCTGCTAATGTACCAGGACATGGTCCTTACTGTTTTAAAGTCCAAGGACAAATTTATCATCGGACTTCACATTTACATCCAGAGGAAGGAGAGCAAAGAAAATTCGCTCAACTATATGTCCTAGATACAATGGAAGCTGTTGACCAACGTATGCAGATGGAAGAAAATAAAAAATGCTTACCCAGTGTTTTTATAGAGCTAAATAACATTATGGACAACAATCCCTACAGTAAAGCTTACAAAAAATTGGCAGAAGTAGAAAATGAACAACTACTTCATGCACAAAGACATCAATTACCCATGCCAAAGGTTAATATAGTGCTTAAAAGAGACAGACATACTGATAAACGTCGTTATAACTTGCCAACATCAAATGAGGTTGCAATGGTCTTTCAGAATGATGAAGGAGAACCACCATTTCAAAGAGACATTAGAGTATATCCCAGAAATGAGGACCAACCATTTATTAATATTAATATCTTAAGTCCAAATTTAGATCCAATGACATATCCCATCTTTTTCCCACACGGAGAAGCCGGTTGGCAACCAAAATTAACCCTTCCCAGTTACCCAAATGCTAAAGCCAGAATCCGAAATAATGTTTCTATGCTTGAATTTAAAGTTGCTCAAATTGCCATTAGAGATGAATTTAATCCAATTTTATGTGGTGGGAAACTAACACAACAATGGATTATTGATTCATATTTGCAAGTTGAGGCAAATAATTTAAACTTTATAAAATATCAACAAGATAAACTACGTGTAGAACAATATTGTGGACTCATGGACTATGTTGCTGACGTGGCTACAAGCAGAGACATGACAGCTGGCAAAGCCATCATTTTACCATCTTCCTTTCAAGGATCTCCTCGAAATATGAGAGAAAGATACAATGATGCTATGGCTATTGTGACAAAATTTGGAAAACCAGATTTATTTGTGACATTTACATGTAATCCACAATGGCCAGAAATTAATCAAAATCTACTTCTTGGACAAAGTGCTTCAGATCGACCAGATTTAGTAGCCAGAGTTTTTAAGATCAAATTAAATGAATTAATACGTGACTTCACTATTAATCAGTTATTTGGCAAATGTCTTGCTTATGTATATACCATTGAATTTCAAAAAAGAGGCCTTCCACATGCACATCTTCTCATAATACTTCAAGAGAAAGATAAATTAGATACTTCGGACAAAGTGGATGCAGTCATAGTTGCTGAACTACCAGATCCAGAACTATATGGTGGACTATATGAGATTGTTACTCATCGCATGATTCATGGACCCTGTGGAGACCTTAATCCACAATCACCATGTATGGAAAATAATAAATGTTCAAAAGATTTTCCAAAAGATTATAGAGACAAAACATATGCAAATTGTGATGGATATCCACTTTATAAAAGAAGAGAAGGAGATAGTGCCATTATTCGTGGGAAAAAAGTGGACAATAGATATGTAGTACCCTACAATCCACATTTACTCATGAAGTACAACGCCCACATCAACGTAGAAGCCTGCACTTCCATCAAATCCATTAAATATGTCTACAAATATATTTACAAAGGTTACGATGCAGCTACTGTAGTCGTCAAAAGTGCAGACAACCCTGAAAGTAGTGAGTTAGTACATGATGATTTTGCATCTCATGTCGATGCTCGCTATGTCAGTGCGCCAGAAGCTATGTGGCGGCTTTTAAAATTTGAAGTGCATGATAGATCACATGCAGTATATAGGTTAGCAGTACATTTGCCACAACGACATTTAGTCTATTTCCATGCTGGAAATGAAATGAATGCATTGGCCCAAAGTGAAGATCGTCACACTACACTAACTGCATGGTTTGCATTAAATTCCACTGATGCTCAAGCAACACAATACTTATATATTGAAATTCCATATCACTATGTTTTTGTGAATGGATTATGGAGAGCAAGAAAAACCAGAGGCAATAAAATAATTCCACGAATTTACACAGTCAGTCCAAGAGATGTTGAACGATTTTGCTTACGGATATTACTTTTAAATGTTCCAGGAGCACAAAGTTTTGAACAATTAAGAACTGTTAATGACATTGTATATGAATCCTTCCATTTAGCTGCAAGACATAGAAACTTACTCGCTGATGATACAGAGTGGGAAAGATGTTTAGAAGAAGCAGCACAATGTCAAATGCCACGACAGATGAGAGAACAATTTGCTTTTATTTGTATCTTCTCAAATGCTCCAAATGCATTAGCTTTGTGGGAGACTTTTAAAAGTAATATGGCTGAAGACTTTATGCGACGATACAATGAACCCATTGCACACTTAAAAGCCTTAATGGAAATTCAAGAAGTCTTTTTAACTCATGGATTAAGTTGTGCAAGTTTTAATTTGCCTGATCCAGGTCTAATAGATGACATTAACTTTGAAGACTATGACATTCAACTACAAGCAGAAAGAACAGAAGAAAGACTTGCAACTTTAAATACACTACAATTGCAAGCATTTCATGCCATTAAAAATGCTATAGATGATGACATGGTGACAGAGCGTTATTTCTATCTTGATGGACCTGGCGGATCAGGGAAAACATATTTGTACAATTTATTAATGAGTTCAGTACGAGCACAAGGAAAAATAGCAATGGCGTTTGCCACTACTGGAATTGCTGCACTTTTATTAGAAGGTGGAAGAACTGTTCATAGTGGATTTAAACTGCCAGTGCCTATTTTGGAAAATTCTGTGTCAGATATTCGCATGACATCCTTACAAGCAAAGAAATTGAAGAAATGTAAATTAATTATAATAGATGAGGCCACAATGATGTCATGCTATGCCCTCCAATGTATTGACCGTTTGCTTCGTGAAGTCATGGATAATATTTTTCCATTTGGTGGAAAGGTAATGTTGTTGGGTGGCGATTTTAGACAAACATTACCTGTCGTTGTACATGGAAATAGAACAGACATTATTGAAACATGTATAAAGTCAAGTACAGTATGGAAACATTTTACCCATCTTCAACTGCAACAAAATATGAGATCAGAAGGCCAAACTGATTTCAATAATTGGCTTATTAAAATTGGAGAAGGCAGAACAGAAAAAATACTACATTTACCTGACGACACTGTAGAGATCCCACCTCATATGATTTGTCAACAAGATATTATATCGGCTATATTTGAAGGGAGCATAAATAACGAAGAATATTCCGAGCTTGCCAACCAAGTTATACTGACGTGTAAAAATAAAGATGCATTAATACTCAATAATGAAATCTTAAAAAAAATTAATGCACCACAAAGAAATTATCACAGTGCTGATTCCGTACTTGCTGATGACAATGAAAGTTAGGCAAACTTTTCAACTGAATTCATTAACTCTTTAACTCCTTCTGGAATGCCACCACATATTTTGCAGCTAAAGAAAGGTGCAATTATCATGTTACTGCGAAATATGAACCCCAAAAAAGGCCTATGCAATGGCACAAGATTAATTGTTCAACAATTAAAGGACCATTTTATAGATGCTGAAATTTTAACTGGGACCCATAAAGGAGAGAGAGTTTTCATACCAAGAATATATTTAGCACCAAGTGAAAGTAGTCTCCCTTTTATACTTCAAAGAAGACAATTTCCCATTATTATGGCATTTGCCATGACCATTAATAAATCACAAGGTCAAACTTTCAAATCTGTGGGTATTTACTTGGAAGAACCAGTTTTTGCACATGGTCAATTGTACGTTGCGTTGTCACGCTGCAAAAATCCACAGGCTATTAAAGTTTACATTGAAAACAATGAAAGTCAAGGTGATTTATTAGAAGATGGATGTATTTTTACTAAAAACATTGTCTACTATGAAGTACTATAACTTTGAAGGATACAAATTAAAGATGCCAAGATTTTTTTAAAGCATTGCAATATACATAACAATTGGTTGTTTAATTCAGTCATAATTAATGTAAGTCATGTTTATGAATGATTTGCCTCACAAAATACTTGCCTTGCATTGTTAGTAAAAGTTATGTTAAAATTTTAAGTCACTATGTTAATGTTTCTAATGTTACAAGTTTAAAATATATATTTTCAAGTTATTTCATTCAACAGATTACAAAGTGGATGTTAAGAGGTCAAGCACCTTTTAAGTCACAATGTAAATATTGTCTGTTATCTTAAGATTACTACCTACATTAATGTTTATCGCCAGTTTATGTGCTCAGTAATAAATTACTTTCATTACGTACGTTTTAAGAAGACTTTTACTGTATGCCTTCCTCTACATTCAATGTATATTCAAGTTAACAATTATTGTGATAGAAATTGAATTTTAATACTGATTAATTTAAATGTCAATTGTTTTTACATTCAAATGTTAATACTTTTAATAAAAAATTAGGTTACAAAATGTATTCACTATGTTCCTGTTTATAATGTTCAAAATTATACAAATGTTTTGTCAACTTCTAAACTTACATAAAAAATAAAGTTCAAGTTTAAAAATATATACTTTGATGGTTATTGCTTACATATAGTTTAAACTTCATGTTAAAATTCGCGACGTTTAAAGAAGGGTTTTTACTTTTTGCTTTCCTATTCATTCAATGTATATTAAAGTTAACAATTCTTCAGATACTAATTACATTTAAAAAAACCATTACATCAACATTTTACTAAAATACACGTTTATATTAAAATACTTACAAGGGTCAAAAATATATGTTAATAACTAAACAACTTGACAAACATATACATCACATTGCCGTCATTTTTTGACGGGCAAGTCGCTAGTAAATAATAAATCATATGAAAAACAAATAAGTGATAAATATATTGATTAGGAGTGTTATGGGGACAAAGATATATGCATAATTAGGTAATTAAAAAACTAATAAAATATAAGTGATGAATAAAAAATGCTAATAATAAAAAAGTGTTAGTTTAGGATACAAATACAGGTAAATGCTAGCCATATATGGCATGTATTATGCAATACCAAAGTTTATGGAAACAAATATAAAATATTTAACACTAATAATGTGCAACATGGGAATTTAATGTATAATAAATTGCAATGTTTTTATCCTGGCAAGCTAGATCCATTATGTATTTAATAAGTTCAAACTGGCCCATCTGTTTTTTTTTTTTTTTTGTGTGTGTGATAATTAAGAGGAGTGCAGAGTAAGAGAAACCCTCATTTTGACCTTTCTGATATTTTGTATCTAACATGTGTGGTGAAGTGCCACCAGGGGTCAGAAGAGAGCTCTTCAAGACTTTTCCCCAGGAGTGAGAGAGTTAACAACCTGCTCAAAAGACAGGGGTGTGGCTGCAATCAAGGCCGGCTACCTTCAGTTGAAGGATTGTTTGGAAGTGTGGAGCCTGTGAAGAAGAAGAAGCCTGAGACACCAGAGGTTTTCAGAGAATACCTATACATGTTCAAGGATTCTTCTTTGCAGCTGATGTACAGTTTTTCCTACGTAAAGTTTCTGACCTGAATACTTCATGACATAAATCACATGGGTAGTGCAGCAGTTCCTACAGCCTTTCACTTGAAATTTTTCTTCCGTTCTTGGATCCTCAAAAAATGTGTTGGGCTGAATATACTTGCAAGCCCTACAATGGCTTCATCTGTAAAATCCACATGTTGATTTAAGCCACGTTGTAACTGGCTCTGATGGTTTATAAAATATTTTTACCAACATATCTCTCATGTTGTTCTTCCTCCTATATGTGATGGATGCCTTTTCCGGTAAGAACTCAATTCAATATTGAATCTTCTTTTAATAGGAACCAATGTTTATTTAATATTCTTTTTACTTCTCACTAGTCATTACCAAATTACATTATACATCTCCTTTTAATTGTATAGGAGATAAGATTTATCTTTAGACAACGCTCTCTTTTATGCTCTTTTTATGACACGGTTTGGATATCCACGTTGTTTAAATCTCAACCTTATTTAGTCTGCCTGTTCCATAAATTCTGTCTTACTGTCACAGTTCCTTTTTAGCCTAAGGTACTGGCCTATTGGTATGCCAGTCTTTAAGGCTACAGGATGCTGGCTTGACCAAAGTAATAATGAATTTGAAGAAGTGGACTTTCTATATGCCGGTGTATGTATTTTGCCCATATGATCTTTTGTAAGACATAAGTCTAAAAACTCTGTTTTTTGATCGTCGATTGAATGCATGAATTTTAAACCTAAAGGATTCTGGTTCAAAGTCCTAATGAAAGATTTAAATCTTTGTCTCGATCCAGCCCACATTACTAAAATGGCATCTATATAACGTTGCCAGAGCATTATTTTGTCTAAAAATTCTGCGATTTGATCCGAGAACACATATGATTTTTTCTCAGTGCCCCAAATATAAATTAGCATAATTTGGGGCACATGATGTCCCCATTGCAGTTTCCTTTATTTGATGATACTAACGTTTGTCGAATAAGAAGACAATTTTGATAATTATAAATCTCAGCAGCTTGAAGATAAATTCATTAAATTCTCCTTTAGCATGACTATGTATGCTCAGATAATACTCAACGCTAGCCCCTGCTTATGGGGTATGATGGCGTATAACTGTTCAACATCGATAGTTGCTAATAGTACTTCCTGGGGGATGTAAATTGCATCTAAATGTTTGAGGACGTTCAGTGTATCCTTAAGGTATGATGGTAATGTTTCCACAATATCTTTTATATAATCATCAACAACAACACTTATCTTTTCTGTCCAGCAATTGTTGTCTGATAGAGATGTCGCGGACAGATCGCCCGCAGACTATTCACGGCGATTTTGTCATGTTCGCGTTTGCCTCGGACGGCGAACACATGCGCTTTTGTGTTCACCCCCTATTCTTTATCATTGAGGAAACTTTGACCCTGCACCTCACAGTCAGCAGACACATTCCAGCCAATCAGCAGCATACAGTCCCTTCCAGGGCCTTCCATCTGAAGGACAGCATACATTTTAGAATCTTTCTGAAGCTGCATTCGTTGTGAGAGGACAGATAGTGTAGCGGCTGGAGATTTAATAGGGAAATAGATAGCCAGGCTGTGTATTTAGCTTCCACTTCAGACCTGAAGGACTCATCTGATATCTGCTGCAAGGACAGCAACCCAAAAAGCCCTTTTTAGGGCTAGAACTTCATTTATTTTATTTTATAATTTTTTTCTGTGTAATCTAATTGCATATGCCTGCCTGTCAGCGTGTGTGTGAAGCCTATTGCATCTACTCTGCCAACTTTTGCCAGTGCACAGTGACACTCATATCTGGTGCAACCGTGGTGTACAGTGACATAAAACAACACTTTTTTGACTGTAATAGATTGAATATCAGTTGCCTGCCTAAAGGTGTGTGTGTGAAGCCTATTGCATCTACTCTGCCAACTTTTGCCTGTGCACAGTGACACTCATATCTGGTGCAACCGTAGTGTACAGTGACATAAAACAACACTTTTTTGACTGTAATAGATTGAATATCAGTTGCCTGCCTACAGGCGTGTGTGTGAGGCCTACAGCGCCTACTCTGCCAACGTTTGCCAGTGCACAGTGACACTCATATCTGGTGGCATCTTAGATTGCACGCGCAGTGCCCCAAATTTGAGGTCCAAGCAAGCATCTTTTTCCATCTCCCAAAAATCAATGACATATACATGTCCCCTAATAGTGGACGTAAAAAGGGATTAAACCGATAGGAATAGTACTACTTAACAGTACACACCTTATAATAACGCAGACAGAGGCAACGCAGAGAGAGGAGTCTGAAGAAGAGGAGTCAGAGGAGGAAGGTGGCTTTGAGGAGGTGGAAGACCAAACACAGCAGGCGTCCCAGCGGGCTTGTTGTCACCTTTCGGTGACCCTTGGTGGCTGGGTGGAGGAAGAGACCTTCAATGACATCAGTGAGGACAAGGAAAGGGACATGGCTAGCTTGGTATCCAACCTTGTGCAAATGGGGAGTTTGCAGTTGTGCAAAGGGACTGTTTGCGGTTGTTTGCAGTGCATTAAACTGGGAGATTGGTCTGTTACTGTGAAGCGGGTGTAACCCTTACATTACCTGATCGATACAACATCATACCTGATGTTTTAAAGCATGTTATTTAAAACAATTTAGGAATGTTAGGTGATTTATGCCCTTTATGGCTTAAAACCAGACTCTGCATCAACTATGTAATTTTCCGTGGGAGTTTTGCCATGGATCCCCCTCCGGCATGCCACAGTCCAGGTGTTAGTCCCCTTGAAACAACTTTCCCATCACTATTGTGGCCAGAAAGAGTCCCAGTGGGTTTTGAAATTCGCCTGCCCATTGAAGTCTATGGCGGTTCGCCGGGTTCGCCCGTTCGCGAACATTTGATTGAAGTTCGTGTCCAATGTTCGCGAACCGAAAATTTGATGTTCACGACATCACTATTGCTTGATACAATGGGGCAACCAGTACCGGAATATCATTTTTGTTTACCTTCGGTAATGCGTAAAATGTTGCAGTGGTGGGAAATTTGGGGAGTAAGAAATCATAAGTATTTTGATTGATCAAATTCTTGTCTTTGGCATCACTTAAGATATTTTGTAACTAGTGATAGTGAGTAAGTCCAGTGGTAGAATTTAATATCACAGATCAATTAGAAAAACTTTAAAGTCTATGGTAATAGACTAACTTTATTATTTAAAAAATTAAAAGAGGGGGAGGACGAATGTGGGAAGGAGTAAGAGGGAAAAGAACAAAAAAGGGAAGGAAGGGAATATCATCTAAAGTTTTATAGGGGTCCAAAAAAAAAAAAAAAGGGGGCCTCATATTTGTACCAGATAATTCTCTTGGGTCTGGGGGGAGTTTAACCCCTGGTTTGCTAGGCTGTTTAATAACTTGACAATTTAGGAAGTATAGATGATGAAAAAAAAATCTCACATTTCTAAATCTAAATCAAGGGGTACTAGAATAAAAAGTCCCTGATAAAGGAATTAGCAAATTTAAAAAATAAATATAATAAATTGGAAGATCATTCAAGGCACAGCAATATCAGAATAAGGAGCATATCTGAAAATATTGTGTATCAAGATTTAAGTAAGTTCATGTATTCTTTCTTTATTTCCTTAATTAAAATTGAGTTTCCATCTGAACAACTGATAGAAAGAATTCACCAAATTCCTTTATCTAAAAAAATAGAATCAAGTCTCCCGAGAGATGTAATAATTAAGTTACATTTTGCCTCACACAGAGAAGAGAATATAAGAAAATCATTTGAGATTAAAAATATTGGGTCCCCCTATGAAGCCGTCAAAATATTTCCTGATTTATCTGCTGAAACTCTTATTAGAAGAAAGGAATTTAGGGAAGTTACTAAGGTTCTAAGACTCAAAATAATAAATTACAAATGGGGTTTTACTACAAAAATCATAATTACTCATGAGTCTAAGAAACACATCTTAAACTTCCCAGAGGAAGTAGAAAAAATAATCAAGGTAAAGCCAGACCTAGGTACAATATGAATATTGCTGTTAAGTAGGGTTTCTAGCGTGTACACAAAAGTTTCCTCTGTATTTATTTATTTATTTTTATTTTTATTTTTTTTCGTTTTTTTTTAAATTCATGGAGTGTTACACAAAAATGCTCTCGTTGTTTTCTTGTGTTTTGGTTTTTGAATTCACTAAAGAGGAGTAGACACTAAACATTAGAATCCACAAATTTAAAATATCACATTTTACTCTAAGTGGTTGCATAGATTGAGGAGGACATATATCTCCTATTGCACGATATTTCTAAATAATTAATTGAATAGAGATTTTCTTTTCTTTAAGGAAAGAATCAATGCACTTTTATTCATTATGTAGTTTTAGTACCATGATACTTTATATATACTTTTTTTTCATATAGTTATATATATAGTTTATAATACTTAGGTTGATTTATTTATATTTAGCATGCAAGACGCATCAAGTAGTATGCTAAAGGCACATAAGACAGGAAGGAAAATATGTAATATTTAAAATTGTCACATATTTGACACACTGTGATTTGTGTTGTAAATTGTTTTAAATCTTTCTTTATAGATATGATGTATTTTGCTACACTTTGCCCTCAACTATTGATAGTAATGATAGATGATATTCTTAATGAAACTGCTTCTCTTCATTTTCCTTTTTTTTTTCTATCTTGCTGCCTTTTATCCGTTTTTTTTTTTGATTGCGACCCTTTCTTTTTTCAGAATATATATCTAATAATCCTTAAATAAAAACTTATCTGGAAAAATTCTAGAAATGTATAAGAACTGGTAAAATTGTATAAAAAGATATTGTAATGTCAAACCTTTAACAATACTTCTTATAACGTGCTCTGGTTAGTTGCTAGAAAACTACTAGATCTCCGCTGTAGAAGTCCGCCCAAGTGTTTTATTTTGAACATAAAAAAAAAAAAAAAAGTTCATTATTGTCCCGCCTCTTGCGCCAACTACCTCAGTTTTTATAGGGAGTGGGATTGAGGGGTCCAACAATTTCTTCTCTAGAATAATGAATGGAAAAATGAGTGTGTTGTTGTTTTTTTCTTCTCTCTTCTCTTGGCGCGATCGTGGGCACAGGGGAGTGGGGCATGGGAGCATCATATTTGGCCATTTTTTGAATTAATTGATTTCAATATGACATTAAAACTAGTTAGCCAAAATGTACAGGGTCTACATTCACCTAGTAAGAGAGCTATGTCAATCTCCCACATATTACGATAACCGATATATGAATGTTTGTAATTCAACGTATGATAAAAAAAAAATCCAGAGGTGCAGCGATTTTCATAGATGACCCTGAGGGCTGTTTTGCACTCTGGGTAGAATGGTTTAATGAGGATAAATTCACAATTCTAAATATATATATATGCCTAATAAAGGACAAATAAAATGTATTAATAGAACTTTGAAATATTTAAAAAATATATATTTCTGGTTTAATGATAATGTGTGGTGATTGTAATGCCTGCTCTAATCCAGAATTGGATAGGAATACTATGAACCCAGTAAAGACTGATATGCCAAATTACCCAGAAATCAAATGGGTTTAATACATTTCTTCATAACTATGGTTTATTCGACTCATGGAGATGCTTACATCCCACAGAGAGAGATTACTAGTTTTTCTCATTCACATATCATACCAATGTTAGACTTGATTACATTTAAATGAATGGTAAATGAAAGTGCATTTAAAAAAATAGATTCAATAGATTTAGTAAATGGGACTACATCTACAGTTCCCCCAATGTGGAAACTTAAGGAGTTTATTCTTCTGTAGTCATTTTTTTTAAATAAATAGAAACTTGGTAGCTTCAAGCATATCACTGTGGAATGCCTATAAGGCAGTAATAAGTGGTGTGTGTATTGGTTTACAAGCACAGATAAAGAAACAGCAGCGGTGCCCACTCAGAGAGTTGTATGTCCAACTAGCTAAATTAGATAAATAAAATAAAAGAGCTCCTCTTAAAACCACTCAAGAACAAATAAAGAATCTTCAATTACAGATTAAAACATTTGAACAATTACGTATTGATAACGCATTGTGGAATCTCCAAACACATCTTTATCATTTTAGAGATAAAGCCAGCAAGTTTCTAGCTAACAAATTAAAGAGGAAAAAATAGAAATAGGGTAGATGAGATAATGTTTAATAATAAAACTATACCCAACCCAATTAAAATAGAAAAGACATTTGGAAATTTCTATCAGAAACTTTATAACTTGGTGGATTATAAAGAAGTGGCCAAATCAAAAACAGGAAATACAACATGTTTGGATAAAATACAAATACCCAGAATCCCCATAGTGGAACTGGAAAGAATAAATAGGGACATTTCTGAAAAATAAATATATGAATCCATTGCAAAACTGAAAATTTCATCAGTGCCAGGGCCAGATGGCTTCACCAATCAATATTTCAAAAATGTTTCATCATGAGATTAGTAGAAATTTAAAAGCAGCATTCAATGAGACTAAGAATACAGGCTCTGCACCGAAATAAATTCTAGAGGCATTTATCATTAACATCCCAAAACAATAGAAGGCTCATATGGAGTGTAGTGACTTTCACCCCATCTCGCTCTTAAATTAATAGAAATCTTATAAATGGCAATCATATATCAAACATGTGGGCATTTATCTTTATTCAGATTTAAACAATATCTGAAAATTTTAAAATAGTATACCAAAACGTATCAGAGGCAGTTTCCCAATGGAAAAAAAATGTACACCTCTCATTGTCCGGACGTATTATAGCAGCCAAAATGTTGTTGGTACCAAAAATGATGTACCTAATTAGGTGTATCACGTGTCAGAAGCCTGGATATATAATAAATAAACTCCAAAGTTTACTCAATAAATTCACTCATAATGGAAGGAAAATAAGAATCAAAGTCCAACAAATGTCTGGAAATTTTAAAAAGGGGGGCCTGGCGTACCCCTTGTTGATAAATTATCAAGAAGCAATTATGTTTTCTCATTTATTGAGATGCACTGACCCAATTGTGGATAACCATTGGACACAGATTGAAAATGAACAGTTGAAGAATGGAGACCTTGGCTTGTTAATTTTCCTCAAGCAAAAAGATTGGGGAGAAATATCATCAGTAAATAACACCCTAAAAAAAGGTACTAATGCTTGGTTTAAGATTAACCAAAAATATTCATTAATGCCTTTTCCCAGTAAGATCACCCCCATAGCACACTTATTTACAATTTTCCCTTATCCTTTATTAAATGTATTGAGAAAGAAAGAAATTGTGCATCTGAGTGAACTTTTTCAAAATTATATACTATATTCATTTCAAGAGTTGGCTTTAAAGTTTGGCTTACCTCAAACATGGGGGTTTGAATTTGGAAAGCTAACTGTTTTTTTTTAATTCAGTAGGTCCTAACAAGTTTAATCAAGAGGGCATATCTGATGACAAATCACACTTAAAGGCCAAATGTCATAACAAGAAAAAACACGTTTATAATAAATCTATGAAAATTAAATCATGGGAGTTAGATCTTAAAAATTAATGGCCCATTGAAACATAGCATACAGCATTTGCAGTCACTAATACATTTATCAAAAATGCATCGTACCAAGAGAATTATTTAAAAAGTTATTAATAGGTGGTATCTAGTTCCACACTGTGTTGGAGAGATTGTAAGCAAATAGGGACTCATCTTTTTATATGGTGGAATTGCCCGATTATTACAAATTTTTGGTAGGACTACTTGGCTTTAATAAACCGGACTTATGTATTATCACTTAGTTTTATGCCTGAAACACTTTTATTCCACATATTTCCAGGTATGTTTTCTATGGAGTTAAAAGCTCTTCTTATCCAAATTTTCATTGTTGCTAAAAGCAGCATTCCTCAGAAATGTAAACAAAAAAAAAATCCTTTGATTTTAGAATTTTTTGATAAAATTGCTAACAATCTATTATTAGAGACAGATCTTAAGGAATTTAGTATTATCTCCATTTCTCGATATATTTGGAATCTATGGGAAATCAATGTAGTTAAGTGATTGAGACCCACTACATCTCTGCCCCTGGCCCTCGTTGAGCGAATAGAGTTTGAATTGATTTATTTATTTTTTTATTTTCTTCTTTTAGCTGTAAATAAGGGGAATAGAATTTAATGACACAGCTCCGATAGGAAATCTTACAAGTGAACTCTCCACATCGGTAGCCACATCACTATTATATTTCTCCCTCAGCAAACCATTATGAGTAAATCACTAAGACCCCTATTTAATTCCATGCCCGTAATTACATATAACCAGACATTTTGGCTGTGAGTTACTAATTTTTTTACATATATGGATGGATTCAATTGACTTAAGCCTTCAATTACAGCCCCAACATGCAAACCATGAACCCGTAAGTAACATTTGAGGACATGATCATGATCAATTAAGCAAGCCCGTAAGTTACTTTTTAGACACAGATCATCATCATAACGTCAGTAAAATATGGGGTTAAAACTACAATCAATTAGTGTTTAGAAGTCCGATTTGCAATCAGACTCGCAATCGGAAATCGAAAAGGAATCAATAAAAATCAATAAAGCAACTGTTCTAGTACATGCAGGTTCCATGATATGTATTAACTCCTTGATTCCCGGGATCGATATAACATGAAAATAAAACATAGCAACAATAATTTTTGATTGCAGATTTGTGAGCTTGAGACTGTTGTGCAATTCAAATTCTAATGCACTTCATTGCTTTCCCAGTATTTTTAAGTACAGTAGTGTGTTTTTATTGTGCTTTTGTAGTGTTATGAACAGGTTTTTAACCCACTTGCAAGTCCTATGTAGAACTCGTATCATTTTTTTTATACATTTGCCATTTACGAGTTTGAAAGCAATTGTAGGCTTATTGAATTGTTGTAATTGAATATGGATTTTGTGTCTTTAGCACTGGTAACATATACAAGCTTGAAAATTCAAAGGAGGAGATAGGACAGAGTTACGTTTTTGATAATCGCAGTGCTTTTGAGTCTTTTACACTCAATTGGAATGCGAGTAGCTAAAAGTAGACAATTGCATATCAGTAACATTTATGGGCTGCAATACGGGCCCATGTAATTGTGATTTGGACAATTGAATAGGGGCCTAAGTATGAATGCTCTCTGCATTGTGGGAGATTTTACCTAAAGTGCAATTACATGACTTTCATAAGAACTTACTGAAAAACTTAACTTTGCATGAGTTTAAAACCTATGGGAAATAAAAGCAAAACAACCTGTAGAAAGATTCCTCTTCCAGGCTCTACAAGTGCTTGCAGTAAGAAATGTTTTTAACCTGTAAACTAAATCTCCCCCAATAGCAGAAAAAACCCCCTAAAAAGAACACTTACAAGATACTTAGGCCCTCATTCAATTGCGATTTGGCCAATTGAATAGGGCCCTAAATAAGCACATAGCATATTTTTTTAAAGAAGTTTTTAGTTAGTGAAAACCTTGCTTTTGGATAGATTCTTACTAACTAAAAACTTCTTTAAAAAATATGTTATGTGCTTATTTAGAGGCCTATTCAATTGCCCAAATTGCAATTGAATGAGGGCCTTAAGGAGCTACTCACAAAAATATCCTAAAGAAGCATTTACAAGGATTCTAATTAAATAAAATTGATGCATAAAAATCCTACAACACAAAATAATTATTTCTGATGGTTAACCCAGCTTACTACAAAATTACTAAATAACAATAAAATAATTGCAATGTCAATTATAAATACTTGCTCACACAATTAAACACTGATACAAAAGAACTGATAAGCAACACCTGATTAATAAAGGAATCAATGCCTGCCCAACTGCCCTATAAATAAGTATACAACATTCATCAACAACATTCCAGTCTGAACATTCAATATGTATTGTATACCATGTTAAATGTGTAATGAATGAACATATAATGCTTATGTGCTATAATTAAAAACATCATGCATGTGTTGTCAATCTTGTGTGATCATTAACATTTTAACATATCATATAATATGCAATATGTTGGTGGTAATGTCTGTGCAATGAGTGCTGCCGAAACTATAGATTTGCTTTAGCATTCTGCCAATGTATTTAGGTTCACACAGGTGAAGCCCAGGTGCATGCTATAGTGAATTTCATGCAGTTATGTTCCTGGCCTTAATCAAAGTGAACCTGAATACACAAGGTCAAAATACTGCAATCCTGAACTTTTGGTGGTAATAGTAAAAATAACCTCTGCACCTCATGTCAAGTGTGCGTACATAACAATCAGCAATTATAAAATAAAAAGAGAGACACCATCAATTACTTTTAAAATGCAACAACAGACACCATAGTAACAAGACCATGCACAAAAATAATCAGTGTGGTGCAAAATAATCCCAGTGAGCCGTGAGGCTGAATAAGGGGAATAAGGGAAAATAGCCCAAAAAAACCTAACATCTAACCACTAATAAAAATTAATAGATCTGTTCTATTTGATCAGTACACCAGAATAACGGTATATTTAGAGAAGGGATTCTCCAAGAATTACATTTCTAAAATGGAACTAATAGCAATAGTCCACCTACATTTTTTCTTTATATGTTCAGTACACTAGAAAAATGCTGTATTAAATGTCAAAGTATATTAAATAAAATGCAGTAAATATTGTCTATTAGTGTGAGAGAGTATTTATCCAGGGAGGAATCTGATCGCCAGTATCTGGGGTCAAGAAGGAATTATTTTATTTTCCCTTTTGAGACTATTGGCTAAGTTTCACTTGGGATTTTTTTTCTGTTTGCCTTCCTCTGGATCAATTAACAACTAATCTGCATATTGCAGATCATAGGAGTTCTTAAAAGGTTGAACTTGATGAACTAAAAGACTTTTACTATGTAACTATGTAACTAAGATCTGTGATCTCACAATGATGCATTGGAATGCAAATCTAAAGAAGAACTCTTCCTCTCTAAATAGATATGGACATCAGAGATTCACAAAGTTGAGTTCTTACAATAATTTATCAAATAATTAGTAAATGGTAAATTAACATTGGCACAATTCTTGTGCATTTTTTTTCATGACCTCCTCTCCTGTGTCTTTTAGAGGGAATCACATGATAATTGTTAAGATGCATGACAAGGCCACATCAAGTAATCAGTAAGCCTGGAAAGCAGTGACAATAATAAGAGCCTAAGACATAATGTAGGCCATTTTTATTTAAAATATTTTTCAATCAAATATGAACAGATTGTATTATCCACTGTTTGTTAAAATCTAAACATATGTGAGACGTATTTACGTATGTATGCTGTTGATACTGTAAGTGAACTCACACTGTACACACCAAGTAGCACTGCTTGGAGATCAATGTGCTACCTGAAAGAGGAAACATTAACAGAACTAAACACAGGGGTCCTCCACTGTGTGTTCACTTCCCGTTCTCTAGTGTCCATAGAAGTTGGAGGACTGTTGGGGGCTGGCAAGGGCAGTGGCAGAGCATGCTGAAAAGACTTCTCCTTAGTAGGTGGTAAAGAACTAACCTGGAAATGTCCACTGTGTTTCTATGTGCCTTTGATTCTGGTGTCTCCTATTGTATTTCCCACTCCTTCGCTCCTCATGGAAAGTACTCTACCCCCTGAAAATTATTTCTCTGATGATACTAGTCCTCCAAGAGAGATTGACTGTGCAGGAGCAACCTGTGCTACTGCCAGTGCTTGTGGTGGTTAGGCTGCTTTACACACTTCTGGTGACTCAGTGTCTGCATCACCTCTCTGTAAGTCACTCCATTTGCTTTCCATAGGCTTCAGAATACAATTTAAAAGCATGACCTAACTGAAAAAGCCCTCAAAAACAGTTCACCCCCTTTTGTCTCTGCTCTCATCTCAAATTACAGTGGGGTAAAAAAGTATTTGATCCCTTGCGGATTTTTAACATTTGTCCACTGAAAAATAATTGACCAGTCTATAATTTTAATGGTAGGTGTATTTTAACAGTGAGAGACAGAATAACAAAAAAACAAACAAACAAGAAAAATGCATGTCAAAAAAGTTCTAAATTTATTTGCAGGTTAATAAGGGAAATAAGTATTTCAACTCTTCGACTTAGTACTTGGTGGCAAAACCCTTGTTGGCAATCACAGAGGTCAGACGTTTCTTGTAGTTGGCCACCAGGTTTGTACACATCTCAGGAGGGATTTTGTCTCACTCCTCTTTTCAGATCCCCTCCAAGTCGTTAAGGATTTGAGGCTGATGTTTGGCAACTCGGACCTTCAGCTCCCTCTACAGATTTTGTTCCATTTGCGAATAATCATACCAACTGTTGTAATCTTATCACCAAGCTGCTTGGCAATGATCTTGTAGCCCATTCCAGCCTTGTGTAGGTCTACAATTTTGTCCCTGACATCCTTGGACAGCTCTTTGGTATTGGCCATGGTGGAGAGTTTGGAATCTGATTGATTGATTGCTTTTGTGGACAGGTGTATTTTATACAGGTAAAAAAGCTGAGATTGGGAGCAATGCATATTCCTTAATACAAACATTGACACAATTAACATTTTCAGTGTGATCTTTTTTTAAATAGTACTGCAATTTGTTACAAATACATTGTTACAAGCTTTAAAACATTACAAACATATTTGTTAATAACAAGAGTAAAGAGCACTGCTATGATTTTACAAAGAACCCATTTTTTACATAAAAGCAAAAGCATGCACTAAAGGTGTATAAACATATTTTCAAACATAAATTGTAGTTTTCTGAAGTTTTTAGTTAGTGATCTTCTATCCAAAAGAAAGGTCTTTACTAACTAAAAACGTCTGTAAAAAAATATACTATGTGCTTAAATAGAGCCCTATTCAATTGGCTGAATTGCAATTTAATAAGGACGTAAAAATGGCCAGATTGTGGAATCTCAGAAAAACTCTATCTGCCTCTCTCCAAACAGCCATTCTCAAAAAGTTAGCTTGTAACAAATAAAACCAACCCAAACAATTCCAAAATGATACAAAAGGTTGCACACTGTCAGTGATGTGCTGGTAGCTTTGGGCTTGGACACCTCATGCTATATTTCAGCCTCAGCAGAAGCCTCACCTTGGAGGTTTGACAACCTTTGAGAATGAGGCTGCACCATGCCGGGTGGTTCTGTAATAGGAGTTGCCAGGTGGCAATGTTGATCTCCAGGGACATTAAAGTGTGTCCTTGATAAGCTTATTTTGGCCTTGATGGGAGCTCTTTTCTTGAGCAAACTCTCTATATAGGAGCTGTTGGTCAATGCACTTATCTGATATTCTGACAAAATGTCCAGCCCTTCTGGTCTGGTCTTTCATAAGCAGTGTAATAATTAATGGCAGACATGTCTATAGTATCTGGCACTTTGTCCTGCCCTCTGATTCTCAGAAGCTTACACAAACCAGACATGTGGTAAGTAATTGAGCCATTGTGCATGACTCCGGTAGACAGTCTGTGTCTCGCAGGCATACAGCAGGATTGGAAGCACCATTGAACAGTATATCTTCAGCTTTATTGGTAGGCTGGCCCCCTCAATGATTTAAATATTGGAGCGTGATTCTGCAGTATACTTTAGCATATATTGACACTGCACAGGAAAATATACTGCCCAGGTACATGAAGTGGTCAACTGCCTGAAGTCTCTGTCCATTTACAGTGATGCATAGTTCTGTGTACGAAGCATGGGATGCTGGTTGGTGCACAACCTCAGACTTCTGGATGTTGATGGTGGGAGCAAAGTTGCTGCATGTAGATGAAAACACATCTATAATGGCTTGCATTTCTTGTTTTGTACTTACATTCAGAGCATAATCATTGGCAAAGCGAAAGTCTCACAGCACAGTTTCCTTCACCTTGGTGGCATCACACAGCCACCTCAAATGAAAGAGAATCCAGCCAGTTCTGTACTTGAGGCCTACTCCTTCAGCTCATTACTGAAAGGCATCGGTCAGAGTGGCAAAGAATATCATGCTGAACAGCATGCGTGGTAGAACACACCCTTGCAGGACAATGTTGGTGACTGGGAAGGCCTCAGAGGTCTCACTTTCATTCAGTCATCATACCATCATGATGTTGCCATACATTAGTATTAATCTGTAAGTACAGCCAAATTTAATCATGATACTACACAGTCTTTGGTGACTTGTGGACCTAACAAAAGTGTTTCATTCTGTGAAAATTGTAAAGAGTTCAAAATCTTGCTCCTGTTGTTCCTGCGCAGTAAAGATCATATCAATGGTTCCACATTCCTTGTGGAAGCCAAATTCTGTTTATGGCAGTAAGCCCGTACAAGAATTGTAGAGGTCACAGTGATTGTTTCATTTCTGCTAAGTGTACTCTCTCTTACAGAGGTGTACAATGGATACATTACCCAATTCCTATGGAATGGAAGGTCTGAAATAGCTCAGTAAGTAAACTACTGCTGGTATGTCATCCGCTCCTGGGTCTTTTCCACTTGGCATATTCTACATATTGTCCTTGTCTAGTGGAGCATCTATGGAGTTATTGAGGGAAACCTGGGGCATCTTGTTAATTGCCTGATCCCTGATAACTGAACGGCAGTTGAGAACTGCTATAAAGTGTTCAGCCCATCTCTGGAGGATCTATGTCTTCTCTGTAAAGATGGTAGTGCCATTTGCACTCGGAATGGGAGAACTCCATGAGGACTGTGGTCATTAGACTGTGTTGAGGGCTTCATAGAACATCTTAGAATCGTTCCTGTCTGAATATGCATGTATCTGTTTTGGTGCCATGAGTCCTGCAGTTTGTGCTGTTTGATTTACACTAATCTGTGAGTATTGATGATGGTAGCCTTCTTTGCCACAGAAATGGGTCTTTCTGATGGGCATGATACTTCTCAGCAAGTAAGGCTTGGATTTACACATCACTTTCCACATTACTTATGTCAAATCAGTCTTGATGTCTGTGTGTGAAGGATTCTAATATATTTGATAAAACAGAGTGGCGCCATCCTCAGGGTGAAAATCAACAAGCTCATTCTCTCTCTCTCTTAGAGATAAGGAAAAGAGGTGGCATTGTAGAAACCTTCAAATATAGTGTATGAAATTATTTAAACAAGTTAAGTAGGAAAATGAAGTACCTTCCAGAAAAAGAAGATTGCAAGAATATACTGTAAGATCATAATTTGAAGTTGGTAAGTGGTATATAGGTGAGAGTGTGTGCAAATAATGCATTATAGAAAGGGTAGAAGAAAATTTGAATAGTCTTTGAATAGCAGAAGTGGTAGGACTAAACACAGTAAAGGTATTCAGAGACATCTAGGATAAGCATAAGGCTACCAAGAATATCAAGTTACCTAAGGATTATTGAGTGAATGGAAAGTCTAGATGGGCTCTTAAAATATATTATACAAATTGTTGAACTGCACTGGTTAGTCAACCACATTATACATGATATGAAAAGAAAAACATAAAATAGAAAAGCGTAATGTCTCAAGGTTGACTTAATATCAATACACAGTAGAGTGCTCACTGCTAAAGTTACAATGCAAAAGAAAATGCAAAGAAAATGGCCCTATTTATGTGGCACACCTTAGGTAATATTATTTGAGTCAAAATAATGAATATCTAAAATATACCATTTAGTGATCAAACTTAAGATTTGTGATAAAAAAAAATATTATTGTTTTTATCATCACTAGGGCATTAATTGCTTAAATTATCTGTTCAAATATATCTGTCAATGACATTCAGTTGATAGTTACTCCAATGTCAGCACTCTCAATGTTCAATTTCCAGATTTATCTTGCTCATAGTTTATTTTCAATCCTTTAACATCAAATCACAACTAGCAGAAATGATCTACCTTGTATCCATTAAATCATATCCATTTACTTATTTTTTACTGGCAAATTTATCTGCTATGCTCTTAATCTTGTTATAATAATAACATATGTTACAGAGAACTCTAATGCAATCTACTTTCCTCTGAACTGGATTATAAAGTTACTAAACCATTCATTATTAATGATCCTTCTACATTTTGCTTATATAGGCTTGAGCTTAATGCTAACATATATGCAGATGTGCGTGTAAAACTTTTCCTATGAAGTGAATTACAAAATTGCAATAACATTCTTTATAAATGATTATTCTACATTTAATTGTAACAGTCTGTTTATATACTTGAGCTTGATACGAGCAATACATTTGTATTAAACATCTTTGTTTCAGCTTTGAATTTGGTTTCATAATTTAGATAAATTCTACCCTTTAGCAATGGCTCTAACTAGAGACATTAATGATTAACTGAGCAATACACTGGTGTATCCTAACGACCTCATTGGTAACATCCACGTGACCCAATGTATGTTATACTCAAGTGTCTGCTGCTGACTAACGTCTATGGTTACCAAAGTAACCAAGTCACTCACAAGCTTTCTTATCAAACTTTCTACTTAAATCTATTCAGCTTAAAAACTCATACTATCTTAACTATAAATTCATGCAATACCAAATTAAATCCTACTATATGAATACTTAATTAGATACTATTACAACCAATTCCAGTTTACATGTTTATACAATTTATATCAAATTATGTATGCACTGAAATTATTGAAAGTTATTTTATATCCATTTCTTATATTATCATATTATGTTCTATAATTTTTCACCTGTATTTTTTATTTTTACTCTTTTGTTACTCTTTACCAATAAATTAATTTATTATGAATGCATATTTTATATATTGTAAATGTATATTTACTATACACATTTTATATGCATCTCATCTCAATAACATGTTTGTTTCTATTCACTACAAAAAAAATCTACGTTTATATTAGGTATTTCTTGTCATTAATAACGAGATATATATCTCTTCATACTTGATTGATACTTAAATTAATTACCTATTGATTGGGTACTAGCTTGGTGTTTTATCAGCATGCATTACTATACTTAACTTAATACCATTAAAAAGTTCCAAATAACATAAATATGTCATATCTAAATTTCAAATTATATCCTCCAATGTTTTATCTCGTCAAAGATTATGTGTTATGATTGACATTAAATCCCTTTGGTGTGATTTAGATGTTTCTTTTTCATATGTACATATAAAACTGATGAACATAATTTATCATCATTTTTTTTAACATATAAATATTTACTTATCATATCAGAATCACTTTTACTTGTTATTGATACACATTATTCAAACTTATTTGTAGATATCTACATTTTTTTTTCCATTTACTATCAACTAGCGACTTGCCCGTTAAAAATGAAGGGGCAATAAAATGTTAATGCTGTTAAAAGTGTTTTCCACACAAAGTGAGTGTCTGACGTTGTTAACCTTTTTTTATCTACAAAGAAATAACAAATTTTGAACAAAACTTTTTATTTTTTTATCTTTCAACTTGTATTTCACCAACAGGTGTTGAATATTTGTTTTCAATATTAACTCTTTAAATTGTCATATATGGAATAACAATATAACAATGGCTGAAGTTTTCATGAATACATATTGTAAACCATAACATAAAAGTTTGTAACACGCAACTTGTATTTGAAAGAATCTTGAACCATTTTTTTTTAACAATACTAACTTTTAGAATTTATAGTTATGCATAAATAACAAAAGACTATGTAAAGTTTCTGTGAATAACTATTTTGAACAATTACATGCATTGTAACATTCCATTTTTTTTAATTCTTGTTAAACTAAATAGTTATTGAATCCAGAGGAAGGCAAACAATACCCCCCCCCTTATTGAAACTTGGCCAACTGTATCAAAGAGGGAAAAAATAATTCCTTCCTGACCCCATTAAATTGGATTACTCCCTGAATCAAAACTCTGTCTTTAATTATATATTTCAATGTATTAATAAATGGTTAAACTTCTAGTAACATAAATCCTTGACTATATACAATATACAATGAACCAACTTTGCACAACTTTTAAAATACAATGTTAACATGTGAAATAGTAACAGAAAACAATAACATTTAACCTTGAATTTAATGAAAATGCCACCAAATAGTTTTAAATGAAATAGAAAATGCCACCAAATAGAGTTTCCTAAGTGAAATAGTGGTTCTCTAAAAAGAGTCTGAGTAACATCAAATTTCATCCTCAAAATAAAACTACTGTTCTCTATATTTGTTGTGGTATAACTTCTTTGAAATAAGAGAAGTGTTTCTTTTTCAATGTTGTTATATATGAAGACATTTCATTTTATATATATATATATATATATTATATGTCCAAGTGGTTCCCTTACAAAGAGTCCAGCAGACTTTTAATTTTGTCTATGGAATATAACCACTGTTCATTGTTGTTGTTTTTTTAACTTTTTGTTGTTCTTGTTGTAGTATGTGCAAATGGCACAAAGAGTTTCCTATGGGAAATAGTGGTCCTCTATAAAGAGTCCCAGTGACCTAAAATGTTGTCCCGGATGTAAAACCACATGCTTTTTTGCCGTTGTATAGAGTTTCTTAGTGAAATAGTAGTCCTCTAAAATGAATCAGAGTGACATAAAATTTGGTCCTCGAAATGAAACTACTGTTCTCTATGTTTACAGCACCTCATAGTACACATTGTTTTGGGTAAAAATGCATCCATCTTCCAATAAATCACCCTGATTTGGGTTTTCTTCAATATGAACTTTAATTTCCTTGGATTATTGCATCTTGAAAATGCCACATAGAGTTGTCCATGTGCAAAAACAGGTTCCTTAAAAAAAATACCCACAGACTTTAAAGTTTGTCCTTGGGATTTATTGATGGTCATGGCCAATACCATGATAATGGGAAATTGTCTCCTTTAAAGGATGAAAGGCAAACCACTCTCACTTGGAGCCAGATCAATTCTCGGTATAAGAACTGGTTTGCCTTTATGGGTACCATTCATAATTTCTGCATGTATAAAATGATCCTTTGAAACCTTTACAATTATTCTGGTCCCATTACAAAGTCCTGACAATTGCCCCTTTTTTAAGTTGCAAAATATGTGGCGGTATTCCAGAGGGAGTCAAAGAATTAATAAATTCCATAGTAAAGTTAGCTTCACTATCTTTGTCATCAGCCAGAACAGAATCTGCACTGTAATAGTTTTTTTTTTGAAGTGCATTAATTATGTCATTATTTAGATTTAAGGCATCTATATTTTTTGATGTCAATATGACTTTGCTTGCAATGTCTGATTAATCCTCATTATTGATGGTATTGAGGAAGATTGTCGATATCAGTGGTTCTTTGGAAATCATTTCTGATGGAATTTCCACAGCATCATCAGGTAAATTATTTATTTTTGGCTGTTTTCCTTCTCCAATCTGAATGAGCCAATCATTGAATTGATTTTGTTCTTCAGATCTCTAATTTCTAATTTAAGGTGTGTAAATATTGTTCACAGCTTACTTCTCTTTATACATGTTTCGACAATGTCAGTCCTATTTCCATGTGGCACCTAAAATCTCCTCCTAACAACATCACCTTTCCACCAAATGGCAAATCATTACCCATATCTTCTTTTAATAATAGATCAATACATTGCAGGGCATGACATGACATCATAGTTGCCTCATCTATTATAATTAATTTACTCTTGTGAAATGTTTTTGCTTGTAATGAACTCATTCGAATATCTGACATTGATGTTTCTAAAATGGAACTGGCAGTTTAAATCCACTATGCACAGTTCTACCACCTTCTAACAAAAGTGCGGCAATTACAGTGGTTGCAAATGGCATTGCTATTTGACCCTGTGCTTGAATGCAACTCATCAACAAATTATATAGATGAGTTTTTCAAGATCCACCAGGGCCACCCAGATAGAAATAACGCTCTTTGAGCAGATAATTATCTATTGCATTTGTTATGGTGTTAAATGCTTCCAATTGTAATGCATTTAAAGTTCCAATTTTTGTTTGTGTTTTTTGGTATTTAATGTCAGTGTCATACTCATCAAAGTTAATTTCATCTATAATTCCTGGATCCTGCAAATTAAAATTGGCACAATTTAATCCATGACAAAGAAAGATTTCCTGAATTACCATTAATGCTTTCAATAGCGCAATGGTCTCATTGTAAAGTTTCAAGAAATTTTCAAATGTAATTTAAATGTTTCCCACAAAGTTAATGCATCAGGTACATTGCAAAAGATGCAAATGAAAGCAAATTGTTCTCTCATTTGCTTTGGCATTTGATAAAGTGCTGCTTCCTCGAGACATCTCTCTCATTCTGTATCATCTGCTAGGAAGTTTTGATGTCTGGCAACTAATTGGAAAGTATCATAAACTATTTCATTAATTGTGCGTAAATGTTCATAACTTTGTGCACCGGTAATATGTAAAAGAAGTAATCTTAAACTGAAACATTCATTGTCTCATGGAATGACGGTATAAATTCTTGGGACAATTTCCTTATTATGTTTTTTTCATTGTCGCCATTCACCATTTATGAATACATAGTTATTTGGAATGCCAATGTATAAAAATTGTCCGGCCTCCGTGTCCTGACAATTTAATTAAAACCAAGCAGTAAGTGTTGTTCCTCTATGTTCACTGTGTGCTAAAGCATTTGTTTCATTGTCTGCAGTGAAGCAAACAAATTGACTTTGTGGCAAATGGACAGCTAATCGATACACAGCATGTGACCGATCATGCATCTCAAATTTGAGAAAACGCCATATTGCTTCTGGAGCACTTACATAGCGAGCATCTAAATAAGATACAAGTTTGTCATGTAAAATTGGATTGTCTTTTTCATTTTGTGCACAATGCACAACAGTTTCTGCATAATATCATTTGTATATATATTTATACACAAATTTGATGGATTTGATAGAAGTGCAAGCTTCCACATTGATATGTGAATTGTACTTCATCAGCAAATGTGGATTGTATGGAACCACATATCTATTATCAACCTTTTGGCCACGGCTAATAGCTGTTTGTCCTTCTCTTCTTTTATAAAAGGGTATCCATCACAAATAGCATAAGTCTGCATTTGAAATTGTTTTAGAAACTCTTTTGTGCATTTTTTATTTTCCATACATGGTGAATTTGGATTGATATCTCCATATGGACCATGTATCATTCTATGAGTTACAATCTCATAAAGTTTGGAATGTTTCTCTGGATGTGAGAGTCCTGCAGTAATTACTGAATCTACTCTGTCTGCTGTATTCAATTTATCTTTTTATTGCAAGATTAAAAGTATATGTGCATGTGGCATGCCTCTTTTTTTAAATTCAATGGTATAAACAAAAGCCACACATTTCCCAAATAAGTGTGCTCTAGTTATATCATGAATTAATGAATTTAGTTTTATTTTGAATACTCTTGCCACCAAATCTGGTCTGTCAGAAGTATTTTGTCCAAGCTGTACATTTTCTTTGATCTCTGGCCATTGTGGATTACATGTAAATGTAATGAATACATCTGGTTTGCCAAATTTAGTGATAATAGCCTTGGCATCGTTGTATCTTTCTCGCATATTGCGAGGAGATCATTGAAAAGAGGATGGCAAAATCATTGCTCTTCCAGCAAGAATGTCTCTGTTTGCAGCCAATTAAGCGACAGAATCCATCAATCCACAATATTGTTCTACTCAAAGCTTGTTTTGTTCAAATTTGACAAACGTTAGATTAATTGCTTTGACTTGTAGATAGGAATCAATAATCCATTGTTGTGTGAGTTTTCCCCCACATAAAATTGGATTAAAATGATCCCGAAGAGCAGTTTGTGCCACTTTATATTCCAGCATAGAAATATTGTTTCTAACATGAACTTTACTATTGGGATAACTGCAACTGTAATTTTGGTTGCCATCCTGGCTCCCCATTTGGAAAGAAAATTGGATATGTCATTGGATCCAAATTACTACTTAAAATATTTATGTTTATAAATGGTTGTTCTTGATATATTCTAATATCCCGCTCAAATGGTGGTTCACAATCATCATTTTTAAATACCATGGCAACCTCTTTTGCTGTTGGTAAATTATACCGTATGGCGATCTCTTTTGAGAACCATATTTACTCTTGGCATTGGCAATTGATTTATTTGCGCATGGGCCTGTTGTTCTTTTTAAACCTCTGCTAATTTTTTGTATGATTTACTATATTGGTTATTCGCCATAATGTTAGTGAGCTGTTCAAAGACTATGGGTAAGCATTGTTAATTTCCAGGAAGCATCATTCCTTGTTCAACAGCTTCCATTGTATCAAAGACATATAACTGTGCAAATTTTCTTTATTCTCCTGATTCTGGTTGTAAATGTGAAGTATATTTGTCCTTGGACTTTAAAACAGTAAGGACCATGTCCTGTGACATTTTCTGCTAATGTTGCACCCATTGAAGCAAATTAAATTGCGCTGTTATAAGACCTAATGTTTTTCTTAAAATTTGAATATTTTCTAAATATTCAGGAAATGTGGGTCTCTCTGGAAGTCTTACCTTTCCTTTCTGACAGCAGCTAATAAACTCTCCATCAGTTGGTCTTTCTTTCAGAAAATGATAGGCCCCACAAAACATTCATTAATCCACAATAATGAGTGTCTACTGTTAGTGCTCTAAATAAAGGACTATCGTGATCTCAGTACAACTTTCTATATCTACATTGGTGTCATCTCTATCAACATTGGTGTCAGGGGGCAATATTGGGTCATTGGAAAATGTTTTACAGATATTATTTTATTTACATTTTCTTTTCTTTGAAGCTCCAGCCGACTCATTTTGTTTTTTTTTTAGTCTTTTCTCTTTTATTTAGAAATCTCTGTCGATCTTCTCTTAAATGCTGTGAAGTCTCAGGAGTCTGTGCATCTCTCCATCTCTGCTTCCGTTCCCTTGCCATTCTTTTGTAATTCCATTGTAATCTGTAATTGTAAATACAGGTGTAAGAACTTTTTTTTTATTGTACATATTTTTTAACCTGTCATGAATACCAAAGTAAATTAATTAATCAATGGTTTATTTTTATTTTGCATACCATAAAAGCTAAATAGCTAAGCATATATTTATATTGGTAAAAAAAATTGCGGTAACATATATATAGATATATATATATAAATATATATATTTTATTTTTTTATTTATTTATGTTATACTGAATTATGAAGTATTTAATAAATGTATATCCAATAATGAAATAATCTGAAACTGTCATGAATGCAAAACCATAAACAGGTAATCATGTCTTCCTAAAGAAGGGCAAACCAAAAGAGCTATGAGCAAACTGTAGATTGGCATGAAAAAACGTAGTAATATTTTTATTAAATTAATTAATCAATAGTGCTGAGGTGTAATTCTCATTCATGTAAACATAAATGGCTAAGCATATATGTATTGGTAATTTTTTTTATTTTTTTATTATTGATTAATTAATACAATTAATTACATAAAATAATTAATCACACACTGTCATACATGTTGATAAAAAAAAACAACATAATCCTGTTTTTCTAAAGAATGTCATCATTAATTATACCTGTCAATTAGATGTGATATCAACTAAAATCCTGCAGATGTCACTCTGTGTCTTCAGGGAGGTGCAGAGATGATGGATCTGTTAAATGACAAAAAAGGCTTTGTAATGTTTTGTTTGAATGAATTTATGAATCATTGAAAATATTCTTTTTAATTGGCATACATGGCAAACATAAATCCTAATCATTAATATATGCAAAAGAAAATGCATTCTAAAATGGTAAAAAGTGTCCTAATAGAATAAAGGTATTTAAATATTTAAGTGCTTCTGAGATCCTATCCCTGTTAGACAATGAGTAATAACAGAATTATGAACTAATTAATGAAAGAATACACATGAATAAAAGAATGTATAACTGTTATGACTGGAAAATCTAAACAGGTAATCATGTTTTCCTAAAGAAGGGCAAACGGAAATTAATCAATAAATCAAGTTATGATGTGAAATTAGTTAAAACATCAATGGCTAACTTTATATGTATTCATAACATATTTGTTTTACTTGTAATTATTGATTAATTTTTAAAATGAATTACTTAAATTAATTAATCAATAGCTGTCATGAATGGACTAAAAAAAATACTTAATCCTATTTTTCAATTTTTCTAAAGAATGTCATCACAAAATCATATACCTGTGAAGTTGATGTTATATCAGCTGAAATCGTGCAGAGGTCACTGTCTGTCTTGAAGCAGGTGCAGAAAGGACAAATCTGTGAAATGATGTAAAACGCATTTGTAATTTTTGTTTGAATAAATATATGAATAATTTAAAGTATCATTTTTAATTTGCATACATGCAAAACATAATGGGGTAATCATCAATATATTCCTAAGTGAATGCATTATAAAATATTAAATAGGGTCATAATATGATAAAGGGATTTAAATATTGTGCTTATCAGTTGCCATCCATGTTAGCCAATGAGCATGAACAGAATTATGAAATAATTATTAAATTAATATACATTAATTAAATAATTTAAAACTATCATGAATGCAAAACATAAACAGATAATCTTGTTTTCCTAAAGAAGGGCAAAGCAAAAAAGCTATAAGTAAACTATAGATTGGTGTGAAAGTATTTTATCATTTTTTTATTAAATTAAATAATGAATAAATCAAGTTATGAGGTGTAATTGTCATTCCTTATTAAATCGTAAATGGCTAAGCATATATGTATTGATATTTGTTTTTGTTTGTTTTGATTATTGATTAATTAATAAATACGTTAAATAATTAATCAATAAGTGTCCTGAATGTTAAAAGAAAGACTTAATCCTGGTTTTCTATAGAATATCATCATTAAATCACATACCTGTAAAGCTGATGTTCTATGATGTGAAATCCTCCAGAGGTCACTCTGTGTGTTCAGGCAGGTGCAGATATGATACATCTGTAAAATTATGTAAAAATCATATTTAATATTTTGTTTGAATGAATTTATGAATCATTGAAAGTATTATTTTTATTTGACATACATGCAAAAGGTGTAACTATCAATATATTCCTAAGTAAATGCATTCCAAACTATTATAAAGTGTCATCATATAATAAAGAGATTTAAATAGGGAAGTGCTTACAATGTCCTATGCATTCTAAAGTAGACAATATATTTTTTCTAATGATTCCTGATGAACAGTTAATTAATTAATCTGCCTTAATTAATTAATTAATTAATACCATTGATCAATTTAAAATAAAAAGCCTTAATCATTTTCTCCTAAAAAACAGCATCATTAAATTATATACCTGTAAAGGCGATGTTATTGCAGATCAAATGCTGCAAACTTCACTCTGTGTAGTCAGGAGCAGAGATGATCAAATTGTGAAATAAAATTAAAAGCATTGTTAATGTTTGTATGTAATTCATTCATTAATCATTAAGAGTATGATCTTTAATTGGCATACATGCAAAATATAAGCATGGATATATTAATAAATAAATGCACTATAAAATATTAACAGCCTTATTAAATTGTGATTCTGTAAATTTAAAAGGGCTCTGCAAAATGGAATAATGTAATATTTTTTTTGTTTTTTACAATTTTTTTAAATTAATAATTAGTTAATCAATCCATTAATATACTTTACTCATTTATAACAAATAGCCAAATAGCCAAGTAAGTGCTGCAAGTTAAGGTTTGTGTGGGGTAGTTTTGTGGGGCGGTTTTAGGCGCCGTAGGAGTAAATTGCTGCAAGTTAAGTTTTTTGTGGTGGAGTTTTGCATGGTGATTTGAGGCGACGTAGGACATAGTGCTGTGAGTTAACGATTGTGCAGGTTTGTGTTGTTACAAAGTGAGGTCCCAAAAAGCCTCCACCTTCCGCAAATGCTACCCCTCGCTTTGCGAGGGGCCGCATTTGCGAGCTGGACTGCGTCGCTCGCGTGATGACGTTTCGTAGTTTGACAACTATTATATGTGATATACACTGAATCTATAAATGCAGATTTAGGGCCTCATTAATTTAGCCCTCATAGTTCCCTCGGTCCTCGCAAAAGACAGTTTTTTGCTGTTTGCAAGGACCGATTCCTCAATACGTCCCTCGCAGCCTACTTTCCGTGATGACACCAAAAGACAGCCGAGAAAAGGCTCCGAGAGAGCTACGTAGTAACACGCAACCATAAATCTATGAGGTGAACATCACACCTCAGAAGAATCCCTATGGGCTAGCAAGGGCTCTTAAAGCCTATATGTGCTGACCCGGAGCAGCCCGACACAGTTGTCTGATGCTCCCCCCTGATCCCTAAACACATCCCCATGCTGCAGGGGTCCATATAGAGACCCCAGCAGCCCCCCCGCATTAACCCCTTGCAGCGGGGTCCCAGATCGGCATTGAAGGCTGGGGACATCGGGGACAGGTACGTTTTCAATTTATAATGTTTATTGGTTGTCTTTTATGTATGTGTTAATCTAATGGTATGTATCTTTTTTCCAGGGGCCGAGCCGGAGAACAGAAGAAAATGGGGGATATTTGGAGTACCCCCAACGGCAGAGCTTGTATGTAGGACTGCCACGGAGATTCCGTTCAGGACCCCCGCGGCATTGATAAGGTGGGGGATCCTGCGAGATCATCTCGCAGGCTGTCACTCCTCATGCACAGTTTCTCTGTGTTGACATGGACGGCCCTGCGGCGTAGCTCACAGTTGCTCGCAGCAGGGCTAATTTAATAGCATCCTAACTTGTAAGAGTTTGAAGCATGTAGGGCTTATATACAAACCTCGTATCTACAAGGCTGGAATTTAATAAGGCTGATAATTCCTGATTTATATTTTATTAAATAAATTAATAATCTTGGTTACAATATCTTTATATTTGTCTATATAAATAGTAAATATGAAAAAAAAAACATTATTTATACCACAGGTTTTTTTGTTGAATGTATAGATCCATCATGCTTCTCTCTTTAATAAGTAGATTGCATTAATACATATATTTTTTTTAAAAACATTATGACCATAGCATAGAAAGTAAATAATAATTTGCTAGTTGTAATTGGTGTAAACAAACACAAAATTAGCTTTGAGCAAGATATTGGGAGCAAACAACTGAAGGTGGAATATTATATCAATCTGTCGCTATATTCATTGTATACATATATCAAATCAATTATTGCCCCAGTCATGACAAGGAATTTTAATATTTTCTTTTATCATAAATTTTAAGATAAATCAGTACATTTTATATACTAACTCTTTTTTTACTCATATAATATTGCTTAAAGTGTGTCACAAAAATAAGGAACTTTTCTTTCTTTTTTTGTATAATATGGATACAAATTAAAAAGAAAACCACAACTAGAACATATCAGAGTAAGTTTTATTTTAAGACTGCCTGTATACTCAGTATCATATTTTCATTAAAATATTTTCTTTGGCAGTTAGATTTTACTTCACTAGGGTATGATGATTAAGATGCATTTAAAAGCTCAGTTTTTAATGCTTAAAATCATGAAGCTAGTCCCTGTCTGAGGGCCTCATTCAATTAACGGCCGGAAAATGGCGGCAAAGCTGCGATTCCTTGCGGCCATCTTACAGTCCCGTGTAGAGCTACTGCTACCCTGCTATTCAAATGGATGGCGCCGCAAGGATATCCCCCTTACGGCCGGCCGCACATCATGCAAACGGCCGCAAGCGTTTCTCCCGCGCCCGTAAATCTTGTTTTCCGGCCGCAAACTCAGAAAACTGTAAATGCAAATATAAATTCAAGATAGCACTGTAAAGAACTCAGTAAATGCTAGGCATCATAATGGGGGACATGAGGATTAATAGCAACACACTCTCAAGCTTGCACATCGCCCAAATCCAATATTTCATTTATGGTTTACTTTCCGTCCCAAGTCCCGCGGGCTCGTCCATGTTAAAACCCGTACAGGTTCGGAGGATGAAGGCCGCAAACTGTAGAAGCCAATATATATTCAATCCAGCACTGCAAATCACTGTAAATGATGGGGAACATAATGGGGGGCATGAGGATTAATAGCAAAACATTCTCAAGCTTGCACATCGCCAAATTATACTTTGATTTTAAAATCCGTCAAAGTCCCACGGACTTCAATGATCAAGCCCATAGCTCGTTATTCAAGCCCGTGCGGCCTTGGAGGGTGAATGTCCTCCAAGCCCGTAGCTCCTTATTAAAGTCTGGGCGGGCTTGGAGGGTGAATGTCCTCCAAGCCCGTAGCTTGTTAATAAAGACTGTACGTGCTTGGAGGTTGAAGGTATCCTTTTTGTTACTGTTTTTGCAGACTGCATGGTTTAAGCCTGTAACCATAAAATGGAGGCCCAAGTATTACAGCCTCCAAATTAATAATATTTCAAAATATGTGGTTAAGTTCTTCAGTTGTGTCCGACTCTCTGTGACCCTATGGACTGCAGCACAATCAGCTAGGTCTCTGCCTGTGCTGTTCTCAAAAGTTTGAATGCCAAAGAGATTGGAGTGGGTTGTCAGTTCCTCCTCTAGTGGATTGGGATTTGTCTGATCTCTCTGCTATGACCTGCCCACCTACAGTAGCTCACAGCTTCATTCAGGTACACAAGCCCCTTCACTACCACCACTAAGCAACCCTCACCCGTGTAAATTGATAAATAGCAGAACAGATTGGAAGATCACCAAATAGGAATGGCTAGACATCTGGAACATGGCTCCCACCAGGATAGGCGTGGCAGAGATTATCCCTGATGGCGGTGAGTTTGTTGTTTATCCCAGAGCCTCTGGACAGTCTCCCTTTGTGTTTGCAGCCCTTCCTGATGGGTCAGAGTAGATATGCGTGGTGTATGTTCGACGGGTCCCCTCCAGCATTGCTAAGTGGTGGTGGTGAAGGGGCTTGTGTACCTGAATGAAGCTGTGAGCTATAACATGTAGGGCCACTGTAGGTGGGCACGTCATAGCAGAAAGATCAGACAAGGTCCAATCCACTTGAGAAGGAACTGTCAAACCACACTAGTATATTTAGCATGCAAACCGTGAATAACAGCACTGGCAGAGCAAGGCAGCGGTGGTATGGCTGGTGGTGGACACATGGGAGGAGAGGAGGTGCCAGGCTGCTCCTGACGGGGGGATTGGGAGATCCCCGTTGACGGTGGGCTGGGGACCATCTCCTGCCTGAGCAGCCTGACCTGAAGGTGCTCTGACGTCATATGGTGCCTCCTCACCTCCCTGGACAGCCTGGTCAGGTGATGCTGGCCTCCATCCTCTGCATGCTGGCCAGCTGCTCCTGCATAAGAGCCAGCATCTCCACCTGCACAACCTGGCTCTGCGGTGACGTCACTCCTGGGTGGGCCTGGTGAGCTGTAGTGGGGACGGTCTGGTCCACAGCTGGAGCCTGGGGTGACATCATAATTGTGCTGGTGGCGACCAGGCCAGCACACTGCTGTGTGGGGAAGGAGGTCATCCCAAGGGCATGGGAGGGCCCCACAGAAAGCGAAAGTCTCTGGAGTATGGGCATAGTCCCAGTGCTTGTGGCGGGTGAGTCGCCAAGGTCAATGACCTGCCCATTCTCCGACCCAGATCCTGGTACGGGGCCAATGGCCCCACCGCCTCTGGCTGGTCTCAGGACCCAGACCTCCTCCTGGATGCTGCGAGATAGAGAAGAAAGGTACATGTCATTAGTATGTTGATTAGCGCATTGATATGTGTTCATTTCTAATTATCTGACATCTAGCCATGAATATGGATGATTCTCCTCTTTGCAACTCTGATTAGCTATCTTATACTAGCTATTATCTATTCTTAGGTTTCTGTTCGTGATGGTTCTCGGCTCACAACGCTATCTGTATTACGGATGCTGTCCGTAACTGAATAGGCTGCGATTAGGTGAATTGAATAGAGCTCTAAATAAGCACATAGCATATTTTTGTTAAATAAGTTTTTAGTTAGTAAACATCTAGCAGAAAAAATCTTTAGGGGATAAAGCCCATTAGTGCATAACACTCTAAATATATATAACAAAAAAAGTGGGCAATAGTAAAATGTAAACTTTATTGGTTGGAAAAACCGACGATTAAAACTTTAAAAAGGGAAAGAATAAAAACTGTACAAATACCTTTGAACAGAAAAACTGCAAACCTAATGACCACTGGACAACTGTCACTCATTAAGTGGGGTTTGAGCAGTATAATAAATGAGACACAGAGAGTGTCTATGTATAAGCTTGTAGTACTATGCAACAAAAGGTGTAAATCATTAGAATAGTGGGCCAAACCTTCCTAAATTACCTTGTGCTATAACTATATATCTCTCCCCAGTAACGGTTGTGAAACCTAGTATAACAACATAAGGAAGATATAGGTAGCTTGGTAGTATGCTTCTAAACAACAGATTTCTTTACATACAAAAAATCCTCAGTTTGGCTCTTAGATCACCAGGTACTTCATTGCCTCTTATTAGGGTACAATGCCCCTATTATTTGAATGATATAGGTATAAATCAACCATTCAAACAATATGGCTCTTAAATGTCCAGATATTGCATTACCTCTTGTTAGAGTATCACACCACACCTATTTTGGTGGTGTAAGCATAATTTGGGCCATTCTGAACAAGCTCACTCTCTGTATACTCGCATATAGTATAACAGCGTCTCCCTGTGCTGGGGAGATTCGCGCTGCCTAGTTGCGTCGTGCGTAATAACCTCACGTTACGCTAGCCTACATCCTAACATGTTTCTACGTGTTCAACGTCTTTTTCAAAGGATTAAGGCGTGTGTAGGGACAGGAAGCTATTTAAAGCATATGGTAGCCATGGTAACCTGGACTACCTGATTGCTACACCTAAATTAACCCTATGAGTGAAAGTATGTATGGCAGGAAAGGACTGAACAAAGAAAGAAATGGGCCATATATATTATTAGCATAGTGGATGGAGCAACATCAGTGGGAAGGGGGAACCTTAATGAATAAGTGTGTATCTGGATACAGGATACTGAAAAGAGAATATATATAAGTATATCATGATGTGCAAAGAGAAAAAGTGCATATTGTGCATGAAAATAACTAGATGAATTAAAACCCCTGTATAAGGGCATAAAATAGCCAGGGTATAAAGACCCTGTATGTAAACCATAACTAGGTCAAAATTGACATATTGAGACCATAGTGAAAAGTGACTAAGTGCATGAATGAATAAATGGCAAGAAAAATCTAGTATGGCCATATATATTATAACTCAGAATGTGAGGGTGAGTGGTGTTGACCACTAAAATAAAAATGATGGTCACGTGAGACCAAAAGTGAAAAGAATAATTCTATTTCAGGTAAGATGTGACACATCTACCTGAAAAAGATTATAAATAAAGCAAAAATTATTTTATGCAAAGATGAGACATATATGAAGTAAAATTAAAGTGCATATATCATGATCCTGATTCAGGAATTACTAGGTGGTATTTCTCATATAGTTATAGGGTCCAAATCTAGGGCCCAGAAAAAGGCCTGTATAGACAACTTATGTAAGATAAAATTACACAAGACTATATGAAGGCCGTATAGGAAAAGCCTTCATTCAGGCCATCAGGTACCTGTGCTCTTAATTTATAAATCCATTGCGATTCACGCTGTAGTAATTTATTTTGAAAATCACCCCTTCTAGGTCCAGTTTTCACAGAATCAATAATACAAAATTTTAGTACTTCCGGATTGTTGTTGTGACAGTATTTCACATGTCTTGCTATGGGAGTGTCATATTCGTTTTTAATAGAATATATATGTTCCCCCAATCTTCGACGGAATTCCCTGCAGGTTTTCCCTACATAGATCTTGTTACATAAACAAGTAGCTATATATATAACTCCTGATGATTTACAGTTGAAAAAATTATCAATATCAAAAATAGCACCATTTGTCGGATGTATATAATGTTTGCATGGTCTCACAAATTTGCAAAATTTACAGTTCCCACACTTATACATTCCCTTCAGTGGTTGGAGCCAAGTTTTAGGTTCAGATATCTTGTCTGTATATACACTATGTACAAGCATATCCTTAATGTTCTTTCCTCTTCTATAAGTGATACTTGCTTTGGACGTGAGGGTGTCTTTAAGATCTTTATCACTTGTGAGGAGATGCCAGTGTTTAGAAAGGATGTTTCTGATTATTTCAGAGTCATGACCAAATGTCATTATACATCTAGTAATCTTAGATTCATTAGATATAGTCCTGTTAGTGGGGGTATCCATTTTACCTTGAGCTTTTCTATTTACATTTAGCAGATCGGTTCTATTGCAGTTCATAGCATGTTTATAAGCCAACATAAGGCTTCTATGAGGGTAACCTCTTGCTTTAAAACGTTCCCTAAGTTTGTTCGCTTCAATTTTAAATTCTTCCTCTGAACTGCAATTCCTCCGGATCCTGAGGTATTGTCCCTTAGGAATTCCTCTCTTAAGTGGCTCAAAGTGTTGGCTCTCCCATTTCAGCAGAGTATTAGATGCTGTTTCTTTTCTAAATGTAGATGTACATATTTTCCCTCTTTCATCCTTTTTAATTATTAGATCCAAAAAAGAGATCTCACTCTGACTGGTCTCAAAGGTAAATTTGAGGCCTAATTCATTAGTGTTCAGAAATTGAATAAATGAACTCAATTCCTGTCTGTTACCAGTCCAGACCAGGATAATATCATCTATAAATCTCCTCCAGACAAGTATATTTGCTCCAAAGGGATGTGCGTTGTCATCATATATGTATTTGTCTTCCCACCACCCCAGAAACAAGTTCGCATAGCTAGGGGCACATGGTGTACCCATAGCTGTTCCCTGTTGTTGGTGGTACCATTTTTGGTTGAATAGGAAGAAGTTGTGTTTTAAAACATATTCCAATAGTGCTATTAGCAACATGTTTAGTTCATCAAAAGGAGAACCATTCATCTGTAAAAAGTATTTTACTGCATTGATTCCAAAGTTATGTGGAATGCTGCTGTATAAGGCCTCAACATCAATACACACCAGCCATGATTCAGGAGGTACAGATAGATCTTCTAATTGCCTGAGAATATCAGGAGTGTCCCTGACATAGGATGGTAAGCCCATCACAAATTCCCTAAGATGATAATCCACAAATATACTGCAGTTGTGGGAAAGATTATTAGTCCCGGAGACTATAGGTCTACCTGGGATGGGATAGATTTTCTTGTGAACTTTAGGGAGAGAATAGAACACTGAGACCATAGGGAATTTGGGAAATAGAAATTGAAAAGTCTGCTCATCAATTATTCCCTTATTTTTTACATCTACTAGGATGTTTTTAAGTCTCAATTTGAATTCAGGAGTCGGATCTTTTGTAATGATGTTGTAAGTAGTTTTATCCTTTAAAATTCTCATACACATCTCCTTATAGTCATCATTATCCATGAGGACTATATTGCCTCCCTTGTCTGCTGGCTTGATGTGTAGAGACACATCATCCCTAAGTTCTATAAGAGCTTGATATTCCGGCTTAGTGAGGTTATATTCTTTTTTGTAACTCCTGTAGTCAATTTCCTCTATGTCCTTAGAGACTTGCTGTAGGAAAACCCAAATATTTGCATAGTCTTTTAGTGGAGGAGTAAAAGTGCTTTTAATCTTCCATTTCTTTGGTTCTATGATTGGAGTGCAATTTTCCTCCAAAAGCTCTATAAGGCCTTGTACTATTTCTATGTCATCTTGTGGGACTCCCAGGCTCATAATTTCTCTATCTCGTTTCCTCTTATAAAATTTGTGAAGAGCTAGTTTCCTAGAGAAAAGATTTAAATCTTTGATGTGAGTAAAGATATTTGCCTTAGATGTTGGTACAAATGTAAGGCCTTTACTTAAAACTGTGATATGGTCTTTATGTAAAACAAAGTGGGATAGGTTTATAATTCTCAGAGTATCCTCTGACTTGTCAGTATCTAAAGGAACTGATTGGTATTGATCTGTATTGATCTCCTTGTTTGAGATCGTCCTCTCCCTAAAAAAGGATATGAGGGAGTTTCATTATCATACATAGGATGTAATCCTGTCTGTCTATCAGAATCATATTGGTTTCTTCTGGAGCGTAGTTCATATTGTTCTCGATTCCAGTTGGGATTCCTAACTATATGAGAAATACCACCTAGTAATTCCTGAATCAGGATCATGATATATGCACTTTAATTTTACTTCATATATGTCTCATCTTTGCATAAAATAATTTTTGCTTTATTTATAATCTTTTTCAGGTAGATGTGGCCCACTCATGTGTCACATCTTACCTGAAATAGAATTATTCTTTTCACTTTTGGTCTCACGTGACCATCATTTTTATTTTAGTGGTCAACACCACTCACCCTCACATTCTGAGTTATAATATATATGGCCATAGTAGATTTTTCTTGCCATTTATTCATTCATGCACTTAGTCACTTTTCACCATGGTCTCAATATGTCAATTTTGACCTAATTATGGTTTACATACAGGGTCTTTATACCCTGGCTATTTTATGCCCTTATACAGGGGTTTTAATTCATCTAGTTATTTTCATGCACAATATGCACTTTTTCTCTTTGCACATCATGATATACTTATATATATTCTCTTTTCAGTATCCTGTATCCAGATACACACTTATTCATTAAGGTTCCCCCTTCCCACTGATGTTGCTCCATCCACTATGCTAATAATATATATGGCCCATTTCTTTCTTTGTTCAGTCCTTTCCTGCCATACATACTTTCACTCATAGGGTTAACTTAGGTGTAGCAATCAGGTAGTCCAGGTTACCATGGCTACCATATGCTTTAAATAGCTTCCTGTCCCTACACACGCCTTAATCCTTTGAAAAAGACGTTGAACACGTAGAAACATGTTAGGATGTAGGCTAGCGTAACGTGAGGTTATTACGCACGACGCAACTAGGCAGCGCGAATCTCCCCAGCACAGGGAGACGCTGTTATACTATATGCGAGTATACAGAGAGTGAGCTTGTTCAGAATGGCCCAAATTATGCTTACACCACCAAAATAGGTGTGGTGTGATACTCTAACAAGAGGTAATGCAATATCTGGACATTTAAGAGCCATATTGTTTGAATGGTTGATTTATACCTATATCATTCAAATAATAGGGGCATTGTACCCTAATAAGAGGCAATGAAGTACCTGGTGATCTAAGAGCCAAACTGAGGATTTTTTGTATGCAAAGAAATCTGTTGTTTAGAAGCATACTACCAAGCTACCTATATCTTCCTTATGTTGTTATACTAGGTTTCACAACCGTTACTGGGGAGAGATATATAGTTATAGCACAAGGTAATTTAGGAAGGTTTGGCCCACTATTCTAATGATTTACACCTTTTGTTGCATAGTACTACAAGCTTATACATAGACACTCTCTGTGTCTCATTTATTATACTGCTCAAACCCCACTTAATGAGTGACAGTTGTCCAGTGGTCATTAGGTTTGCAGTTTTTCTGTTCAAAGGTATTTGTACAGTTTTTATTCTTTCCCTTTTTAAAGTTTTAATCGTCGGTTTTTCCAACCAATAAAGTTTACATTTTACTATTGCCCACTTTTTTTGTTATTAGTAAACATCTATCCAAACGCAAAATTTTCACCAACTAAAAACTTCTTTAAAAAAATATGTTATGCGTTTATTTAGAGCCCTATTCAATTGGCCAATTTGCAATTGAATGAGTGCCATGGACTCTCTATTACAGGGGTGTCCAAACTTTGTCCTGGATTGGAAGATATCCTTTCTGTGCACAGGTGAGTCAATCAGGATGACTGAAGAAGCGATTGACTCACCTGTGCGCAGCAGGGTTATCATCAAATCCAGGCATGTGTGTGGCCCTCCAGGACCAAGTTTGGACACACCTGCTCTATTGCTTGATTACTGTTGTGGTGACCAGGAATGACAGTGATTTGTCAGCTTCATGAATTTAATGATGCATCCATCTATCCCTTGTAAATTTAATGGAGCAGACATGTCAGTGTCATTATGTACATGTGTAGTGTGTGTAATGCACATGTGGTGGCATGTTGGTGTATGTCATATTCACCTGCCATGGAGGCTGGATCCTGCTGGGCCACCGGGGCTGAAGCTCCAGCTGCGGCGGAGGGTGAAAGTATGGCCTACTAACTGTAGTAATCCACCTTAAGTGGACAGAGCCTGTGACAGAGCAGTGGGATGGGTGTACAGCACCTCTCACTCTGGACCTGAGTGGCTCTGATGAAAAATGCTAGATCCAAACTTTCATAAACAATGTGGAAGGGTCAGTTACAGTTCCCATATATACAAGGTATGCGGCTATTTACTGTGTGCTTCTATCATGTGTGGAGAGTGGCCCATGTCTGAGGCCACTAATATTCTATCTGCATTATCCTCTGCACATATTCCTGGGCGTGGTACCTATCCTGGAGCCATTTTATGTATCAGAGGTAGTAGGAACTACATGGTCTTGCTGGGCTAGGATGGAACTAGGTTCTTGTCAAGCCTCATTGACCCAAGCTTGGAACACCTATGTGTATTGCAAATATGTGTAATCTGTAAATATATGTAGGTCTTAAGTGTAGAAACAAAAAACACCTCTCCAAACCTATAAACAAAAAAAACACAATTGTACTTCTCTCCAGTGTATTCAGTAAATGTAGGAAGGTTCAGAACATAAAAAATAAAATAAAAAAAAATACAGCTTGATAGGATGAAAAGTATGTACAATGCAACTTACCTGCCTCCAAGCAACTCCTTGCTGGACAAAATACCAAATACTACACCACACCGAACTCCAAAAACCTATAAACAATAAATAAACGCAATTTCACTTCTTTACATAGTACTCCGTAAATGTAGTAACTGTATATTCGTAAAAAGAACATAAACCGCAACTAATAATAAAGCAACTTACCTCCTCTAACCCACCAAGCCCCGGGAACTGCGTGCTACTTCGGCCAAAATCGAAACACAGTCGAGGCGTGGGCGCGTGTCATTTATATTTAAACACTCCCACTGTCAATCAAATGGTCTATCCCGTAAGTGATTGGCTGTGAGACCTGTTGGCGCGCTGCGTGATTCCGCTATTGGATGGTTTGTGACAGGCGTGGCTAGTCGTCCCCCTTCCCGCTTGTGTGCACGCCTGAATGTCACGGCCTTACTACAGTCTCAAGGCCGTGAACGGCCTTTAATCTCAAGGCCGTGATTCGCTCTTGGCTAGATATTAAATTTAAGGCTGCATCCGTGGCGGGTCACACGATGCACTTACGGCCTTGGAATGAAACAGGGCTGCAAGGCCCCTAAAAGTATTGATGAAGCAATAAAAAGCATTCAAATTACTGGAAAAACAATCCCCAATGACCAAATATGTAAATAAAAGATATATTTTTTATTGTCATGTACATCCTCAATATGGCTGCCATATTAACCCTTTAGCATTCACAAAGGCTAGAATGTGTCCCCTAAACATATCAACATTATCTGATTTACATCTCACTCATCACATCTACTTTTTGGAACACAAATATTGGCTATATTTCAACGCCACATTACATAGATCACGTAGCATGGGCCCAAATTAAAATGTGGGCCAGAACATTAGGGGTTACAAACTAAACTGGCTAAACCAATCCATGATCAGGGAAATTCATAACATGATGAAGCTCAGATACACCAGTGAGCTTTGCCATTGGTGAAATCCACCAGGATAATCACAGCTGCGGTAGTTAGCAAGCTTTAAAACAACATCATCAGCCAGGAATTAGCAATTCTGAACCATCATGGATCGCAGCAACCTGAGTGCGGTGTATAGGTATGTGAGTAGAGTGCAGCGTCGTAGGAATGGATATTTGTTTCGAATGTTGCAGAGTGGAAACCCGGATGTCAGGCGTGCGACTGAGGAGTGGCAGAGAGGGACGGCTGGGAGTGAATGTGGGTAAGCGTGCTTATGCAATCCATGGTGGTCCGGAACCAAGGCAGGCAAGTGGCTCATCACAGGATTTGCCTAGTGTCCTGGTGGGGGTTCAGATAGGGGAGAGAGCTCCAGTGTATGGGCATTTTAGGCTAACCCGGGCCAGCCTGGAGGAACTCTATGCGGTCCTGAGGGAGGACCTGGAGCCTTCCTCGCGGACCAATAGAGCCATCACAGGCATGACACAGATGTTAGCCGCCATACACATCCTATCATCTGGTAGTTTTCAGACCACTGCTAGCATAATAGGAGGAATGTCTCAGTCAAGCTTTTCAAGGTGCCTGAGCACATTCCTCCATGTTATTGTTTAGAAAGCTGCCAGATACATCAGTTACCCCCACACTGTGGAAGAGATCTTGAAGGTCAAAGCGGATTTCTTTCGAATTGGAGGTATCCCCAATGTGCTCGGTGCTATAGATTGTACACATGTAGCATTGATACCTCCTAGAGATCAGAAAGCGCTGTAAAGAAATTGCAAACACTATCATTCTATCAATGTACAGGTTGTTTGTGATGCAGACATGCACATACAAAATGTGCTTGCAGGCTTTCCAGGAAGTACTCATGATGCCCATATCCTGTGTCAGTCATCCGCCCATCGTTATTTTGAGTCCGGACAAGCTCCACCTGGGTGGCTACTGGGTGAGTACCCATAAAGGATCACAGGCAAGCATATGTTACCAAGAGTGAATCCCCTAACATATACATCATGTTCCACTGTAATGCTATTACGTTGTTGCATGAAAAATGCGTGACGACGCATGCACCAACAGACAATCTGCGTGCAGGAGTGAAGATAAGGACTTAAGGGTGGACTTAGGGGTCTTTGGGCTAAGGGTTCAGGTTCTGAGTGTTAGTGTTAGGCATGGGGTCTCAGTGGTTAGGGTTAGGTATGGGGTCTGAGGGCTCCGGTTAGAGGGTTTCGGCCCGTTAGGCGATAGATTCTACAACTTGCGCTCTTTTATCGATGCACATTTGCCACCAAATTTTCAACAGTGCGCTACTGTCACAGGCTTCTGTCAGTGCCGTATTGTCCGCGCTCATTTGCCCTTTGCCCTAAAGAAGGTGTGCCTACTGAGCCACTGACTAAGCCATTGCATTGTAGCTTGTTGATGTGCCTAACCTGGTTATTGGAGTAGGAAGTTCCAACCCAGAGATCCCTAAACTAAAGTCCCATGAATCATTGTGTATATTTACAGATGCTTTAATGAGCATCACAACATCACATTCATATCTACATCTCCCATTTTTGTTTCCTTCAGGTGATGCAGGATATGGGTGTTTGCCGTGGTTGTTGACCCCTGTGAACAATCCACACACAGAGGGGAAGGAGAGGTACAATGCAGCCAATGTCAGAACCCAGAATGTAATAGAACGCTTCAGATGTTTACATTCCACTGGTGGGGCGCTACAGTATAAACCAGGGAAGGTTTGTCACATCATCATGGCCTGCTGTTGTCTGCACAATATAGCAGTACAGGCCAACTGTCTGGGGAACATTGATGATGCTCCGCTTGAACCGGTGGAGCGTCCAGTACCTCCCCCTGGTGAGAATAACATTCAGGGGTCACGACTACATTCCCACGTCATTCGGGAGTACTTCCCATGTAAGTCCGAAACCAATAACAACCAACTATAATGTACATTGATTATGGTTACTAATACATCTCTTTTCTCCTTCCCCATTGTCATACAGAATATCCAACAGTCCACAGTAGAGGATAGCTTTGTTATCTAACATATGTCTCGTGATGCATTCTTAACACTGGATCAACTACAGCCTGCTCTGATATCCGTTAATGGTAAATATGCGCACATTCCCATACACATCAAATATATTGATATCTGAAAACCTCCAGAAACTAAGCTAAATGGATCATATGATATATTCCACAATGTCAATGGATATAGGTCTCACAATCGTATTTGAAAACATCTTCACACAACAGTAATGTTCCCATTGTCTGATCATGCTATTTCACATCCCATGGAGGTCAATGCAATTCATAGCAATCTGGGAATATGAACATACCAGCATTTTGTAAACCATAATAAATATTCCTCATGGGATGCAAAGAGGGGATCTCTCCTGTTCTTTGTCAGCGAATGCTGGTAAAAGCATTCTCAGTCAGATAACAGGAATAGTCTCAAGGATGTGTTAACTAGGAATCGTTGTGCAATATATCATATGGATTGTGTGACTCATATCATCATATTGCCATTACAGAACTGCTGCCATGTGTCAACACATTGTTTACCCACACAGACATGGGAAATGACCTGTACAGCAACAGAACATCAGCTACATCAATGTCGTCTACATTGGAAGTGAGTATTTGCGGGAAACATGTGCATGTATGCATGAGAGGAAATGACTAATAACTCCATTAATGTAGGCCTAACTTTCTTTTCCCCAAGACATCCCCTATGTATTGCTGAAGTGGTCAGAAAAGATTATCGGACCATGCAGACATGTCCAGGGGGAACAGATCTCTTTGTTGAATACTCCACATGACCCTTCCAAGGTAAAGCACCACATGTGGATGTACAAACATGCATCAATAGGTGATAGTTGTGATCTTCCATTTCTATTATAGACTGCACTGGTCTCTCTCTCTCTCCATCCCCTCATCCCACCCACCCCTGTTTAGCCTTAATTTATTGAGTCACACAAGTCTTCGACACCTGAACGATTATCAACTTCTGCTAACTACCCAATTAACCCTTTCCACTATGTTTTCTCTTGCCTTCTTCCTTACATCCCCTGCCTTTTCCTCAGACTCTTCTTTACTTCTGCCCTTTTTGTCTCCAACATAGTCATTTCACCTCTCATGCCCACCTCTCCCCTTTTATTCGCCCATCAGCTAATCTTACTCAAGCTGTGGTTAAACTATGTGTCTCCTGACTGTCCCATCTGCAAATTACATTATCTGTCCACTAGGGGCAGATACCTTATTACATAATAGTGCATCACACTTTACATCTAATCCCATTCTTTTCCAACTAATGCATAACTTTCTACTTGACACAACTTCCTTCCTATGTATTTCTCACTTACTTATTAACCTTGCTATTCCTTATCTACTCTTCCCCATGTCCATTACCGTTAGATTGGAAGTGGCGAGTTTCTAATCTTGTGGGGGCCTTTGGGAGGAAATCGTTTTTTACAAGACTTTACGCTCAAAACAGGGCCCTCCATTTTCTGTCATTGTAAATATTACATACTGTATATTTTCATGTTCTTCTCCCCTGTACAGCGATACGGAATATGTTTGCACAATACAAATAAAATATAATTATACTAATCATAATATTCCCACATCAGGACAAATTAAACTTGGCCATCATTATCATCTGACAGATGGTTAGCTTGTACGAGATCCCAATGCATAACATGTTAACATGTGTGCCGACATACCTGCATCTGTTGGTGGCTGCTCATATGGCATATGTAAGGTTTCCACTAATATATTATTTATGTGTTTGTATTCCAGATCACATTCAGAACAACATGAAGATAAACATCCTGACATTCCATTGTTGGATCCAGTGTGATATCTGATTACCTTGACTGAATAGCCGATATGTGTCAAGAGACAATTTCACTATACAATGCAGATGTGATGTCACATCTGTCAGCTGATGTTCCTGGTATTTCCACAGCATGTGTATGCTCACATACTTTACCTCGATTCATATGTACCTATTGCTATTGACATTCTATCCTCTCCTCTACTTGGACTGTTGTGAAGCCTGGAGCTCAAAACCCTTCCAGATCTCTTCTTCAGTTCTGATGTGACCCTCCCTGTACATATGGGGAAGAGTAAATCCAGGCTTGTGACTTAACAGTTAATGAGATACGTTAATCTTCAGTTATGCATATGCAACAACAGTGAGTATAGATGCTCAATCAGAGAACAAACTACCCTTGATATTGCCTGGTTTGTTCGGAGTTATCTGGAATAAGTAACATCTCACTGATATGGTCCTGGTCAGGTCGCCATCTTTTTGACCAAGGTTATTTATGTAGGGGCTGCTTATTGTTGCATGAGAACTGACCTCATGGGCTCATAGCATTCACTGATTGAGCACTTATACTTCTGATGTTGCATCAGAGTGTCCTTTTAACACACAAGCATACATTTTGCTCTCCCCATATGTATATCACCTTATTCTGGATTATTGTGGTATTTCCTTATTGACTGTTAAATATGTAATAACAATAATGATATAAATTATATTGCCTCATGTTGGGTGATACACTGTAAATCCCCTGATGATCTATATCAATGTAATTCCCCCTGCCTGCATTCTGCTCTAATATCCCTATTTCCCTGTGTTACTTAGACTTTGTATCCTACCCGCCTCCACCATGATCCTTTGCATACCTGTGATGATTAGTCAACCTGTGGCTTTGTGGCAAGCTTGCTTTGTTAATTTTTGTAAATAGTAAATATGATTTATCCAAGATGTTGTTTGTGTGTGCCTCGCCAATGTTGATACCATAGCATTTCTGTAACATCAATGAAAGGACCTCCATACTCCACATCTGTGCTCTGCACCATCAGTTAGGGGTGTCAATAGAATTCTCACAGTGTGTTTGCATTACTGATTTCAACCATGAGAAACGGTTGGTATTGACAATCTATATGACACAAAGCCAGACAAATGTGAGACAGGTTTCTCACATCACAAAAGTGAACATACAGTATCTAACAAAAGTGAGTACACCCATCACATTGTTGTTAATATTTGAGTATATCTTTTCATGTGACAACACTGAAGAAATGACACTCTGCAACAATGTAAAGTAAATTTGCTGACCCATCAATAACTCAATACACAGCCATTAATATCTAAACCATTGGCAACAAAAGTGAGTAAACCCCTAATTTAAAAAGTCCAAATTGGCACAAAATGTCAATAATTTTGTGTGGCCACCATTATTTGCCAGAACTGCATTAAACCTCATGGGCAGGGAGTTCACCAGAGCTTCCCAGGTTGCCACTGGAGTCCTCTTCCACTCCTTAATGATACCATCACAGAACTGGTTGATGCTAGAGACCTTGCACTCCCCAACCTTCAGTTTGAGGATGCCCCACAGATGCTCAATATGGTTTAGGTCTGGTGACAAGCTTGTACAGTCCATCACCTTTACCTTCTTTAGCAAGGCAGTGTCATCAGCCCAGTCTCCCAAGGGAGGGCATCATGCTCTGCTTCAGTATGTGACAGTACATGTTGGCATTCATGGTTCCCTCAATGAACTGTAGCTCCCCAGTGCTGGCAGCAGTCATGCAGGCCCCGACCATGACACTTCCACCACCAAAGGTATACATCTATACTGAGCAAAAGTAGTTGAAATAATCCCTAAATTACAGATAAATGGATAAGTCACAACAAACACAAAAACATTGAGATATGATAAGATTTCACCTTAAACAAAGAAAAGGGTTCTTCACAGTTAGGGTGGTTAAACTGTGGAATTATCTACCAAAGGAGGTGGTAACAGCTTCAAAAAGGGGTTAGATATAGAGGGCATTCAAGGCTAACCTAGATAACTAGCAAAGGAATATTGATCCAGGGAGAAATTTGATCGCCATTTTCTGGGGTCAGGAAGGAATTTTGCTTTTTTTCCCCTTATGAGACAATTGGCAAAGTTTAATTTTTTTTTCTGTTTGCCTTCCTCTGGATCAATTAACAATTAATAATAAATAGTCCACATTAAAAAGATCAATAGAGATCTAAAAAGGTTGAACTTGATGAACTAACTCTTTATTCATCCTCCAATACTATACTATTAATAATTATTTAATCAACAAATTAATGAATAACTAATCAGCATATTGCAGATCAGAGGAGATCTTAACAGGTTGAACTTGATGGACTGAAAGTCTCTTTTAAACCTTAATTACTATGTAACTATGTAACTATGAGATGAAACCCTCTGTTTGAATATAAACAGCGATGCAGAGAGAGTGGATGCAGCATCTGACATCATTATGTAAATGCATATAGGGGGAATCCACACAACATATTATATAAAACATATATAGACATGCATATATGTTTGGTCTGGGCCTGCATGCCTGCTGCCAGCACTGAGGAGCTACAGTTCTTTGAGGGAACCCATGAATGCCAACATGTACTGTGACATACTGAAGGAGAGCACAATCCCCTCCCTTTGGAGACTGGGCCGCAGGCCAGTATTCCAACATTATAACGACCCCAAACAAACCTCTAAGCCGACCACTGCCTGGCTAAAAAAGCTGAAGGTAAAAAGTTGATGGACTGGCCAAGTAGGTCACCAGACCTAAACCCTATCGAGCATCTGTGGGGGCATCCTCAAATGGAAGGTGGGGAGTGCAAGGTCTCTAACATCCACCATCTCCATGATATCATCAGTGGCAACCTGTGAAGCTCTGGTGAACTCCATCCCCATGAGGGTTAAATCAGTGCATGAAAATAATGGTGGCCCCACAAAATATTGACACTTTCACTTTTGATATTTACCCTGAATAAATATCTCCATGTGTCAGAAACACGAATATCATGCATAGCCGTTACTGGAATCAAACTCAGGAATATTATCTGGCTGGCTGGCTCTTCTGCCCTGGACACTGGGGGTAAGGTCTGGGAGGTTGAGGAGGTAGGCTGGGGTGGATTGATTATATCTACCAGGACAAAAATAGATTTGACCTGTTGGGCCTGTCCAGGTGGCTGGCCTTCTTGGGCCATTTTGGCCCTTTGCGCATAATCCTTAAGCACTGGGTGATGCCTCCTCAGCTCCTCAAATACGCGCTCATTGTGTAGTCTCATCTCCAGCATGAATTCTCTGTTTTGCTCCCGCTCATGCTGGAGATGAGCGAGGAAGTCATGGCACTGTGCCGTTGACAGCGCTGGACTCCCTGGCCTTTGTGATGGCGCGTACCCAGACCATTGAGTCCTCTGGCTTGAGGCATGTCTGAGTGGTGTGGCCTGTGGGGTTGGAGTGGCCTGCCGGGTCGGAGTGGCCTGCGGGGTCGGAGTGGCCTGCGGGGCCGGAGTGGCCTGCGGGGCCGGTTGTAGCCACATGCCCTGCCGGGGCCCCATAAACTGCTGCTCCATTCTCCAGGGCACCATTATCTGCGGCTCCATGTGCTGGAGCACCAGTAGCTGCGGCTCCATACCCTGGGCCCAACTAGGATGGGACCACATCGGCTGTCCCCACATGTTGGGTCTCCCAATTTGTCTAGCCCACATTGACTGGGATCCAGGCGCCATCATCCTCCTGGCTGGAGGGGGCATTGTTGGAGCTGGTGTCTGCCATCTTGCTGAGGGCCCAGGTGGACTTTCCCCAAGTGGTCCTGCTGCAGGTGGCCCTGCATCTGCAAGGTGCAGGGCCTGGGATTTCTTGTCCGTGAGATGGCAGGGTACGCCTGGCTGGTACTGAAATGAGACAAGATTTGTATTTGAGTATTGTTGTTCTGAAAATTGATTGATGTGTGTTTCCATATCCCTGAGATCATAGTGACTTGTAATTGGCTGTGAATGTTTTTGACGCAAATAAAGATTGATCTGCATCATTAGCATTGTGGATCCTGGCTGGGGTCTTTCCTGTTATGTGACCGCGACTGCTGGAAGCAGCAGTTGGACCAAGGGGCTGATTGATGGTGCTGTCACTGTTATATACATCATTTTCACCTTACACACAAACCCAAAAGCCATAGCCCTCACCCTAATCCAAAACCATTACCTTAACTCCACCATAACCCACTAAATCTGCAGGATTATATAATCTCCAGTAAAATGCTGTGACATGTAGAGGATGCTCACTGCTGCTACCAGCAGTCACTGTCAGATAACAGGAAAGGTCCCATGGCTCATATGAATATGTGTAATTCTGGTGTGGTGTGCCAACTGCAGTTCATTAGGACACATGCTCATCTGAATCTGTTGGCCAGTGTGTGAGACAGACCAATCTGTAACCAATCCTCAGCAATGTGTGTTAACATGCTAATGTAACATGGTCCAGATTAGGCTGGTACACGACACACACTTGCAGTTCATCAGAGTCTGTATCCGCATATGCTGCAGTGTGCACATCCATACATGTAGTCTCATGGGGATGTATAATCAATCGGATCTACAGCTATACCGGACGTATCCTGTTGTATGTGCGCATCTCTAAAAGCGCGCCGCCACCGACTCTAGCTACGCCATCCCAGCAGGCCGGGTAAGTGGTTATGGGTTTCGGGTTATGGCTACAGTTAGGGGGTTAGGGTTAGAGGGTTAGGGTTAGAATGTGGGGTTAGAGGGTTAGGCGCTTTGGGTGTACCAACAATTTTTGACGGCTACATGGGGATGCAAGCGATGCCGCATCCCTAGAGTTGGCGGCAGAACTCTCCCAGCACATACTGAAATGCCCACATAAAACAGGATACATCCGCTATACCTAGTTTCAAGATGTACATGGGTTCTAAGCAGTAGGAGTGTTAAGCCAAACAGCTATGAATGGGCCAGTTTAACATGGGGTAGAGAGTGACAGAAGTTGTCATGTATGCTTTATATGCACTCTGAACCAACAGCAAACATAACAGTAACATCAATAGATTTGCAAAACGGTATTCACAATCAGTTGTGGGTGGAGGTATTGGACATATATTTCATTGCTAACAATTCTGACAAGTATATTTCTTCACACTGGATTTACATGTTTTTTTTTCTGCCTCATATATCTGTAGTCACAACCAGATATCTTACAGTGCAATACAACGTCAGTTATCTATCTGTGTGGGGTACATGTCCGTGTATATGAGGGTGTGAAGGTGTATACGGTACTCACATTGAAGGCTTTCTGACCCACCCGAGTCCACCAGGCCAAGGATGCCCACGTCTGCCGCTGGCTCTATCATTTCCTTGACTGTGGCCTCGCAACCGGGGTAGGTAAACGTAGCAGGAGGCCCACCACCGGTTCCACGGGCCGAATTGACCTCGTCCGCCATCTTCTTTTTTACTTGCATGCAGCAGTCCTGGTACCGGTGCTGGACAGACTGCAAGGTTCGGTTGGCATGCCCCAGTGCAGAGACTTCAGCAGCAATTGCCTTCCAGGCATCTGTCCTCTGCCTGGGCCTCACCTCACTCCCGCCGGTTAATATGGAGTGTTGGGCCCGTACTCCTCTTAGGAGTGTATCAATCTCCTGAGGATAAAAGCTTGCTGCTCTTTTTTTCCAACAGCAGCAGCTTGCTGGCCAACCTGTGGCTTGGGTCCCTGCTCTCCCCGGCCTCTCCCTGCACTTCCTTCTCTCTCTCCCTCCATTTCTCCTCCTCTCCTCCCTCTCTGTCTTTCTCAATCACTCTCTATCTCACACTTTCTATTTCTCTCTCTAACACGCACTCTCACACACTAACTCACTATCTCTCTCTCTCCGTCTCGTTCTATCGCTTTCTCTCTGTCCCTTTCTATCAATCGCTCTCTCTCTTTCTCTTTCTCTCTCTCTTCAAAATCCCTCCGATTCCAAGACCTGTGTTTCCACCTGCACAGTATATAACACAGTCACAGATTTATGAACTTCCCGCACATTTAACCTATTTGTGGCCTTGATTGGCGTCTTCCTATTGGTTAAGTGATTCCAGTTGGCGCCAGGAAAGCCAGGTTTACGGGCTTGAGACTTCTGGCCGTAATTCACGGCCGTAGCTCCTTGCTCAAGCCCATATGAGTTTGGAGGGTGATTGACCTCCAAGCCCGTAGCTCGTTATTCAAAACCCTGGTCGGGCTTGCATGATAGATTGAACATGAAATTAAATTTCTTTATTTGCAGATTTGAGAGTAGGGGAATGTTGAGCTATTAATTCTAAGACCAAACATAACTTTCACTTTTAATAAAAGTACAGGATGGCTTTTCTATGCTACGATTTGTAAGTAAGCCCTTTACGACCCGTGGGTCTATTTTACCCATTTACGGACTTGACGGAGGCTAATCCCGCAGCCTTTGCAGGTCTGATGTGCTCCAAGCTCGTTGGACTCTGTACACGGAAATTTGACATGAATTAAACTAAAAATGATTTTCAGATTTGAGTGTAAGGGGAATGTTGTGCTATGAATTCTAACACCTCCAATCACTTTCACGTCTCATCAAAGTGCAGGATGGCTTTATTATGTGCTTAATTGGTGCTTGCGGGACCTTTTTGGTGCAAGTAAGCTGCAGCTCGGTTTTAGCTAATTATGGCCTTGACGAAAGGATTCACGTAGCAATAGAATAGCAACCTTGGCTTTCTTGAGGCCAAAACTCTTGCGGCCGTGTAAGATCAAAGGCTTTTCTGCTGTGCGTGCGGCCGCAAGGGATAACAGGGCACGCCTGCCGGAGCCCTCGGCCACTAGGCAATAGAATAGGCACGTAGCCTGCGGCCGGTCCTTGCGGCCACGCATCTCTTACCACCGTTAATTGAATGAGGCCCTGGGTCGGCCCTTTGCGTATAAACAGCCTTATTAAATTGCGATTCGTTCAATTGAATAGGGCTCTATATAAGCACAGAGCATATTTTTTTACAGAAGTTTTTAGTTAGTGAACTTCTTTTCAAAAGCAAGGTCTTCACTAACTTAAAACTATTGTAAAAAAATATGCTCTGTGGTTATATAAAGTCCAATTCAATTGGCCGAATCACAATTTAATAAGTCTGAAAGATGCTGTAGGGCTGGATGAACAGTGTAGTGTTCTAGACGATCAGTGGCCACGCCTCAGAAAATGTGCTGCAACATTTGCAGAATCTTAACCCCTAACCCTAATTCTAGCACTCACTCTAAGAACAGTTTTGTTAATTGTAACTTTGCACAATGTTAATATACTGTATATATATATATATATATATATATATATATATATATATAAAAAATATATATATATATACTGTATATATACTTGAGCATCATTTTCTTATTATTTTTGGTGTATTCTACTTCACTTACTGGCTATTGATTAACAGTTACACAGCTTTAGCCTACTTTTGGTACAGTTAATAAAGTAAATAAGTAACAGCATATGACTACAAATGTTTATAATAAAATTACCTATCCTTGACCATTTTTATAAAGTAAAGTTATAAAATTATCTCTGTGGTTGGCTGAAATTTCCATTCACATAGTTTACCACAGAAAGTCTCAAATTAGTTTATAATATTCTCATATCTGATATGTTTTCCATTTGTTTGCCTATGTGTTAAATGTATGTCATATGCTTATTTTTGTGATGGATGGGCCATTTAACTGCTCTATTCACACAACATTAATATTATTGTGTCTTAATTACCTTCAGAAGCACTATACCAATCTGCTGCCCAAGATAACATAGCACGTAGCACCAAGTTTTTTGGGAGTGACCTTGATGAAATATTCATAGAACTGCAATGCATCCTGCAGGTCGGATCAAGCTATGGCTTCTTTATAGCATGTAAATTATCTACTAAGTAACCTCTCTCTGAAAGGAATTTATAGATACAAACCTATTTAACTAAACACAGTGCGAGTCAGCAAGTTATAGATTTTTATATCTGCTTCAATTGTGAGATGTAATGCTTAATGATTATTTTAAAGTCTGTAGTCAAGATAGACTATTATCACATTATATGCAGATTAAGATACTCTATCAAATATTACTCCCATTATAGTATTGCAAAACTGCTAAATAATATATATATATATATATATATATATATATATATATATATATATATATATACTAGAGACTTGACTGTCAAAAATGACTGCAAACAAAATGTTAAGCCTGGCAATGCTGTTTGCCTCACAATCTGAGCACCTTCGGCGCACATCAAGTGTCTCTCAATGAGAGTCTTTGAAGCTCATTGTGAGCTTCTCCCCACGTCTACTTTATGGGCCTTGTGATGAGCGCCTTCAGTGCTCATTGCGAGCCGGCTATGGGGGTCTTCAATCTCTTTACATCCTCCATTGGTGGAGCGTAATGGGGCAAATTACATCTCTGACTGGACAGAGAACCCTTAGAGGGAACCGGAAAAGTCACTATTGCTAGAGCTGGAATGAGCGCCTTCGGCGCTAATTGCAGCAATGTGCTGCGAGCCTAGCGATGATTGCCTACCACGCTAATCTTGAGGCTGTCTTTAATCTGTTTTAATGTTTTATGGTCGTGCCTCGCGATGATTGCAGCCTAATTCCTACAGGCCTTCATTGGGCCTGAGTCCTACGGGACTCGCGATGAGAGTCTGCAGCGCTCATCGTGAGCCCAGCAATAAGCACCTTTGGCGCTCATTGCAGGCCTTGCTATGGCCTCGCTACGGCCTCACGCAGCAAGCCCCACAAATTGCAGGCCCGTAAGCGTGACGACAACTTGCAGATTGACAACTATTATAGTTGATATACTGTACATATATATATATATATATATATATATATATATATATGTTTTATAATTTGTATTACCAAATACTAAGAGATGGTTTAGTGTGCTCAATTTAGTTTAAAATTATCTATAAAAATTGTTGTAAAGTGGACTTGTACATTAATATGATAGGTGCAAGCAAAGTCTCACCTAGAAGCATTTAGGAGGCTTAAACTTCATCCCTTGTTGCTTCTGGATTGCAGTTTCACCTTAGACTGCACATTAATTTATTATAAGTGGACCTTAAAGGAGACTACACCCTGTGTTTGGTTTTAATGACTTATAGAAACAAAAAACCTGAATACTATCTTTCTTTATGTGTTCAGGTTGAGATTAACATAATAACGCAGTGAAGTATGAGTCTTCTGAAAAGTGATTTTATGTAAGGTTCATATTTACATTGACTGTATTGATGATCAGTTAAATTGTGAAGTTTAACATGGTTTATTGGAGTAATACGATGAATGTTAAACTCTTATATTTGATAAAATGTCTAAATATTTGTTGATTTGCTGTGTGTGACACTATTTTACTATGTAAAGGTAATCATCTGTCATTACCCTAACCCTGAATCCTAACTCCTAACCCTATCCCCTTACCCTAATTCTAGCCCTCACTCTATGAACAAATCAAAATAGTCTTGGCCTGCAACTGTCATGCCACCTAGTGGCCACTGCACGCCACAGAAAAGATCCAACTCCTTAAATGCTACTGGAGGAGCTATTCCATGACTATTATACCATGGGGTTTTGACAATAGCTCTCTTGCTCTAATGTGTGCTCACACCCAACTTAAGTATGGCTGTAGTACACTCAGAGTCTGAATCTCAGCAGACTCCATGGTAACACTACATAATTCTGCCAGAGATTAATTAATTTCCATGGGAGTCTCTATGGATCTACATGGTAATCTAAAGTATAACCTTGGGGGTATCTATGGGCCTACATTGTATCTAACATTAACACCGATACCATGAGGATTGCTACTACTTTCAAAATGATCCTTATGGATCCCCATGGACCCACTGCCCTCTTGGAGTCCAAAAGGATCATAACAATCTCTATCAATACCCTCCATTTACAAAAAAACTAATAAAATAAAAAAATAAAAAAAATACTTCTTGATAACCCTCCAGTAATGATCATTGACTCACTGGTCCTCAATCTTCAGCACCAGATAAAAGAAGCACATCCTCTGGAAATAGGAGAGTTAATAGGAAAGATCAAGAGAGTTCCAGAAAAAGTAAATTCGGCGCTCATTGCGAGTCTCTCCCCTCATGTACTTTTAGTTGTCTGAGCACCTTCAGTGCACATTGCAAGCCCCGCGCTGAGTGCCTTCAGCACTCATTGCAAGCCTTTCCCCTTGTGTAATTTTGTTCCTCTGAGCACCCTCGGTGCTGATTGTGAGCTCCTTGCTGAGTGCCTTTGGCAAAGTGAGTCTTTCCTCTGCTCATTTATTTTTTATCTAAATTTATTTTTATAATAATTAATTAATTAACTACCGTATATACTCGAGTATAAGCCGACCCGAGTATAAGCCGAGGCACCCATTTTACCACAAAATAAGCCGAGGGTGGGAAATGTGCTGCCCCCTGTGTCCCTCTTGTGCCCTCTGTGTCCCCCTCTCTCTCCGTGTCTCTTCTCCCCTCTCTGTGTCTCTTCTCCCCTCTCCCTTCCCTGTGTCTCTTCCACCTTCTCCCTTCCCTGTGTCTCTTCCCCCTCCCTTATCACCCTCCTCAACCCCACTCCTCAACCTTCCTCCTCATCCTCAACCTCCCTCCTCATCCTCAACCTCCCTCCTCAACTTCCCTCCTCAACCTCCCTCCTCATCCTGCCTCCTCATCTTGCCTCCTCATTCTCAACCCCCTCCTCAACCTCCCTCCTCATCCTCAACCCCCTCCTCAACCTCCCTCCTCAACCCACCCATCCTCAATCCCCCCATCCTCAATCCCCCTCCTCAACCCCCCATCCTCATCCTCTCTCCTCAACCACTCATCCTCAACCCCCCATCCTCATCCTCTCTCCTCAACCACTCATCCTCAACCCCCCATCCTCAATCCCCCTCCTCAACCCCCTCATCCTCATCCTCTCTCCTCAATGCCCCATCCTCAACCCCCCTCCTCAACCTCCCTCCTCATCCTCAACCCCCTCCTCAACCTTCCTCCTCAACCCCCCCATCATCAACCCCCTCCTCAACACCCCCATCCTCATCCTCAACCCCCCATCCTCAACCTCCCTCCTCAACCTCAACCCCCCTCCTCAACGTCAACCCCAACCCACCTCCTCAACCTCAACCCCCCTCAACCCCCCTCCTCAACCTAAACCCCCCTCAGCCCCGCTCCTCCACCTAAACCCCCCTATATACCTCCCCCTTCTCCCCTCACTTACCTGCTTGTGCTCCGGCCTCTGCTCCTTGACCCGGCACCGATGCACATGTGACGTCACATGCGTGCCGCATCATTAGCATATACCGGTTGGTGGCACATGCGCGCCTACGATGGGTCAAGGAGCGGAGGCCGGAGCACAAGCAGGTAAGTGAGGGGAGAGGGGGGATGTATTTAGGGGGGGTTAGGCGGAGGAGGGGGGTTAAGGGGGATTTATGCTGAGGAGGGGGGTTTAGGTTGAGGAGGGGGGAGGGAAAGAGACACAGGGGGGTTAGAGAGACACAAGGGGGGATTAGAGAGACACACAGGAGGGAGAGTGACTCAAGTATAAGCCGAGGGGGCCCTTTTTTGCCTTAAAAAAAGGGCTGAAAAACTCAGCTTATACTCGAGTATATACGGTAATTAAATAATAAATTAATATGCCTTACCTATTTCTAATGAATATATCCAGGAATGAATATACTGAAGAGCTAACAATCGCTGTTGTTTTTCCTGCAGCATACAATGTACATTTGGACTGTTGGTAATCTGAGGAGAAAGTGTCAGCAATGTGGCAAGTGTGCAGTGTAAATAGGCTGCATGCGCGATTCTAAACCGTTTGTTTAGTTGTGTAAAGCGGCATTTTTGAATGGTAATGTTATTAGTTGTAAGGTAGTGTTGTATAATGGTGGTGAATGTGTATTTGTTAGGTGGGTATCAAGCATTTCCGTTCTTCCTAATAGTGTATTTTGTACCTCGTACGTTCCTGGCTAAAAGTCGTATGTGCCTGGCGGTGTTTTGCGTGTTTAGGGTAGTTGTAGCCTCGTTCTAGTTTTTTTTAGTGGCCATTTTTTCTCTTGCTTAGGTGATTTTTGAGTGGCGAAACTCTGCAAATTCGACTTAAATTTGCGCGCAACCTCACTCCCAGACGTCCTGGCTGTCCCCCCGTGGCTGTCAGAATTATGTTCTTTTAAACTAGTAAAAGTTCCATTTATCCTATAAAATACATTGCCATTTAATCAGCCACATTTTCATTTGAAGAACACCTCACACCTATGTCAGCTCCATCAGAAATCACTGAATAAGAAATTAGAACAATAGAAGCAGGAACAGTGATTTCTGATGCTGAATAATTACATATAATAGTTCTCAAACTGCAAGATGTCATTGCGCTTTGCAAGGTGCGTACGACTTAGCGATGAGCGCCAAAGGCGCTCATTGCTGACGAGCCGTTAACACGGAGCAATTGAGAGACCTCGCAAAAATACGACCTTAACGACCGAACCGCGCGCACCTGAAAACAGTAAAAACACAATAAATATCCACAAAAAATACATAAAAAGCTTACCCACAGCAAGGGGGGGCACTCAGGATTTAAGTCCAAATTTCCGAGTTTAGACACACGAAAATCCCGTAAGCGAGAAAAAAAATGGCCGCTGGAAAAAAATGAAAACGAGGCTCCACGATCCCGGACCGCCCAGCCACTTACAACTTACCCAAGAAGGGATCCAAAATAAGCTCGGAAACCCGCTTTAACCCCATGGGATCTGAGATAAGATTGAAAACCTGCATTAACCCCACATTAACCATCACAGTGAGGGTCCACGATTGCACGCGATCGGGGACACCCGCTGCAATGAAAATTCAAAATTCCCGCCTTACAGGTCCTTAAAGGACCGTAAACGTCCTTAAAGGACCCGTTATAAAAAAAAAAAATATCACGCATGGGGCTCTATACAGAGCCCCATCAACCCCTAAAAAACACTGTCACACATGGGGTCAATCCAGACCACCATAAACCCAGAATTAACTCTGTCACTCATGGAGGTCAATACAGACTCCCATAAGCCCTTAATTAACCCTGTCACTCATGGGGGTCAATAAAGACCCCCATATGCCCTTCATTAACCCTGTCACTCATTGGGGTCAATACAGACACCAATAAACCCCTAATTAACCCTGTCACTCATGTGGGTCAATACAGACCGCCATAAACCTAGAATTAACCCTGACACTCATGGGGGTCAATACAGAACCCTTAAGAACTTAATTGATCCAGGCACTTATGAGAGTCAATAAAGACCCCATAAACCCATAATTAACCCTGTCACTCATGGGGGCCAATACAGACGCTCATAAGCACTTAATTAACCCCCTCACTCATGAGGGTCAATACAGCCCCTCATAAGCACTTAATTAACCCTGTCACACATGGGGGTCAATATAGAACCCCACAAGCCCTTATTTAACCCTGTCACTCATGGTGGTCAATACAGACCCCAATAAACACTTAATTAACCCCCTCACTCATGGGGGTCAATACAAACACCCATAACGCCCCAATTAACCCTGTCACTCATGGGGGTCAATACAGACCCCCATAATACATATAATTAACCCTCGCACTCATGAGGGTCAATACAGGACCCTATAACTACTTAATTATCCCCGGCACTCATGTGGATCAATACAGACCCCCATAAACCCATAATTAACCCTGTCACTCATGGGGGTCAATAGAGACCCTCATAAGCCTCTATTTAACAACATCAGTCCCATAAGGGTTAATTATGACCCGTATGGGCCTGTTACAACCCAACATTAACCACATAAGTGCCATGACGGTCCTCAAGGACCATCATGACACTAAGTATAAAAACTACACTGCACTATACTCCCTCTAATAAAACATTAAATATCAACTAAACACCCTCTACACTAACCTATTAACACCTACACTGCCTACCTACACTACATACCTACCCCCTAATAAACCCCCAACAGTCTAATTACAGAACATTTTAAAAAATGAAGTCACCAAAAATAAAAAATCTACATTACATAAAATAAAAAAACCTAAGACATAAAAAATAAAAAAAAGGAACATTACAGAAAATAAAAAAATACATTACACCCCCCCCCCCACTACAGAAAAAAAAACAATTACACACCTGAAAAGGAAATACATAGAATACATACAATACAAATAAAATGAAATACAATACAATACACCCCTATCTAATATAGAATACATCCTATCTATCTAATATACATTCCCCGATCTATCTAATATACAATAAATACTATCTATCTAAAAATACATCATATCTATCTAATATACATCCCCCCAATCTATCTAAGATACAATACATCCTATCTATCTAAAATAAATACCACAATCTAATATACAATACATCCTATCTATATAAAATACATCCCTCAATGTAATATACAATACATCCTATCTATATAAAATACATCCCCCTATCTAACATACAATAATTGCTATCTCTATACAAAATAATCTAATTCTAAGCTAAAATAAAATAATTGAGACCACTTACCTTTGCAGATGTCCCTTCAAATCAGCAACCTAGGAAAAAAAATAATAATTAGTGCAACACATTTACGGAAAAAAAATAAACATTATAAACATTCTAAATATTCTACTCATCTTTCCAGCATGTCCCCGTCCTTCTTTTCTTCTCCGGTGTGGCCCCTGTTGAAAAAAAACTTTACTTTAATGCAACAGATATAAACATCAAAACAAAGTACAATAAACATAATATACAGTGTACATACCTCCCCGCGATGTCTACGGCCTCCTCCTTTTTCTGCCCCACCCTGGAACTCGCTGGCCTCCCCGACGCTAAAGAGCCTCCCGAAGCGTTTTCCGGAAAAGAAAATAGGCAATGGTGCCTTCTGATTGGTTGAAAACGCTGGCTATCAAATTCAGCCAATCAGAAGGCGCCGATTGGGTGAGCCAATCAGAAAGGGATACACCCCAAAATGCCACTCTTATTGGACAATGCACCTGATTGCTGGATATAATAATAAGAAATAGGTAAAGTATATTAATTTAATAAGTAATTAATTATTATTAAAAAATATATGTATAAAAAATAAAAAAATGCTAAATAGCATATTTTACACTGCCGTTACTTTATGAATAGATTAATACTACACACTTCCAAATATATTTATTCATTCCTAATTAATTATTAATGTACATTCATTTAATAAATATTAATTAGTAATGGAAAATAAAAATGTATACTTTACACTGCACTAAAATTGTTTTACTTTTTACACTGCACTTATATATCTGGATTACTGCTCATTGGCTCCCAGCTGTAGCACTCTCAAAGCAGTTACATGTTTAAATCACTTTATTATGCTCTGAGACCTGAAAACATTTTCTAATTTACACTGCAGTAAAAAAAATTTTTATATTTAACACTGTACTGATATATCTGTCTTTGCGATGAGCGCCGAAGATGATCGTTGCAAAGACCAAAACTTGAAGGACACGAGGGGAGAGGCTCGTGATGAGTACCAGAGGTCCTCAGAGGAGCAAAAGCTTTACATTGTGTGGCAAACAGCATTGCCATGGCTTCAAATTGTATTGCCCCGTCATTTGTGACCGGCAAGTCACTAGTTTACATATATTTCCCATTGCACGCATTACTCTTTTTCACTTGATGAGACCAGCCAATATTTTTATTGTTTTGAATACACAACTGAAAATTATCTTTCTATGAGCTTCCTCACTATAATTATCCATGCTAAATTTAAAGGATATGCTGATATTTTTTATTTAATTACTGATAACAATTAATCTGCATTTCACCAATGCTTTGGGAACCGAGTCTTCAAGAATAAAAATAATAACCTAGCTATTAAAGTATCCTTTAATTAGTTTTGGAAGTATTGCACTTATGCCCGATTCTTTGTCAATAAATATAATGAAATCATGTGCAGTCTTAAACCAAATAAATATATATTTATCATTTAAACTGTTCACACATAAACAAACTGTATATTTGATAGAAAGCTATCCTAAATTTCCAGCGATTAAATTAGCATTCCTAGAAAATGGGAAATATGATCAAAAATAAAGTAAGAGGAAACAAAAAATATGAAAAAGTTTCAGAATGATTTTTTACAGATTTAGAAAAGTAAAGTACATTTGTAGCCTTAACGTTAAAAAATGCTATTTTTAATAACTACACTATAATGGGTAAAACATTTTTATAAAGTAGACAAAAAAAAACATACTCAGGGCCTCATTCAAATGCGATTTGGCCAATTGAATAGGGCTCTATATAAGCACAGAGCATATTTTTAACAGACGTTTTTAGTTAGTGAAGACCTTGCTGTTGGATAGAAGTTCACTAACTAAAAACGTCTGTAAAAAAATATGCTCTGTGCTTATATAGAGCCTTATTCAATTGGCCAAATCGCAATTTAATGATGCCCTACTTTATTACCTTTTATTTCTAATTATCCTGCATCAGAAATCACTGTTCCTGCTTCTATTGTTCTAATTTCTTATTCAGTGATTTCTGATGGAGCTGAGGTGTTCTTCAAATGAAAATGTGGCTGATTAAATGTCAATGTATTTTATAGGATAAATGGAATTTTACTAGTTTAAAAGAACATCATTCTGTGAACGCAATGGGTAATTGCATTTAATCTTTAATTATTGGATTCAGTAATTTATCTTTATTTACTTATTTTATTGGGCTCTCGCTAAATGTTTTTATGAATCAATGCTTTGAATTGTCTATGGTCCTCATTCAATTGCAATTTTGCCAATTGAAGAGGGCTCTATATAAGCACATAACATATTTTTTGACCGAAGTTTTTACTTAGTGAAGACCTTGATTTTGGATAGAAGTTCAGTAACTAAAAACGTCTGTAAAAAAATATTTCTAAAAAATATGTTATGTGCTTATATAGAGCTCTATTCAATTGGCCAACTCGCAATTGAATGAGGCTCTATATCTTGTAAATTGCAAATGCTGAAATAACCTTACAGCCTTTTTAAATTGTGATTTGGCCAATTGAAAAGGGCTCTATATAAGCACAAAGCATATTTTTTTACAGAAGTTTTTAGTTAGCGCAATTTAATAAGGCTGTTAATCTGTAAATCGGAGGATGTTTAGAGAAATATCTTAATAAGATATACTGCTTACATTTCATCAAATAAATATTGCTGTTTAAGTTTAAAATAGCCTATAATAATAACCTTAAGCTCTAGATTAAATGAAATCATGTTTCAAGGATATCTGTCACAGAAAACTTGAAATATTGCCACATCTTTATTCAGTTCAAGTTCCAATTCTATTATCTTTGAAATGTGCTTGTTACGTAAGTACTTAAAACATAACAATTCTGTAACTTAAATTATGTAGTCAGATGTCCCTTATCTATAATTTCCCCCCCCACAAATGCTCTTGTTTAAAGATGCAATTTATCTTTCATATTTAGCAATCATTTCTTATGTTTGATGCATTCCTGTTCAGAGGATTCTGTGAGCTCTTGCAATTTGCTTAAGATATGATTCTTTTGTTCTCCTTTTGCCCCTTAATTATTTCAAATGATGTGCCTTTATATAAATACCTTCACAGACATTTTTATTTTCACACTGTGTGTGTTTCATTAAAGGGCCACTTAATTCAGCACAATTTTGACCACATCAAAGAAAATATCTCCTAATAAAATGTTGTGTAATGTGTTCTTTTTTCAGAGAAATGTATAAATGAAATCTCTGTTTACATGGAGATTCTGTCATGCCCCCAGACACAAATATACCCAAAATGCCCCCAGACAAACTCACAGAAACTGCTCCTTGCTGTGAGCACAAGCAGTCAGAGTGTTAACCCTTCACAAATTCATCTGTGCAGAGAAATGACTGCTGGAATCTACTAAAAATAACAGTTAGGGGTTAACTTGTCCTGCTGCATTATTGAAATTCATTGAAAAACTATACATTTTTGTGGAGCTTCATTGGCCGGTGCGAACAGAACAGTCATAAATCTGTTTGTTAACAGGCCTAAGGCCATAGCTTTTTAGGTGTTATTAGTGTAATTAGAAAAAAACACCAGCTTATTTAACATAGAATTGTATGCTCTTTTACACCATGAAGAGCACTTATAGTGAAATAAATGGCTCTTTAGTGCTGTCTCGCTCTCTCTCTCTGTATGCCCTCTCCCTCTCTCTGCATCCTTTCTATCTCTCTGTGCCCTCTCTCTCTGCACTCCACCTCACTCCCTCTCTCTCTCCCTGCCTCTCTCTCCCTCCCTCTCTTTCTCCCTCTTCCCTTCCTATTTCTCTCTCCCTCTTCCACTGCTTCTCTCTCTCTCCCTCGCCCCCGTCTCCAACCCTCTTATTCTCCCACGGCTCAGTCGGAGTCAGAGGATGCCAGCAGTGCTCCCGCTCATCAAGATCCGTGTCAGGAGGGGGGCACAAAAGAGGATCTGAAGTTCCTGGAGATGAGGAGGAGGACTCCCAATTTAGGGGGTCAGTGGGGGAACTTGCAGGACTTTCTGTCACACCCATTTTTTGTTGCAGGAGGATATAGGGGCTACACCTAGAATTTGACCATCTCAACAGCAGTTCTCAATGACAATCTATTGGTTCAAGTGTTACCAAGATTATAAGTCAACATGGATTTTTTTTTATTTATCTTACTTTTTATCAGTTTTTAGGACATAAAAAAACACATACAATCTTACAAAAATTGTAAAATCGAAAAACATATCATTCAGAAATTTGGTAATCAGAGGCTTTACAGTAATATCATTAGATTTCTAGATATACAGTAAATATTTACAAAGAACAGTTACATTATGGTTACTAAAGTGTTCCAGAAAGAGAATAAAAGGTATCCCATGCTTTCCATTTTATCTTAATATTTGTTATCAATATAGTTTGTTATCAATATAGTTAGGAACTTAGGGCCTTATTAGCCGGCGGTCCTCGGAAAATATTTTTTTTTTCCGTTTGCGAGGACTGAATCCTCCCTCGCAGCCTGCTTTGCGAGATGACACAGAAAAACAGCCAAGAATAGACTCCAAGAGAGCTACTAAGTAACACTCAGCAATAAATCTATGAGGTGAACCTCGCACCTCTAAAGAATCCCTACTGGCACAAAAAAGTGCTAGCAAGGGCTCCCAAAGCCTCTAGGTGCTGGCAAGGAGCAGCCCGACATCGTCGTCTGATGCTTCTCCCTGCTCCCTAAACACATCCCCATGCTGCAGAGGTCCCTATAGAGCCTCTGCACATTAACCCCTTGTAGCAGGGGTCCCCGATCGGCATCGATCAGTCCCCCACTGCATTAAAACATTTTACTTTTCCCGCCACGGGTCCACGGCAATCTATTAATCAATCCCGGGCTGCGGGGGTACTGTAAGTACCCCAGCGGCACCGAACATTAACCCCCTCAATGCTGGAGGTCCCCATCGGGACCCCCAAAGTCTCCCCAATATTAACTCCTTGCTGCAGGGTTTCATAGGGACCCCAACAGCCCCCCCACATTAACCCCTTGCAGTGGGGGGTCCCCGATCAGCATCAATCAGGCCCCCGCTGCATTTAAAAATTATAAATTACCCACCACGGGTGCTTAAAGGGCCAGTGGCACACTATAAACCAATCACGGCCGTGGCACCTAAACTTAACCCATCTCTATGCTGGGGTTCCCCATTGGGACCCCCAATGTGTCCCCACATAAACCTCTTGCTGCAGGGTCCTTATGGACCCCCGCAGCCCCCCCCCCCCCACATTACCCCCTTGCTGGGACCGATTGTGACCTCGCTGCATTTACAAATTCAAATTTCATGCCTCCCGGGTCCTTAAAGGACAAGCGCTAAAAAATATTAACCCCTGCCACGGGGGGTACTATAAGTACCCCCCCAGACAACTAAAATTAACCTCATCACTCATGGGGCTCTAAACAGAGCCCCATGAGCACTTAAATTATACATATAACTCATGGGGCTCTATACAGTGCCCCATGAGACTATAATTACCCCCCTATATGACACATTTAACCCCTAGGTTAACCCTACAAGTGCAGGACCCTCATTACAAAGTATAAGCACTACACTACACTATTAACCTACCATTAATCTGTAAATGAACCAGAGAACTATGACAAAAGTCCAGTTATCTTATATGATATAAGTAAGGACAATATATTAGGCCCATTATATATCAAGTGTATTGGATACAAATAAAAAGCTAGTATGTATAACTTCATATAAAATGTACGTAATACAATATAAGGGATAAGTGAAGCATTATTAGATAAAAGGTGTAAAGGTGAAGCCCTCATTTAGGCCCCAAGTTTTTTTAGTTTTAAGTGTGTAAATCCATTGGGATTCCTTTTTAAGAAGTTACTTGTCAATATTACCTCTTCTAATATTGTGCTTTATCCCATCAATAGCTATCACATATATAGTTGTGAGCCCGCAAGAACTGCGTCCCTCGCGAAGCGAGGGACGCAGTTCCCCGCAAATGCGGGTCCTCGCGAAGCGAGGGCCCGCATTTGCGGTGATGGAGCATCCCAACGTCCCCGCAAATGCGGATCCTCGCGAAGCGAGGGTCCGCATTTGCGGAGGTGGAGGCTCAACGTCGGCTGTGTTAACACACACATACACACACACAACTTTTTAACAGAATAAACCCAACCGCCCAGCCAACAAAAACCCAACAACGTCCCCGCAAATGCGGATCCTCGCGAAGCGAGGGTCCGCATTTGCGGTGGTGGGAGCATCCCAACATCGGCTGTGTTAACACACACATACACACACACACAACTTCATAACAAAAAAAAACTTAAAGTCGCCTCACACCCGCTTACACCCAGACACACAGACTCAAGACTTAACAAAAAAACAGTAAAAAAGGCCCTTCACACGCTCTTAACACACATACGCACGACTTAGAAACAAATACACTGCGTCGTACACGTAAAAGCTAACTGCGTATATTGCAAAAAAATACGACAACATCGCAACAAAATACGGCCGCATCGGAAAAAAATACGGCCGCGAAAGACCCATTCCAACCGCAGCGCATCAAAACATCACAAACACAATAAATAAACACAACAAACACATAAAAAGCTTACTTACAGCACGGGGGGGGCATCCGGCACCTCCAAAAGTTCATTTACACGTCCATTTAAGTCCAAAACAAAGAGTTTAAACGTCCGAAAATCGGCTAAGCGAGAGAAAAAATGGCCGCTGAACAAAACGAAAACGAGGCTCCAGACGTAACTACACTACACTTACTCGCAATAATGAAACACATACTATGCGGAACGGCTCACACTCATATTAAACACCATTTTAACCACTACTACGCACAAAATGGCGGATGTAACGCAAATTGTAAGCTTAAACGCAAATAGCGCATGCGTATTGCGTTCTAACGGTCTAACTTTCCAGAATGTTCTACAAGTTTATAAATACTGCCTATTTGACAGAGAAAAATACATTTCTCCTCAGGTGATGAACAGAGTGACTTCAGACATAACTGCTGCTAAAACTTGAGAAGACAATCCTAATTTAATACTTTACATTGTGCAAATTACAACTGAGAGGTAAGCTATAATATATTACATTTTATTATCAAGACAGGACATAAAAAAAAAAAATTAAATAAGAAAAAGAGGTTTATGTATACTGACATGTGACACGCACATATATGCGTATAATGTATACTGACATGTGACACGCACATTTATGTGTATAATGTATACTGACATGTGACACGCACATATATGTGTATAATGTATACTGACATGTGACACGCACATTTATGCGTATAATGTATACTGACATGTGACACGCACATTTATGTGTATTGCCCCTGCAACAAAATTATCTTAAAACAAACTAATTAAACAACTACATTTAAATTACATTAGAAAAAAATAAGTTGGGACTATTAAAATATGAGTCATGTATACTGATATGTGACACGCACATATATGTGTATCATCTATAGTCACATGTCACACACACATTTATGTATGTTGGCCAAAAATAAAAATAAGGTTAATTTAACAATTAAAATATGATTCATGTATAGTGATATGTCACACGCACACAAAATAATTACTTTCAACTATGGAAATGTGCTTCATGTATGTGACATATGTGTGTAGCCCCCACCAAAAAATAATGTTAATTGAAAATAATTACAGAAGTATATTTAAATGACATTAATTTACTGCAATTCAATAGATCACCTAAAGCTTAATCTTTCTACTTTTTTTAATATTCAAACAGACTCTGCATCAACAGCGTCACTCAACAATTTGCACCGTGCATTGTGAAGCACAATCCCTTTTAAAGAACACCAACAAAGAAGAAGAGGTAAGATACAAAAATACATTAAATGCTGAAAAGGCCATGCTTTGCTAAATACAAATAAAAAATTATATAATTCACTATTTCACTTTATTTTTCAAACAGACACTACAAGAAGACCGGCGGATTAAGATTGCCAGGAGGGGACCCTCTGTCATTCCACACTTCAATCAAGGTAAAGTATTAAGTATAAAAAAGAACCGAACCATGAGCCTTATTCAATTGTGAGTTGGCCAATTGAATAGGGCTCTATATAAGCACATAACAGATTTTTTAGACAGACATTTTTAGTTACTGAACTTCGATACTAAATCAAGGTCTTCACTAACTCAAAACTTCTGTCAAAAAATATGTTATGTGCTTATATAGAGCCCTATTCAATTGGTCAAAACGCAATTGATTCAGGACCTAAATATGTTTAATGGCCGAGGGCCTCATTCAAATGCGATTTGCCCATTTCAATAGGGCTCTATATAAGCACAGAGCAAATTTTTGAACAGAAGTTTTTAGTTAGTGAAGATCTTGCTTTTGGATACAAGTTCACTAACTAAAAACTTCTGTAAAAAAAGATGCTCTGTGCTCATATTGAGTCCAATTCCATTGCGAAAAACCAAATTCAATGAGGCCCTCACAATATAACAAATCCAGCAACCAAAGGCCCTCATTCAATTGATATTTTGAACAATTCAATAGGGCTCGAAATAAGCACATTTAGAACCCTATTGAATTGGCCAAACTGCAATTGAATGAGGGCCAAAGTATGCAACATATGGTACACACAAACTGGTACACACAAAATAGGATTGTAACAAACACATAGCAAACTAAATTCATATTCTTTTTGTTTAACAACCTATAACCATTAGAAAAAACACTACATAAGTATAACAAAAGTGGTGCCCATCAAACAGGATTGTACGAAAACTCACACAAACACATAGCAAACTACATTTAAATTCTTATTTAATGTTTAACAACCTATAAGCCTTAGAAAGAAGCCTAAATAAGCATACCAACAGTGGTGCGCACAAAACAGGATTGTATGAAAACTCACACAAACACATAGCAAACTACATTTAGATTCGTATTTAATGTTTAACAACCTATAAGCCTTAGAAAGAACCCTAAATAAGCATACCAACAGTGGTGCGCACCAAAAAGGATTGTATGAAAACTCACACAAACACATAGCAAACTACATTTAGATTCTTATTTTATGTTTAACAACCTATAAGCATTACAAAACAACATTAATAAGCATACCAACAGTGGTGCGCACCAAACAGGATTGTACGAAAACTCACACAAACACATAGCAAACTACATTTAAATTCTAATTTAATGTTTAATAACCTATAAGCCTTAGAAAGAAGCCTAAATAAGCATACCAACAGTGGTGCGCACCAAACAGGATTGTACGAAAACTCACACAAACACATAGCAAACTACATTTATATTCTTATTTTATGTTTAACAACCTATAAGCCTTAGAAAGAAGCCCAAATAAGCATACCAACAGTGGTGCGCACCAAATAGGAGTGTACGAAAACTCACACACATACCAAACTATATTTATATTCTTATTTAATGTTTAACAATCTATAAGCCTTAGAAAAAAGCCTAAATAAGCATACCAAAAGTGGTGGGCAACAAACAGGATTGTAGAAAACCACAGAAATAATGTCATTTTTTAGTTAATACAAATACATTCAAATAAAATAACATTTTCAATTTTATTTTATAACAGATACTGCGTCAAGAACATCGGACCAGGAGTTTCAACTGAGGACCAGACCAGTGGACGAGGACTTTCAACAGAGGACCAGACCATTGGACAAGGACTTTCAACAGAGGACTACACCATCGGACGAGGACTTTCAACACAGGACCAGACCATCAGACGAAGGCTTTCAACACAGGACCAACAAAGATTCTGCTTCAAATCAAACTTCAACCAAGGTACAGTATAACAAGTAAAAAAAGAGAAAAATTAATTAATATTCTTCTTTAATGTTTAACCACCTATAAGCCTTAGAAAAAAGCCTACAGAAGCATACCAAAATTGCGGCGCACCAAAAAGGATTGTAGAAAAACACAGAAATAATGGAATTTTTTCATTAATACAAAGACATTCAAATAACATAACATTTTCATTTTTATTTTATAACAGATACTGCGTCAAGAACATCGGAACAGGAGTTTGAACTGAGGACCAGACCAGCGGACGAGGACTTTCAACAGAGGACTACACCATCGGACGAGGACTTTCAACACAGGACCAGACCATCGGACGAAGGCTTTCAACACAGGACCAACAAAGAATTTTGCTTGAAATCAAACTTCAACCAAGGTACAGTATAAAAAGTAAAAAAAGAGAAAAAAAAATAAAGATCTTAGCTTTGCATCGATGTCAACAGAAAATAAAATTTAAAATAAACCACCGGTAACTATAACTGTTGAGAAAATATAACTAACACATTTTTCATCTATCTCTTATTTGTCTTTTAGGGCCAATAATCTTTAACAGTAAATACAAACTTCAATGTAAACTTTAAAAAAAAATTGGCATAGTCCAAAAAAGTCTAAAAACACAGAATCTATACAATTTGTCATTGTAACATTCCAGTCCTAAACCCTAATTTAATTGCCATTTGACAAATTGAACAGTGCTGTAAATAAGGACATAACATTTTTTTGAAAATACCTTTTTAGTTACTGAAACACTTGCTTTTGGATACATGTTTAATAAATAAAAACTTCTTTAAATAATTATCTGATGGCCTTATTTAGACTTTTATTCAATTGACCGCATTGAAATTGATTAAGTATAATATGTTAACACACTATTGATAACAATTTGTCATGAAAAACAACTTAACATCTCAAAATAAACTAATGGTACATTATTTTATTTTGACAGATTAACATGGCTGATAACGAGAGTAAACAAGAAAAGAAAAGACGCCAAGCTAGAGAACGACGACAGAGAGCAGACAGCCAGCAGACACCGGAGAAGAAGGAAATTCAACGAGAAAAAGAACGCAAAAGAATTGCAAGCAAAAGACTGTCACTTGCAGAAATTAAAGATATGTCAAAAAAAGCAACAAAGAAAATAAAGCATTTACAACCTATTGCTCAAACATCAGATGACATTTTACCAGAAAAAATACAAGAGATACCAAAAAAAGCAACAAAGAAAACAAAGCATTTAGAACCGTTTCATGAAACATTACATGACATTTTACCTCAAACAATACAACATATACCAAGAAAAGCAACGAAAAAAACAAAACATTTACAACCTGTTGTTGAAACATTATATGACATTTCACCTGATGAATATGAAAGTCAAAATCCTATATGCTTTACAAATTGTCCTCTACTCAAGTCTTTAGCAGTAGAGGTTCATAGTTGTGGGGACATGACTACTCAATGTCAGTTTTGTGAGGCTTATTATTTTAAACAGGAGAGACCCAGAGATGGCCAATTTATTAGTTGCTGTCAAAAAGGCAAGTTCAAACTTCCAGAAAGGAAACAATTTCCCCTCTATTTACAAAACATTATGACTGAACCTACTTTTCCAAACTACAAAAATTTTAAAACAATCATAAGATCCTACAATAGTGCCATATCCTTTGCATCCATGGGGGCAACATTAGCTGCTAATGTACCAGGACATGGTCGTTACTGTTTTAAAGTCCAAGGACAAATTTATCATCGCACTTCCCATTTACATCCAGTGAAAGGAAATCAAAGAAACACAAGGAATATTCTACCCGGAAATGGCTAGTGCGTCAACGTCAATGTAGCGTGACGTGCGGACGGCGGGGTTGATGGCGTCCTAAGAGGAAAAGCATCTACTTCTCCTAACTCCCTCTAACCTACGTGAGTCACGGCTGGCTCATTGGAGCGTGTATGGAGTGATAGTTACTCCTAAGAGGAAAAGCATCTACTTCTCCTAACTCCCTCTAACCTACGTGAGTCACGGCTGGCTCATTGGAGCGTGTATGGAGTGATAGTTACTCCTATCGGTGCGCCCTGGGTCTCCGGGGGGTCCACTTTGTATGCTGATTGCATCCCTGCATAGACGACGTTCCCCGACGGACGGCGCTTCCCGGCATTGACACGGCATCACGGCGTGAGGACGCGAGGAGACAACGTGAGGACGCGAGGACGCCGTGGTTGTAACCACGACTGGTGCATCACGCTGCAGTGACCCTCTATGCCTGCTATAGTAGTTCCCTGTACCCTGGGCAATCTTGTGCAATAGTCGGCTGCCCCCTGCTATTAAATACTGCACAGAAGTGCGAGGTGTGGAGGCTGAATACAGTGAGGAGGTAGGCAGCTGTTCCCTGGAGCCTACGGATTGTACCTGTTCCCAAGCACCTGTATTCCAACGGGGGACTGCAACTACTTATGTGAGTTAATGTATACCTGTTGGGGGGGGAAGACATATGGGTCTATAAATTATAACATATAATTACTGGCAGAAGTTGTCAAGAAGGCTTACTGAGCAAACTACCCCCATATAAGCTGTTAAACCAGGAGCTCTGGCCCCCCATTAAACGTGAGACATTTATGCAGGGTCAATTAATGTTGTGCTGGTAGGGTGACCTGGCCATACAACACTGTCTGGGTGCTCCATGCAGGAGGGGATACGTGAGACCCCCCAGGACTAATTCTTATAATACAGAATCTTTACGCTGCATAAAGAGACGGTATACTAATATACGAGATACATATATTTGCACATATTGGTGTATATATGGTCAAGCTCTTGGTCTCTGACCCACACGTTCGCTTCTCCTGCCCTCTTCTTCTGCCCTATAGTATTAAGCACGTGGCCTACCCGTGATATACTTATTCCATACTTATAAATTATAACTTGGGATTAATATCTCATACAACATGCCAACGAAATTGAAATTAAGGGACAAAGCCAAAAATGAGCCCACAAAGTCACCATTAATGTTTTCACAAAGATATAAGGGCTCTGGCTCGTCTACTCGAACAGAACATACTATATCTAGTCCACCAATAATTGAGTCACCAGATAAAGCGTCACAGACTTCCAGATCGGAAAACTCGGGGGTGGAAGAAGAAGAAATCCTCACCTGTTCCAAAATGCAAGAGATGTTACAGTCATTTCAGATGAATATAATCTCAGAGCTGACAAAAAAAATTGCTGATAATTCAGCTTTAATTAAGGAAGTGAACCAGAGAGTGGAATCCGTGGAAGATATATGTGATAACTTAATCACGGACAATAATAATCTGCTTAAATATACAAAGCTATTAGAAAATAGAATAGAGGATCTAACAAATAAGATATCCTCAATTGAAGACTGCAGCAGATTGAACAATCTCCGCCTGAGAGGCATCCCGGAAACCATACTAGACTGCGACCTGAAATCCTACGTGGAGAATTTTTTGGCGACCTTGGTCCCAAATTTCTCACCTAATGAGACTACTATTGATGTTATTCATAGAATTCCATTGGCGAAACATCTAGATAAGTCTATTCCTAGGGATGTCATAGCAAGAGTTCACTATCGTTCATATAAAGATGAGATTATGAAGGTGGCCTTTATTAAGCAAAAATTCTTGTCCCCTTATGAAAATCTAAAAATATTTTCTGACCTGTCGGTATATACCTTATCTAGAAGACGAGAATTTAGGGAAATTACCCAAATTCTAAGACAAAAAGAAGTAAGATATAAATGGTCACCTCCAGTAGGCTTATCTGTTTATAAAGGTTCTAAGTGGCACAGGATAAAATCTGTCCAGGAGGGGTTAAAAATGTTACAAACATGGAATTTTGAAATTAATCTTCGTGATTTAGAGGTTGGTCAGCCGAATTTAATTTCCAGTGAGCTTGCATGGCAAAAAAACTAGGAGATCGAGGGGGAGACGATGGGGTCGGGACGGGGGGAGGAAGTATGTTCCCTCCCCGTTTCCGCCCCTATCGTCTTTCCCCATTTCATTTATGTTTATTAGGGGAGAGGAGTTGTATGAGGGTGAATACTGGTAAAATTATGGAAAACTATTCAGAGTAATCAAAATGTCCATATATCCACGCCATTGTCTTTATTTTGGTATGAGGACTTTGTCCGGTCATTTTCTACCACCAGGTAGTTGTTTTGTAAATTGTAATGTTTTACGTTGTTTGTGTTCCCACCCCTGGTGGGAGGTTATAAGGGTCTGTGTGAGCATATTTAGGGTCCACAAATCACTCTATATCCATCAAGGGTATGGGCTGTGTATTACAAAATTCTTTGCAGTGTGGGACAATTTTAGATGTTGGGAAATACCAAATATGATAATCAAGTCCATATGTTGGGATAATGTCAAATGGAATAAAAATAATTTCTCATAATGTAAACGGACTAAACTCACAGACTAAAAGGAAAATTGCCTTTGTAAACTATATCAACATCAAAGCAGATATATTATGCCTTCAGGAGACTCACCTGAAGAAGGATTCTATTAAGTATCTAACTGAAAAACAATATTCCTTCAATATACATTCAACTTTTAGAAGCAAATCTAAGGGAGTTTCTATCTTTTTTAATAGAAACCTAAAAGTTTCGGAATTATTCTCAAAAATAGACCCTCTAGGTAGATTCATAATTTTGTCGGGGTATGTGAATAATTCTTTACTAACTGTTGCTAATGTATATTTGCCAAACACAAATCAGATTAGATATTTAAAGACGTTCCTGAAAGATCTATATAAACTGAAGAGAGGGTGTCTTATTCTATGTGGAGATTTTAACATGATTAGAGATTCAAAGATGGACAAACAGAGAGACTACAAGATAAAATCGGAAGCCACAGAAATAAAAAATGCTCTAGACTTCTCTAATATTATAAATGATTTTGAATTATATGATATTTGGCGGGTCTTACACCCTAATTGTAAAGACTACACATTTTTCTCGAATCAATATAAATCCTTGTCACGGATAGATTATATATTTTCTGATGTACATACCCTAAAAATGATAGAGAAGTCACATATTATTTTAACACCCTGTTCAGACCATAGCATGAATAGTATTAACCTAGTGGTCTCTCGGGCTGTAAAAGCAATAAATAGATGGAAAATTAATCCAATATTATTTAAAAATGTTGATAATCTTAATGCAGTGAAAAAGGATACCTTAGAATTTTTTGAAACAAATAAAGACTCTGTGACCTCCAGTAAGACACTATGGTGTTCGTATAAAGCCTATATCAGGGGTATCCAAATTTCCCGGATGGCAAACTTAAATAAGCAAAGGGGAAAACCCCTAAAAACTCTATATATTGAACTAGAGAAATTACACCAGCTCAATAAAAAATGCCCAAATACAGTTTTATGTCGTGAAATAATAACTGTAAACAACCAAATTAACCATATTCTACAAACTCAGGCAGATAACCTTCTTTGGAGAGTACAACAATCGAAATTTCTATTTGGTAATAAAACTGGGAAAATTCTCGCAAATAGGTTAAAGAAACAACGTAATAATAACAGGATCACAAACTTATTAGATGATAAGAAAAACGTTCATATGAAACCTGACAAAATCGGTGAGCTCTTTCGGGAGTTTTATGAGAAATTATATAACCTAGATAAGGACGTCAATTTTGTAAAGCCAGATATGATAGATATCAATATCTTCCTAGATAAGATCAAATTCCCTAGGATCTCTGACCAAGAATTGATAGATCTAAACAGGGAAATTTCGGAAGAGGAAATTATTAAAGTAATAAATTCTGGTAAAACAAATAAAGCACCGGGGCCAGATGGTTTTGACCACTTGTTCTACAAGATTTTTCAGTCAGAACTTACACCGGTTCTGCATAGCTTATTCAATGAAATTAAACAATCAGGGCATATCCCGCTAGAAATGACTGAGACTAAAATAATAAATATTCTAAAAGAAGGGAAGAATCCTGAAGAATGCAGCAGTTACAGACCAATATCTTTAATAAATATAGATGTGAAACTGTACTCTAAAATCTTAGCAAACAGATTAAAAAATATTATGGTTAATCTGATCCACCCAGATCAATCCGGGTTCATCCCTGGACGTCAGTCATCAGATAACTCAAGAAGACTTCTGAATTTATTATCTTATATTAGGGATAAAGACATATCGGTAATGTTTTTATCACTAGATGCTGAAAAAGCCTTTGATAGAGTTAATTGGGAATTACAGTGCGTATTGCTGAGATTTGGTCTGGGGGATTTCGCTTCTATGTCTGTTAAAGCCCTCTACAGAAACTCCTTCTCACGAGTTGTTAATCCGGAATTTGAATAAAAACAATTTAGTATCGGGAATTGTACCCGTCAGGGATGCCCTCTGTCCCCACTCTTATTTATATTATTTATGGAACCACTAGCAATATACATACGACAGTGCAAGGATATTAAAGGTATTTGTATAGGTAAAGAAGAGTTTAAATATATGGCCTACGCAGATGATATCATAATAACCGTAACAAATCCGTTATACGCCTTCTATAAACTTCAAGAAATAATTGAGGAGTTCGGGAGGTTATCTTATTTTAAAATAAACCACTCAAAATCAGACACATTAACAAAAGGGATAACAACCGAAATTACAAATAAATTAAGGGAAGTCTTTTGTTTTAATTGGGACTCCAAATATATAGTCCATTTAGGTATAAGATTTTCTATTAGAGTGGATAATATTCTTAAAGACAACATTAATGAGGTGATGAAGCGAATTAGACCCACACTAACGGTTTGGAGCCATTATAATCTTTCGTGGTCTGCTAGAATAGCTTCAATCACCATGAATATTCTTCCCAAAATTACATATTATATGCGATCCATACCTGATATTTTAGCTAATAGCTATTTGAAGTGTATTCAGGACCAATTAGATACATTTTTATATTTATTAAAAAAAAACGAGGATCCAGAAAAGTATAACATACAAAAAATTTATTAAAGGGGGTTTAAACGCACCAAGTCTAAAAGACATTCACCATAAGATAATCATGGCCCAACTCATTTGTTGGAATATCTCCAATGATAAGCCTAGATGGTTAATCTTGGAAGAAGCACTGATGGGGGATCTCCCTATTAAACTATTGCTCTGGCTCCCTGCTTATACCAAAACTATGACTAGCAATCTTCCTAAAAATCTTCATGCTATGGTAAAACTGTGGTATAAATTTAGACAAAAGATGCAAATATTTAATATACCATCAATTGCGGCTCCCCTTGAAATCTTAAAACCTAAGGCACAATGTCCCGTAATAAAGCTATTACTTGATCAGGGCCTTAGAAATATTTCCCATCTATATAACAATTGCAATTTCCTAACTCTACAAGCATTACAGTTAAATCCGGAGTTAAAAAAACTAAACTGGTTAAATTATGTTAGTCTCAAGCAAAACCTGTTGGCAAGTGGGTTTATATTATCTGGGGTGAATACCCCGACTAAATTAGAAGAACTCATTTTAAAGGGAAATATGTCACATATCATATCAAAATGTGGTAGTATTATAGATGACCTCACTCCCTTTACTAAAAGCTTAGGGATTAAAGGCTGGGAAACGGATTTAGGGATCAATCTGGAAGCCACCAGCTGGAGGGATATCCTTAAAACCACAAAAAAATCCTCTGTTAACGCATCGTATACAGAACTGTATTTTAAAATTATTCACAGATGGCACCTAACACCAGTTAAAATGGGGAAAATCAATCCAGAGGTAACTGACCGATGCTGGAAATTATGTGGCTCAAGAGGTACTGACTATCATATCTGGTGGGACTGTATTAAACTACAGAAGTGGTGGATAGATATCTCCCAACTAATATCTAAATTGCTTGATAAACAAATTTCATTGTCCCCCCAAGTAGCAATTCTGCACATGAATATAGAGAAAATTTCTCCCATTGATAGATACTTGATATGCCACATCTTATTGGTGGCCAAATATCTTTTAGTAAAATACTGGAAGCAACCCACGATTCCTACAATTCACGAACTACGTAATCTTGTTCATATAAATAGAGAATTAATGCATAATCGTTATGACACTTTCTCGGTGGGCTACGCCCGTCATTTTAGTTGGTCGAAATGGGATGATTATATGGAGTATATATAATGTCTTTTAGTTTCCTATTCGGGGGTTAGGATGTTTCCTTATGAGCAATATTGCTCCCCTTTATTTATTTTTTCTTTCTTTTATAGATATGCACTGAGTGTTTAGAGATTGAAAAGCTAGGTAATGTTCTCACACTGAAATTCAAATAATGGAGTTTGTATTTGGTGCCCTAGTTATCTATTAAGGCACCCTTGTTCTTGTTTATGTATGTTTTGTAAGTCCTTTTTTGTTTTCTGTATGTTTTTTTGAAACACAATAAAAAAAAAAAAAAAAAAATCTAAGAAAATTTGCTCAACTATATGTCCTAGATACAATGGAAGCTGTTGACCAACGTATGCAGATGGAAGAAAATAAAAAATGCTTACCCAGTGTTTTCATAGAGCTAAATAACATTATGGACAACAATCCCTACAGTAAAGCTTATAAAAAATTGGCAGAAGTAGAAAATGAACAACTACTTCATGCACAAACACATCAATTACCAATGCCGAAGGTTAATATGGTGCTTAAAAGAGACAGACATACTGATAAACGTCGTTATAACTTGCCAACATCAAATGAGGTTGCAATGGTGTTTCAGAATGATGAAGGAGAACCACCATTTCAAAGAGACATTCGAATATATCCTAGAAATGAGGAGCAACCGTTTATTAATATGAGTATCTTAAGTCCAAATTTAGATCCAATTACATATCTTATCTTTTTCCCACACGGAGAAGCAGGTTGGCAACCAAAATTAACTCTTCCCAGTTACCCAAATGCTAAAGCCAGAATCCAAAATAATGTTTCTATGCTTGAATTTAAAGTAGCTCAAATTGCCATTCGCAATGTATTTAATACAATTTTATGTGGTGGGAAACTAACACAACAATGGATTATTGATTCATATTTGCAAGTTGAGGCAAATAATTTAAACTTTATCAAATATCAACAAGATAAACTCCGTGTAGAACAATATTCTGGATTAATGGACTATGTTGCTGACGTGGCTACAAGCAGAGACATGACAGCTGGCAAAGCCATCATTTTACCATCTTCCTTTCAAGGATCTCCTCGGAATATGAGAGAAAGATACAATGATGCTATGGCTATTGTCACTAAATTTGGCAAACCCGATTTATTTGTGACATTTACATGTAATCCACAATGGCCAGAAATTACACTAAATCTACTTCTTGGACAAACTGCTTCAGATCGACCAGATTTAGTAGCCAGAGTTTTTAAGATTAAATTAAATGAATTAATACGTGACTTCACTATAAATCAGTTATTTGGCAAATGTCTTGCTTATGTATATACCATTGAATTTCAAAAAGAGGCCTTCCACATGCACATCTTCTAATAATACTTCAAGAAAAAGATAAATTAGATACTTCGGACAAAGTGGATGCAGTCATTGTTGCTGAACTACCAGATCCAGAACTATATGGTAGACTATATGAGATTGTTACTCATCGCATGATTCATGGACCCTGTGGTGACCTTAATCCACAATCACCATGTATGGAAAATAATAAATGTTCCAAAGAATTTCCAAAAGATTATAGAGACAAAACCTATGCCAATTGTGATGGATATCCACTTTATAAAAGAAGAGAAGGAGATAGTGCCTTTATTCGTGGAAAAAAAGTGGACAATAGATATGTAGTACCCTACAATCCACATTTACTCATGAAGTACAACGCTCACATCAACGTAGAAGCCTGCACTTCCATCAAATCCATTAAATATGTCTACAAATATATTTACAATGGTTACGTTGCAGCTACTGTAGTCGTCAAAAGTGCAGACAACCCTGAAAGTAGTGAGTTAGTACATGATGAACTTGCATCTCATGTAGATGCTCGCTATGTCAGTGCGCCAGAAGCTATGTGGCGGCTTTTAAAATTTGAAATGCATGATAGATCACATGCAGTATATAGGTTAGCAGTACATTTGCCACAACGACATTTAGTCTATTTCCATGCTGGAAATGAAATGAATGCATTGGCCCAAAGTGAAGATTGTCACACTACACTAACTGCATGGTTTGCATTAAATTCCACTGATGCTGAAGCAACACAATACTTATATATTGAAATTCCATATCACTATGTTTTTGTGAATGGATTATGGAGACCAAGAAAAACCAGAGGCAATAAAATTATTCCAAGAATTTACACAGTCAGTCCAAGAGATGTTGAACGTTTTTGCTTACGGATATTACTTTTAAATGTTCAAGGAGCACAAAGTTTTAAACAATTAAGAACTGTTAATGACATTGTATATGAATCCTTCCATTTAGCTGCAAGACATAGAAACTTACTCGCTGATGATAGAGTGGGAAAGATGTTTAGAAGAAGCAGCACAATGTCAAATGCCACGACAGATGAGAGAACAATTTGCTTTTATTTGTATCTTCTCAAATGCTCCAAATGCATTAGCTTTGTGGGAGACTTTTAAAAGTAATATGGCTGAAGACTTTATGCGACGATACAATGAACCCATTGCACACTTAAAAGCGTTAATGGAAATCCAAGAAGTCTTTTTAACTCATGGATTAAGTTGTGCAAGTTTTAATTTGCCTGATCCAGGACTTATAGATGACATTAACTTTGAAGACTATGACATTCAACTACAAGCAGAAAGAACAGAAGAAAGACTTGCAACTTTAAATACACTACAATTGCAAGCATTTCATGCCATTAAAAATGCTATAGATGATGACATGGTGACAGAGCGTTATTTCTATCTTGATGGACCTGGCGGATCAGGAAAAACATATTTGTACAATTTATTAATGAGTTCAGTACGAGCACAAGGAAAAATAGCAATGGCGTTTGCCACTACTGGAATTGCTGCACTTTTATTAGAAGGTGGAAGAACTGTTCATAGTGGATTTAAACTGCCAGTGCCTATTTTAGAAAATTCTGTGTCAGATATTCGCATGACATCCTTACAAGCAAAGAAATTGAAGAAATGTAAATTAATTATAATAGATGAGGCCACAATGATGTCATGCTATTCCCTCCAATGTATTGACCGTTTGCTTCGTGAAGTCATGGATAATATTTTTCCATTTGGTGGAAAGGTAATGTTGTTGGGTGGCGAACATTAGACAAACATTACCTGTCGTTGTACATGGAAATCGAACTGACATTATCGAAACATGTATAAAGTCAAGTACAGTATGGAAACATTTTACCCATCTTCAACTGCAACAAAATATGAGATCAGAAGGCCAAACTGATTTCAATGATTGGCTTATTAAAATTGGAGAAGGAAGAACAGAAAAAATACTACATTTACCTGACGACACTGTAGAGATCCCACCTCATATGATTTGTCAACAAGATATTATATCGGCTATATTTGAAGGGAGCATAAATAACGAAGAATATTCCGAGCTTGCCAACCAAGTCATACTGACGTGTAAAAATAAAGATGCATTAATACTCAATAATGAAATCTTTAAAAAAATTAATGCACCACAAAGAAATTATCACAGTGCTGATTCTGTACTTGCTGATGACAATGAAAGTCAGGCAAACTTTTCAACTGAATTCATAAACTCTTTAACTCCTTCTGGAATGCCACCACATATTTTGCAGCTAAAGAAAGGTGCAATTATCATGTTCCTGCGAAATATGAACCCCAAAAAAGGCCTATGCAATGGCACAAGATTAATTGTTCAACAATTAAAGGACCATTTTATAGATGCTGAAATTTTAACTGGGACCCATAAAGGAGAGAGAGTTTTCATACCAAGAATAGATTTAGCACCAAGGGAAAGTAGTCTCTCTTTTATATTTCAAAGAAGACAATTTCCCATTATTATGGCATTTGCCATGACCATTAATAAATCACAAGGTCAAACTTTCAAATCTGTGGGTATTTTCTTGGAAGAACCAGTTTTTGCACATGGTCAATTGTACGTTGCGTTGTCACAGTGCAAAAATCCACAGGCTATTAAAGTTTACATTGAAAACAATGAAAGTCAAGGTGATTTATTAGAAGATGGACGTATTTTTACTAAAAACATTGTCTAATATGAAGTACTATAACTTTGAAGGATACAAATGAAAGATGCCAACATTTTTTAAAAGCATTCCAAAATACATAACAATTGGTTGTTTAATTCAGTCATAATTAATGGAAGTACTGTTTATGAATGATTCGCCTCACAAAATACTTGCCTTGCATTGTTAGTAAAAATTATGTTAAAATGTTAAGTCACTATGTTAAAGTTTCTAATGTTACAAGTTTAAAAATTATATTTTCAAGTTATTTCATTCAACACATTACAAAGTGGATGTTAAGAGGTCAAGCACCTTTTAAGTCACAAAGTAAATATTGTCTGTTATTTTAAGATTACTACCCATCTTAGTTAACCTGTCAACAACAACAAGAATGGTAGTGTGTTCCTTAGAGGGAGGTAGTTCCACAATAAAGTCCATGGATATAGATCCCCAGGGATGATGAGGAATCGGAAGAGGCTGAAGCAAGCCAACAGGTGATGAGCGAGGAGTCTTATGTCAGGCACATACATCACAAGAGGACAAATACTTCTTAACATCCTCATAATACTTGGGCCACCAAAAGGATCGGGCGAGTAGCTCTTGTGTCTTTCGGATTCCTGGATGACCTGCTGGTTTTGAGTCATGGTAGAGACATAAAAGGTCCAGTCGCACTGACTCCGGAGCAAACAAACGTTGTTGAAAAATCCAAAAACCATTAAGCATCGTCATATGGAGATCACGAGGAGGATCACGAAGAACTGGGTCTTCAGCGTAGCCCTTTTTAATGTGAGATATCAGATCAGAAGGAAATGTGACTCCTATAAATATATCCTCCGGCAAGATGGTGGTCTTGGTTACGGTAGTATGGAGGGGGTCAGCTATTCTAGACAAGGCATCCGCCTTACCATTCTTGGAGCCAGGACAGTATGTAACCCAAAAATTTAACCTTGAGAAGAATAGGGACCAGCGTGCTTGTCTGGCTGACAGTCTCTTAGCTGATCGAATACATTCCAGGATTTTGTGATCTGTGACGACAGTAATTGGATGGATAGCTCCCTCCAAGAGATGTCTCCATTCGGTGAAGGCAGCTTTTATAGCCAATAGTTCTTTATTCCCTATGTCATAGTTTCTTTCTGCAGGCACCATCTGGCGGGAATAGAAGGCACACGGGTGTAACAGCATCTTAGGTCCAGCCCTTTGAGACAGTATAGCACCAACTTCTGAATCAGAAGCATCAACTTCCACAAATGGTAAATCCGGCTGAGGATGTACCAGGACAGGGGCAGATGTAAACAGAGTCTTTAATCAGGACAATGCGGTTTCAGCCCTATTGGACCACTGAAAAGGAGTCCCTTTACGTGTAAGTTCAGTGATCGGTGTAATAACGGCAGAGAAATTCTTAATGAAATGCCTGTAAAAATTGGCAAACCCCACAAATCTCTGAATATCTTTTTCATTATTGGGGATGGTCCAGTCCATCACAGCTTTAATTTTACTTGCGTCCATACTAAAACCTTTGGGAGTTATTACATACCCCAGGAATTTAATTTCTGTTTGTTCAAACATTTTTCCAGTTTAATGTATATAAGTATAGGTGGTGGTTACGAAGGCGCTCCAAAACTATACGGACCTGTTTTCTGTGGTTTTCAAGATTATCAGAAAATATTAGGATATCATCCAAATATGCCACAACAAACTGATCCAGGAGATCTCGTAGTACATCATTGATAAGATGCTGGAAAGTTGCAGGGGCATTACACAGCCCAAATGGCATTACTAGATATCCGTAATGCCCGTACCTGGTTCTGAAAGCTGTTTTCCATTCATTATGCGAACCAGATTATATGCCCCCCGAAGATCAAGCTTCGTAAATATTTTAGCTTAGCGATGTATCTTCAAAAGTTCAGGAATGAGAGGCAAGGAGTTGCATTTTTTTAACAGTGATGTTATTAATGTCCCTGTAATCAACGCATGGCCGTAGGCTGCCATCTTTCTTTTCTACAAAGAATATAGGAGCTCCTGCTGGAGAAGTAAATGGTCGAATAAAGCCTTTGGCAAGATTTTCTTGTATGTATTCACGAAGAGCTTTCAATTCATGCTCAGAAAGGGAATATATGCGGCCAAATGGGATAGCAGCCCCAGGCAACAGCTCTATTGGGCAATCATAAGGCCTGTGGGGTGGAAGCTGATCAGCATTCTTCTTATCACAGACATCTGCAAAATCCCGATATTGTAGAGGAAGCTTAATCAAGTTTGTAGCAACCATTTCATTAATTGTTGTGGCAACAGGTGTTACCTTAAAGGGTTGACAATTCATTAAGCAGTGTTCTGAAGGAAAGGACAAAGTTCTGGTCTTCCAATCAATCTGTGGGTTATGCAGAGCAAGCCAAGGTACCCCCAAATCACTGGAAAGTGTGTGGAGGAAATTAGGTGGAAAGATATAGCCTCATGGTGATTCACTTCCAGAGTCAACTTTAAGGGCACAGTCTCATGTGTAACCGGGCTTGACGTAAGTGGAGAACAGTCTACTGTCTCCATTAACACATGTGAAGAATTAGGGATAGACTGAATTCTATTTCCTGCTGCAAATTTGATGTCCATAAAGTTTTCACCTGCTCCAGAATCTATCATAGCTGTAGTTGAAATTTTACGATCACCACATTGCAACGTGATAGGCACCACAAAATGAGGAGGTTGAGTCAACATACCCTCTTCACCATGAGCCAGAGAAAACAAGGGTTGTGTGACAGAATCCAGTTGATCTGAAATCTGGGATTGGTGTCGAATGTGTGCACCCTCAGCAGCCATAGCTATTGTTCTTTTGGATTTGCTAGGGCAATTGATGGCATAGTGCCCTGCACTACCACAATACAGGCATAAATTGTGAGTGCGTCACCACTGTTTTTCTTCATTGCATAATGGCCATCTTATTAGATTTACCTGCATAGCCTCTGGCTCAGAGTCTGTAGGTGTTTTTGGGGTCGGAGTAGAAATACTTGAATAGGAAATAGGAGTAGCACTTTGTCTAAAAGAGCCCTGTCTTTCCAATCTTCTTTCAGACAGTCTCCGATCAATACGGAGAGCCAAACGCACAAATGCATCAAAGTCAGCAGGAAGATCAACACAAGCTAGCTCATCTTTTATAGCTTCTGAGAGACCTTTTCTGAAGCGGAACCTCTGGGCTGATTGGTTCCAGGTAGTATCAGCAACCCACTGTCTGAATTCAGCAGCATATTCAGCCACAGAGCGCCTCCCTTGATGCAAATGAAGGAGAGTGGCTTCTGCTGTAGCACATCGATTGGGGTCATCAAAAACTAGGCACATGGCCTCAAGAAAGTAATTTAGATTACCCAAGATCGGACTATCCTGTTCCAGAAGAGGGGAGCCCCAAGCCGGTGCTTCATCTTTGAATAGGGAAAAAATAAATCCCACCTTCTCTCTTTCAGATGGAAATCTGTGAGGTAACATCATGAAGTGCAAACGGCATTGATTTAGGAAACCCCTAAATCTTTTGCGATCTCCTCCAAACTTTTCTGGTAGGGGCAAGCGGGCATCTTGTGCAGTAACAGTAGAACAGTCTTGTAACAGTAGAAGCCGCAACATCACGTGCCCTGTAGCTGGTATACTCACTGTGCATTGACTGAACTTTACTTTGCAGTTCAGCGACCTGGTCCTGCAGCACTTGAATGGTCTGTGCCTGAGTCTTCACAGTTCTTGCAAATAAAGCAACCTGCTGGGCCAATGCAGAATCTGTCCCGGCGGTCTCCATGAAAGAGCCAGATTATTCTGTAATGATATAGGAATCACAAGGTTTTGGAGACCAGTAGCCTAGGTCAGCAATAATCCAATTCAGCAAGTTGTAGGTGAAACAGGAACAAGCTTTATTGAAGGGAACAGGAACCACTATAATCTGGCAAGGTACATAGACAGGAAGTGCCTTATATAGGCAAAGGACCAGACACCTGACCAGACACAGCTGAAGAGACTAGTCACTGATACTATTGCTAGCAGAGTCAAGGTTTATCAGATCTCAAGGAAATTCACAAAGGCAGGCTGGCTCAGTGGTAGGGATGATGCTCAGCAGCCTGGGGACCAGGATTCAAAACCCAGCAGAGTCAATTCCTCACAGTGGTTCAAGGTGTAACAAGGAACTGGGATTATAAGGGGGGGCTACTTAGGATAAGAATATGAGCTAATAAGTAAAAAGAGAAAGAACTAGTATCCTTTTATAGATTAGTGCACACCCACTGCCCAAATTACAATATAGAAATAAGTCCAACTTTAAAACTTAACGTTTAATATAAATTTTAAAATGGCTGATATAAAATCCTAATACTCTGACAAAATAGAAAAATTGAAGGAATAGGTGAAAATGCCATATTAGTTCATCTTCATATCTTAGATTCTATATGTCCAGTTACCAGGTCTAAAATGTCCACAAATGTATTATTATAAGTGATTACACTGGTATGTTGTATTGATAAGATACCTACTAATCTTGTGGCCTTGTATACTTCCAAATAAATAAAGTGCTAAGTGCTAAGTGCTTATAGTGAACATACAATTGTATTAAAGTGCAGAATTATTATCAGGGAAGAAAAAAGACTCCCCTTAGTGGAATATAAATATAAATCAAAGTGCTTGATATAGTATATCAAGGTAATTGATATACTTCAATATAGGTCGTTATAAATTTGGAGGATTTGAGGGTCTGTACTCAGATAAATAAGTTATTGAATAAAAGAAGACCTAATATGGAATATTATTAAATGTCACCATTCTACTTCATAAACTGTAGGAGCTAAAGTGCATATATCCGTATCCCCTAGAAGTATTGGGAATTCTGAATAAAAGGATAGTTTCATAAATCTAGGGAATAGCGTTTATGTTGTGGCCTAGATAGGTAGTAGGCCTATATCAATAAACGCCACAGCATATTCAACAAGGATTTAAATCTGGGACAACGTAATGAGCCCAACTTAAGAAACCAGTTCTTTGAACTAAACAAAATGTACAAACAACAATATAGAATATGGTGGGAGATAGCAAGTTTAGGGAATTATTTGGCAAACAATTTAGTACCCAGAGGTTTACGGATTAATTTATTCCCCACTATTCAAGGCCTATCTGAAGAATGTATCAAAAAATGGGATTCTGTGCTGTTGAGATGCTCAAAAGAACTTATCACCCTAATTTTAGAATGGGAACAAACACAATTTAAGGAAATAGATCCTAAATAGTGATGTCCCGAACAGTTCGCCGGAGAATTATTTGCGGCGATTTTCGAATGTTCGCGTCCGCCACGTACGGCGAACACATGCGCTTTTTGGTTCGCCCCCAATACTTATCATTGAGGAAACTTTGAACATCATTTATTTTATTTTATTATTTTTTGTGTGTAATCTATGCCTGCCTGCCAGTGTGTGTGTGTGACAGGATAACACCTAACAGCCTATATTGTGCTTATTTTCACTACTCATACCTGGTGGTGTAACATACATTGAAAACAACCATTTTTTTCCTGTAATCTAATTTCAGTTGCCTGCCTGTGTCAGGCTCACAGCTTATATTGTGCTCAGTTACATAAAACAACACTTTTTTGACTGTAATAGATTGAATAGCAATTGCCTGCCTACAGGCGTGTGTGTGAAGCCTATTGCATCTACTCTGCCAACTTTTGCCAGTGCACAGTGACACTCATATCTGGTGGCACCTTAGATTGCACCAAATTTGAAGTAGGAGGTCTGACCAAGCATCTTTTTCCATCTCCCTGTTCCAAAAATCAATGCCATATACACGTCCCCTAATAGTGGACTTAACAGGGATTAAACCGATAGGAATAGTACTACTTAACAGTACACACCTTATAATAACGCAGACAGAGGCAACGCAGAGAGATGAGTCTGAAGAAGAGGAGTCAGAGGAGGAAGGTGGCTAACAGTAGCCACCCCAAAGCCCTGATCTCTGGGATACCGGTAGGGCAATATCTAAGGCTCTAGTCCAAATGACTTTGAGACAGAAGCAAAAAAGCTTCAATACCGCTTTAAAGAAAGGGGATATAAGAACAAAACTTTCAAAAGATCATATAATAAAGCAAAACTAGTGGACAGGGATTCACTTCTGATTGATAAAAATAAACAATCGGATGATATGGTTAGATGTATTGGCACATACAATGGTAAATGGCATGACATTAAAAAATATTTAATGATCACTGGCAAATTCTCCTAGATGATGATGATCTTAGGCCTTTTCTAGGTAGCCAGGCCCAAATAACCAGTAGACGATCCACTAATCTAAGATATGCTTTCTAAAAGTCATTTGGAAGTGACAAAAATAAAACTTGGCTTAATCAAACCAAAAGGCTGTTTTAAATGCCTATCCTGCAAAGCTTGTAAACATATAAAAACTACTAAAACATTCCCCTCAAAAGATGGCACAAGTAATTTCAAAATCGAACAACTATTGACATGTAAATCAATAGGGGTCATTTATCTTATGCTTTGCAAATGTGGCATGAGGTATGTAGGTAAAACCTGTAGAGAATTCAGACGCAGAATATTGGAACATATATATAGTATAACAAGAGAGTATGACACACCGGTAGCCAATTATGTGAATTTACAACACAATGGTGATCTGAATAATATATCCTTTATAGCTATTGATGGGATAAAGCACAATACTAGAAGAGATAATATTGACAAGTAACTTCTTAAAAAGGAATCCCAATGGATTTACACACTTAAAACTAAAAAACCTTGGGGCCTAAATGAGGGCTTCACCTTTACACCTTTTATCTAATAATGCTACACTTATCCCTAATATTGTATTACGTATATTTTATATGAAGTTATACATACTAGCTATTTAATGGGTATACAATACAATTGATATATAATGGGCCTAATATAATGTCCTTAGGTATATCATATAAGATAACTGGACTTTTGTCATAGTTCTATGGTTAATTTTCAGAAGGATGGACAAATCTTTATGGTGGAGATTATGTGATATACAATTATTATATTTTTATAATCCCTTTAATAAATGGGAAATACAATACAATATTATTAATATCGTATATTGTATTAATTTAGGCCTATTGTGGACTGTCTTGTGTATTTTGTGTGATATGTAATGCTATTGGTATATATTTGTATATTATACTTACATCATAATATACTCTATATTTCTGATTTGGTTTATATTACCAAGGGCAATGATTTAATATAAGGTACCATACTTGTGTTACACATGGGTACCAGCTATTTATATATAATGATCATTATCCTGAGTCTATTCTCCAGTTATACTAGTTCATATATATTACCATTGTCTTTATGCAGATCCTGTAATACATTTTAGTTTTTTGATAACATTTTTATATTTTATATATAGGGCATATAAATATACAAGCTGTTTATTCTTATTAGTTGCTATGGCAACTAAAATAGCTTAAATAGCCTCTCTGACAGGGTCCCGGTAACCCCTGATGAAATTCTTGGAAACGTGCGTCGGGTTGCACGCTACTCTATTACGCGACGCTGACCTATGACGTCAGACGTAGATGCATAGGAAGCGCGCGAATAGCTAGGAGCTGTGCCGTTTATTGATATAGGCCTACTACCTATCTAGGCCACAACATAAACGCTATTCCCTAGATTTATGAAACTATCCATTTATTCAGAATTCTCAATACTTCTAGGGGATACGAAAATATGCACTTTAGCTCCTACAGTTTATGAAGTAGAATGGTGACATTTAATAATATTCCATATTAGGTCTTCGTTTATTCAATAACTTATTTATCCGAGTACAGACCCTCAAATCCTCCAAATTTATAACAACCTATATTGAAGTATATAGATTACCTTGATATACTATATCAAGCACTTTGATTTATATTTATATTCGACTAAGGGGAGTCTCTTTTCTTCCCTGATAATAATTCTGCACTTTAATACAATTGTATGTTCACTATAAGCACTTAGCACTTTATTTATTTGGAAGTATACAAGGCCACAATATTAGTAGGTATCTTATCAATACAAGATACCAGTGTAATCACTTATATTAATACATTTGTGAACATTTTGGATCTGGTAACTGGACATATAGAATCTAAGATATGAAGATTATCTAATATGGCATTTTCACCTATTCCTTCAATTTTTCTATTTTGTCAGAGTATTAGGATTTTATATCAGCCATTTTAAAATTTATATTAAACGTTAAGTTTTAAAGTTGGACTTATTTCTATATTGTAATTTGGGCAGTGGGTGTGCACTAATCTATGAAAGGATACTAGTTCTCTCTACTTTTTACCATATTTAGTAATGACTTGGTACTAAAAAATGGTGTCTTCATTTTTGCTGATGACACAAAATTGTGCAAAGTAATTAAATCAGATAATGGCGTATTTTCACTCTAAAGGGATTTACATAAATTAGAGGAATGGGCATCTAAATGGCAGATGAGATTTAATATGAATACATGTTAAATTATGCATCTGGGAAGGAAACATACCCATGCAATTTATAATCTTAATGGAGCAAATCTAAGGGTAACAGATATTGAAAGGGATTTGGGAGTACTTGTGGACAACCACTTAGGTAACAGTGCTCAATGCCAAGCAGCAGCTGCAAAGGCAAATAAGATATTACTATGTATTAAGAAGGGTGTAGAAGCAAGAGAAGCAAATATATTTCTGCCACTATACAAATCCCTAGTACGTCCTAATTTGCAATATAAAGTACAATTTTGGGCACCACTTCAAAAAAGTTATGAAGAAAGACTAACCAACTAAATGGCTAACACATGTACAAATTCATGGCCTCAGTAAATAACACTAGGTTAAAAGAACAAAATGGAAAAACTAAAAGTGAGAACTTAATACAATCTTTATTTAAACCTTATATGCGCATAAAGAAAGGTGGGGGGGCATCGAAATAAGAGCCATTAAAAAAACAACAGGTTAGATGCATAGTATGTAGAAGGCAGAAATACTGGCATACTAATAATGATAGTACTATGTTACAAACTAACAGTATATCAAAGTGCTGTAAAGCACCATAAAACTATTTAATACCTAGGCTAAATATATCGATCATATGTGAAAAGGGGAGCAATAATATATACCTTTCATCTTGAGATAAAGATCTATTGTTGGTATGAGCTCTAAGATGTATAGTATAGTAGATAGCAGTATAGATGGGTGAACACTTTCAATGTTAGGATAGACTAGCGAAATGCCCGTCAAAAAATTACGGCAATGAAGTTGTAAGTGAGCTAAGGGTGTTTGGTGTATATAATGTGGCTGATGTAGCGTCGTTCATTTTCTATGTCGTGCGAGTTTTTCGCAATATTCGTTTTCTATGTTGTGCGAGTTTTTCTGAATATCCGTAGCTGTTTTGTGGTGTTTTGCTTGTTTATGGTAGTGTTTTGCGTGTTTAGCGACCTTTAGCCTCGTTTTCGTTTTGTTCGGCTGCCTTTTTTTCTTTTGCTCAGTTGATTTTCGGGTCTCTAAACTCCGAAATTTGTAGTTAAATTGAGGTGTAACTTCATTTGCAGAGGTCCTCGGTGCCCCCCCCCCCTTGCTGTGAGTAACCTTTTTATGTGTTTGTTGTTTGTATTTGTTGAGTTTGTAATGTTTTTTGGGGTTGCGTCCTTGTTTTCTAATCTCGTAGATGTTTTTCGGCAAATACGTAGGTGTTTTGTGGTGTTTTGCGTCTTTAGACTGCTGTAGCCTCGTTTTCTTCGGCGGCCATTTTTTCTCCCGCTTAGAGATTTTTTTTGTGTCTAAACTCTTTTAATTTGAGTTAAATTGAGGTGTAACTTTAGTTTTTGAGGTCCTGGATGCTCCCTCTTCCTGTAAGTAAGCTTTTTATGTGTTTGTTGTGTGTATTTGTTTTTTTTTTCATGTTTTGATGTGCGCGTGTTGCAGCCACTTTTTGCGAGGTCGTAATGGGTCGTAACGTGTCTTGTATTTTGTTTGCGTTATGATGTAAATTTAGCAAGGGTCGCAGTTGCTGGCAAGGAGCGCCTTCGCGTGGGCCGCAGGCTCGCTGCGCGAGCCCGCAAGCGTGAGCAATGGCTCGTATGCTCACAACTATATATATGATCTTTATTAATCTGTAGTCAAAAATGTATTAAGACTGGAGTGGTTTGAAGTTCACTGCTATAATTTGCGGTTTGATATTTAAAAAAATGTCTTTGCAATATACAGATCACCTCAATAACAGTTCTTTATTCATTTAAACATAATATTTATACCAAAGACTATTGGTTGTTGAATATATTCTTTACTTTTATATATATTTTGTTATTTTTGCCAATCTCTATGTGAACAGAGATAGCGGTCACAGTCAGTGTTTATTTTGTGTTTGGCAAACACTCCTATTGCCACAGCTTTAATTTCATGCTGTGCTTAAAAAGTTTACCACCTGGTATGTTATATTGTAGATAATACATTGGCACTTATGGCTATATATATGAAATTTGCCAATTCCTATGGGTGAGTGAATTATTTTTTTAGTGATATCACCTTTTATCAAGCGCATGTTATTTTGCTATCACAGCCTAATGTTATGCTTTGCTTTGAAGATTTACATGGTTCACCATCAGAACCATGAGCGCCTTCAGTACTCATTGCCTAAGTAATTACTGTTATCAGTGCTGACTAAGAAACTGCTTTTTCTTTATTCCATGTATATATCCTTGAAACTGTTATATTCAATATGTTTTGGTTCTTGTATCCTGTGTTTTGTTTCATATATCCTGTAAACATTTTATGACTCTTGTTTCCAAAAATGTGTATGCGTAAACTTTTGGTATAAGAAGACATGTTGTGATTTATTGTCTTTTCGCTATATAAGCTCGGAAATAAAGAGAATCTGTTTGGAAAGGCTCTGTGTGTATGTCCGTATATTTTTCCAGTTCCAGAAAGGTTCCCCAAGACGTCTTGTAGGAGTTGCGGGACACCCCAGTAGTCAACTAGTGTGATCTGTGAATTTCCCCAACAAGCTGGTGTCAGATTTGTGGGATGGACGGGAAAATTTGAGAGGTAAGGGTACAGTGTCTATTGTTATGACCTCTTCTCTTGCACTCATTTATCCCAAAGTCCAACCAGATTATTTAGGGGAATTTATGGGATTTCTTTGGTCAAAATCAGTAAAATTATAGTCTTTGGTAGACTATCAATGCTTAAAAAACACAGGCGGATCCTTTGGTAGGCTACATAAGTAATGGGATTTCTTTGGTAGAAATCAGGAAAATTATAAAATAATGACTGTACGCTGGGTTACCCAAACTCAGTTGCTTTTAGCTTGCTTCTGAAATGTGCTGTATGGCTGTGCTGTTTAAAAAAAGGTTAGAGGATGTTTTATTTTGATTTGCAAATGAATAATATTATAAACTAGAGAATTGCCCTTCCAAAAATAACGTAAAAAGGTAGCTAATGCTGTTTGGTGTATAATAATGAAATATATAATACATTAATAAATTAATATACTTTACGTAGTTTAAGCATTCTGTTGAAGAGCTGACAATCTGTTTTGATGTTGCTGCAGCATTAGTGGTGTGGAGCTGCTGTGTAAGCGTGATGAATGTGTGCAGTGTAATAGTGTGTGTGCGCGAGACCAAACCGTTAGCGTAGTTGTGTACTTCCGTATTGTCGTTAAATTGCGGGTAATGTGTGGTATGCGTCTTAGCGGAACATCCGTAGGTGTTTTGTGGTGTTTTGTGAGTTTCTTGTGGTGTTTTGCGTGTTTAGAGTGCTGTAGCCTCGTTTTCTTCGGCCGCCATTTTTTCGCTCGCTTAGAGAATTTTTTAGTGTCTAAACTCTTTTATTTTGAGTTAAATGAAGGTGTAACTTGCTTTTTTGAGGTCCGGGATGCTCCCTCTTGCTGTAGGTAAGCTTTTTATGTATGTGCTGTGTGTATTTATTGTGTTTTAAATTTTTTCATGTTCGCGGATTGCGGCCGATTTTTGCAAGGTCGTAATGAGTGGTAACGTGTCTCTTATGTTGTTTGCGTTGCGACGTAAACTTTGCGAGGGTCGCAGTTGCTGTGTGGTGTTTTTTGCGTTACAATGTAAAGTTTGTGAGGGTCGCAGTTGCTGGCAAGGAGCGACTTTGGCGCTCCTTGCCAGCAACTGTGGCCCTCGCTACGCGAGCCCGCAAGCGTGAGCAACGGCTCTGGCTGGCTCGCCTGCTCACAACTATATATGTGATTCTATTTTGGAAGAACTAGAAGTGCTAGGAATACAGGAGAAAGAGAGGCTAGGCTACAGAAAGCAGACAGCTGGAGTGGAAGCTGTGTGTGAAGGTGTGATGTTACTTGTCTAGACACTGTAATACATTGCTGATTTTTTTTTCCTTTCTAAGAACGAGCATACTGCATTAACTCAGCCTGGTTATTTTTGCTCATTGTAATTGATAAACAAATGTATTATTTTGTATCTCGTTAGAATCTGTGCATGTCCCCTTTAATTTTTTTAAGAAGTGTTAGTCTGAAATAGCAGACAGCCTGAGCTGCATCGCTCCCCCCGGCTTGTCTGATAAGACACACGTTCTGTTTAGTTTCTGTTTCAGACAGCGCATTTTTAGAAGCTGATCTATAATATTTACTGTAGCATAGTAAAATGTGGTATTTGTAATAAATTGCTGTTTTTTGTGTGTAAAGATATTGCAATCTTTTTTTTTTGTGAAAAGAGAGAGAGGGGTGTATCTTTGATGACCTGGAGGAGCGAGAGTTTTTTTTGTGTGAAAAAAATAGGTCTGTGTTGAGTTGTGAAATTGGATAGTGTTTGTTTGTTTTTATATCCTATGGAATCTAACTAAATAGTCAGTTTCTGTTTTTATCATGATCTTTTTTAATAAAGGTTTTATAATTTAGAAATATTTTGTTAAAGTGTTTTTTATCTCTGTTCACAGTTCCGTAATAAGCCGTAAAAATCCATACCCCCTTATCACGGTTTCCACCCACTTTTAAAGTTGCAGAGCGTGAGATAAAAGAATGTATTATAAAAAATTGTTTATTTAGATCAGATTGCTTGTGCACAGAGTTACAGCCTTATTAAATTGAGATTCGGTAAATTGAAAAGAGCTCTATATAAGCACCTAGCATATTTTTTTTACAGAAGTTTTTAGTTAGTGAAGACCTTGATTTTGGATAAAAGTTCACTAACTAAAAACTTCTGTAAAAAAATATGCTATGTGCTTATATAGAGCCCTATTCAATTGGCCGAATCGCAATTTAATAAGGCTGTAAAAGTGTTTAACCTGCCCATATAATAAGTATTGTAATGGTGTTTCCTGCTGCTTATAAAATAACCTACTTGCTGTAGTCTCAGATGGTTTTCCAATTTTTCACCAGCATTTAGCCAAATTCGGTTGCAAATGTAATAAAATAATTTTTTGAGGGGGTGTTGATGAGGTAAAGGATTTAAAGAGTAAATTATGTTTTGATAGAGTGTAATATAATTTGAGAGGCTAACTTTATGATATAGAAGTAGACTTTGCTTAAAGCTAACATGTTTAGAGCTGATTCACTATAGAGTTATTTTTTTCCTGCCAGACCCTTTTAATGCTAAACCCTGCTATAATGCTGTTTTTTTATCTGCAAAGAAAACAGAGGAGCGGATGAACCAGAGGCTTCAACATTGATCATTTAGAGTTTGTATTTCTGCTAATGCTCAGTTTGTATTAGTGTTATGTTTGCTGTTTCTTTGAAGGATTTAAAAACATTTATGCACATTTTGTTTTTTTACTCAAAATTATATTTTGTAATTATATGTAATCTGTTTATGTTTAAATCCTATGTTTATGTGTTTTTATTATCAACAGATTTTTTATGTCGACAAGAAGAAAACATTTTTTCTGTAGAAATTATATTTTCCAAGTGCAGAAAGCGTGGGTTAGGCTTAGACTTCACTTAAGACTCTGTGTTAGATGTCAGTGATTGAGTATGGAAGAAGTAAATATTATAAGAGATCTGTAATCCTGGAGAGTTAGAACCGTCTGAAAGAAAAAGCAGTGTTTGGACTGGCCCCATCCAAGTGGATGGAACTTAGTGACGTGGAGAATGTCATGCTTAATGACCCACCCACTCCTACGGACTCCACCCCCGATATAATAGTAGTAGCGAAGTACATATGTTTTAGTAATATTTAGATGCAATAGAATTATTTTTTTTAAGGTTTAACAAGGTGCAATTATTTTAAGAGTATAGAGTGGTCAGAAATAAGAGTATATATACAGTGGGGGTAAAAAGTATGTGATCCCCTGCTGACTTTGAATGTTTGTCCAGTCACAAAGAAATGATCAGTCTATAATCTTAATGGTAGGAGTATTTTAACAGTGAGAGACAGAATAACAAAAAAATGAACAAGAAAAATGCATGTAAAAAAAGTTATAAATTGATTTGCAGGTCAGTGATGGAAATAAGTATTTGATCCCCTATAAATCAGCAAGATTTCTGGCTCCCAGGTGTCTTTTATACAGGTAACGAGCTGAGATTAGGAGCACTCTCTTAAAGTGAGTGCCTCTAATCTCATGGCTAGAGGTGTCGCGAATAGTTCACCGGCGGACTGTTCCCATCTAACATAGCATGTTCGCGTTCGCGGCGAACTGCGAACATATGCGATGTTCGATCCGCCCCCTATACTTTATCATTGAACAAACTTTGACCCTGCAACTCACAGTCAGCAGACACATTCCAGCCAATCAGCATCATACCCTGCCTTCCAGACCCTTTAACCTCATGGACAGCAGCCCTTTTGGAATTATAACTAACTTGCAGTCTTACTGAGAGGAGGCTGAGTGTAGGTGATACTGCATCTATAGGGAAAACCATAGCTAGGCTACTGTACACAGTGTGCAATACAGTCCTGAAGGACTCTTTTGATCTCTGCTGCAAGGACACCCCTGTGTCTCTTCCCCCCCTTATCATCATCCTCCCCTCACCTTAGCACCCAACCCTAACACCCCTCACACTTATCGATAACACCCATTAACCACACCTGAGACCTAACACCCCTCACACTTATTCCTAACATGCTTCACCCTAACAAACCTTACATTGATCCTTAACACCCCTCACCCTAACACCTAACCCTAATACCCCCTCACACTTATCCCTAACACCCCTCACCCTAACACCTAACCCTAATACCCCCTTACACTTATCCCTAACAGCCCTTACCCTAACACCTAACCATAACATCACTTACCCTAACACACATCCCACTTATCCCTAACACCCCTCACCCTAACACCTAACCCTAACACCCCTCACACTTATCTCTAACACCCCTCACCCTAACCCTAACACCCCTCACACTTATCCCTAAAACCTAACCCTAACATTCCTCACCCTAACAACCCTCACACTTGTCCCTAACACCCCTCACCCTAACACCTAACCCTAACATCCCTCACACTTATTCCTAACACCCCTTACACTAACACCCCTCACACTTATCCCTTAAACCCCTGACCCTAACACCTAACCCTAATACCCCCTTACACTTATCCCTAACAGCCCTTACCCTAACACCCATAACTTTTATCCCTAACACACCTCACCCTAACACCTAACCCTAACACCCCTCACCCTAACACTAACACCCCTCACACTTATCCCTAACAACTAACCCTAACATCCCTCACCCTAACACCCCCACACTTATTCCTAACACCCCTCACCCTAACACCTAACCCTAACACCCCTCACACTTATCCCTAACACCGCTCACCCTAACACCTAACACTAACACCCCTCACACTTATCCCTAATACCCCTTACCCTAACACCCCTCACACTTATCCCTAACACCTAACCCTAACATCCCTCACCCTAACACCCATCACACTTATCCCTAACACCCCTCACCCTAACACCTAACCTTAACACCCCTCACACTTATCCCTAACACCCCTCACCGTAACAACAAACCCTAACACCCCTCACACTTATCCCTAACACCCCTTATCCTAACCCTAACACCCCTCACACTTATTCCTAACACCTAACCCTAACATCCCTCACCCTAACACCCCCAACACTTATCCCTAACACCCCTCACCCTAACACCTAACCCTAATACCCCCTCACACTTATCACTAACAGCCCTTACCCTAACACCTAACCCTAACATCCCTTACTCTAACACCCATCACACTTATCCCTAACACCCCTCACCCTAACACCTAACCCTAACACCCCTCACACTTATCCCTAACACCTAACCCTAACATCCCTCACCCTAACACCCCCACACTTATCCCTAACACCCCTCACCCTAACACCTAACCCTAACACCCCTCACACTTATCCCTAACACCTAACCCTAACATCTCTCACCCTAACACCCCCCCACAATTATCCCTAACATCCCTCACCCTAACACCTATCCCTAACACCCCTTACCCTAACCCTAACACACCTTACCCTAACACCCCTCACACTTATCCCTAACACCTAACCCTAACATTCCTCACCCTAACACCCCTCACACTTATCCCTAACACCCCTCACCCTAACACCTAACCCTAACATCCCTCACACTTATCCCTAACACCCCTTACACTAACACCCCTCACACTTATCCCTAACACCCCTCACCCTAACACCTAACCCTAATACCCCCTTACACTTATCCCTAACAGCCCTTACCCTAACACCTAACCCTAACATCCCTTACCCTAACACCCATCACACTTATCCCTAACACCCCTCACCCTAACACCTAACCCTAACACCCCTCACCCTAACAATAACACCCCTCACACTTATCCCTAACAACTAACCCTAACAACCCTGACCCTAACACCCCCCACACTTATCCCTAATATCCCTCACCCTAACACCTAACCCTAACACCCCTCACATTTATCCCTAACACCCCTCACCCTAACACCTAACCCTAACACCCCTCACACTTATCCCTAACACCCCTTACCCTAACACCCCTCACACTTATCCCTAACACCTAACCCTAACATCCCTCACCCTAACACCCATCACACTTATCCCTAACACCCCTCACCCTAACACATAACCTTAACACCCCTCACACTTATCCCTAACACCCCTCACCCTAACACCTAACCCTAACACCCTTCACACTTATCCCTAACACCCCTTATCCTAACCCTAACACCCCTCACACTAGTCACTAACACCTAACCCTAACATCCCTCACCCTAACACCCCCCACACTTATCCCTAACACCCCTCACCCTAACACCTAACCCTAATACCCCCTCACACTTATCACTAAAAGCCCTTACCCTAACACCTAACCCTAACATCCCTTACACTTATAACTGGCTGAGTGTAGGTGATACTGCATCTATAGGGAAAACCATAGCTAGGCTACTGGACACAGTGTGCAATACAGTCCTGAAGGACTCTTTTGATCTCTGCTGCAAGGACACCCCTGTGTCTCTTCCCCCCCTTTTTATCATCCTCCCCTCACCTTAGCACCCAACAATAACACCCCTCACACTTATCCATAACACCCATCAACCTAACACCTGAGACCTAACACCCCTCACACTTATTCCTAACATTCTTCACCCTAACACCCCTTACACTGATCCTTAACACCCCTCACCCTAACACCTAACCCTAATACCCCCTCACACTTATCCCTAACACCCCTCACCCTAACACCTAACCCTAATACCCCCTTACACTTATCCCTAACAGCCCTTACCCTAACACCTAACCCTAACATCCCTTTCCCTAACACCCATCACACTTATCCCTAACACCCCTCACCCTAACACCTAACCCTAACACCCCTCACACTTATCTCTAACACCCCTCGCCCTAACCCTAACACCCCTCACACTTATCCCTAACACCTAACCCTAACATTCCTCACCCTAACACCCCTCACACTTATCCCTAACACCCCTCACCCTAACACCTAACCCTAACATCCCTCACACTTATCCCTAACACCCCTTAATTTAACACCCCTCACACTTATCCCTAACACCCCTCACCCTAACACCTAACCCTAATACCCCCTTACACCTATCACTAACAGCCCTTACCCTAACACCTAACCCTAACATCGCTTACCCTAACACCCATCACACTTATCCCTAATACCCCTCACCCTAACACCTAACCCTAACACCCCTCACACTTATCTCTAACACCCCTCACCCTAACCCTAACACCCCTCACACTTATCCCTAACACCCCTTACCCTAACACCCCTCACACTTATCCCTAACACCTAACCCTAACATCCCTCACCCTAACACCCATCACACTTATCCCTAACACCCCTCACCCTAACACCTAACCTTAACACCCCTCACACTTATCCCTAACACCCCTCACCCTAACACCTAACCCTAACACCCCTCACACTTATCCCTAACACCCCTTATCCTAACCCTAACACCCCTCACACTTATCCCTAACACCTAACCCTAACATCCCTCAGCCTAACACCCCCCACACTTATCCCTAACACCCCTTACCTTAACACCTAACCCTAATACCCCCTCATACTTATCACTAAAAGCCCTAACACCTAACCCTAACATCCCTTACTCTAACACCCATCACACTTATCCCTAACACCTAACCCTAACACCCCTCACACTTATCCCTAACACCTAACCCTAACATCCCTCACCCTAACACCCCCCACACTTATCCCTTACACCCCTCACCCTAACACCTAACCCTAAACCCCCTCACACTTATCCCTAACACCTAACCCTAACATCCCTCACCATAACACCCCCACACTTATCCCTAACACCCCTCACCCTAACACCTATCCCTAACACCCCTTACCCTAACCCTAACACCCCTCACACTTATCCATAACACCCATCAACCTAACACCTAACCCTAACATTCTAACACTTATCCCTAAGACCTAACACCCCTCACACTTATTCCTAACATGCCTCACCCTAACACCCCTTACACTTATCCCTAACACCGCTCACCCTAACACCCCTCACACTTAGCCCTAACCCCCTCACCCTTATCCCTAACACCCCTTACCCTAACACCCCTCACACTTATCCCTGTGTCTCTTCCCCCCCCTTATCATCAAGGGAGGGGGGAGGATGAGGAGGGAGGGGGGAAGAGACACAGGGGAGGATGATGAGGGAGGGGGGAGCAGACACAAGGGAGGATGATGAGGGAGGGGGTAAAGAGATACAGGGGAGGGTGATGAGGAAGGGGGAAAAGAGACACAGGGGAGGATGATGAGGGAGGGGGTAAAGAGATACAGGGGAGGATGATGATGGAGGGGGATGTTAGGTTATTTATGCCCTTTATGGATTAAAACCAGACTCTGCATCAACTATATAATTTTCCGTGGGAGTTTTGACATGGATCCCCCTCCGGCAAGCCACATCCAGGTGTTAGTCCCCTTAAAACAACGTTTCCATCACTATTGTGGCCAGAAAGAGTCCCTGTGGATTTTAAAATCCGCTTGCCTATTGAAGTCTTTGGCAGTTCGCCGGGTTCGCCAGTTCGCGAACATTTGCGGCGGTTCGTGTTCGCGGTTTGCGAACCGAAAATTTTATGTTCGCGACATCACTACTCATGGCCAAGACCAATGAGCTGCCCAAGGATGTCAGGGACAAGATTGTAGAACTACACAAGGCTGGAATGGGCTCCAGACCATTGCCAAGCAGCTTTGTGAGAAAGTGACAACAGTTGGTGCGATAATTTGCAAATGGAAGAAACACAAAATAACTGCCAGTCTCCCTCGGTCTGATGCTCCATGCAAGATCTCACCTTGTGGAGTTTCAATGATCATGAGAACAGTGAGGAATCAGCCCAGAACTACACAGGACGATCTTGTTAATGATTTCAAGGCAGTTGGGACCATAGTCACAAAGACAAAAATTTGTAACAAACTATGCCGTGTAGGACTTAAATCCTGTAGCGCCAGCAAAGCCCCCTGCTCAAGAAAGCACATGTATAAGCCCGTCTGACGTTTGCTAACGAGCATCTGAATGATTCAGAGGAGAACAGGGTTAAAGTTTTGTGGTCAGATAAGACCAAAATCAAGCTCTTTGGCATCAACTCAACTCGTTGTGTTTGGAGGAAGAGAAATGCTGCCTATGACCCCAAGAACACCATCCCCACTGTCAAACATAGAGGTGGGAATATTATGCTTTGGGGTGTTTTTCTGCTAAGGGGACAGGACAACTGCACTGCAAAAAAGGGACGATGGACACGGCCATGTACCATCAAATCTGGGGTGAGAACCTCCTTACCTCAGCCAGGGCATTGAAAATGGGTCGTGGGTGGGTATTCCAGCATGACAATGACCCAAAACACACAGCCAAGGCAACAAAGGAGTGGCTCAAGAAGAAGCACATTAAGGTCCTGGAGTGGCCTAGCCAGTCTCCAGACCTTAATCCCATAGAAAGTCTGTGGAGGAAGCTGAAGTCCAAGGACTAAGTCGAAGGGGTCAAATACTTATTTCCCTTATTGACCTGCAAATGAAGTTATAACTTTTTTGACATGTGTTTTCTTTTTTTTTTTTTTATTCTGTCACTGTTAAAATACACCAACCATTAAAATTTCAGACTGATCATTTCTTTGTCAGTGGACAAACATTCAAAATTAGCAGGGGATCAAATACTCCCCCCCCCCCCCTCTGTATATATATATATATATATATATATATATACATATATACCCGTATTGGTCCGAATATAAGCCGGACCTTTTTTCCGATTTTTGAGCTTGCGAGTTAAGGGTGCGGCTTATATTCGCGACCGTCAAAAAATCATTGCTGATTTGCGAACTTTGCTTGTAACGCGTGTGACTTCTATTCGCGAATGCAAAATTACTGCCGATTTGCGCTATTGCGAGTTAAGGGTGCCGATTTTCGTGCTTTAGACTGCGGTATTAAATATCGATTTATGGTTTTAGTGATTCTAACATCCTGTAAAGCCTGTAACCTGCAAAAAAAGCCTGTTTCTTGCAATGGCTGATCACTTTGAGAGTCTTTTTCTCTCCAATTTTACGGGTTCAGCTTATATTTGAGTACTATCTTTTTTCTATTTTTTCACCTTGAACTTTTCGGGTGCGACTTATATGCGGACCAATACGGTATATATATATATATATATATATATATATATATATATATATATATATATATATTTTTTTTTTAGTTTTATTTATAGATGTTGTGTTTCCTATATTTTTCTTTAGAATTTAATAGTATTTTTTTTTAAATGTATAATTAGGATTTTTAAGGCTAATTAAAGCACTCCTTATGTTGCCATTTCTCTCTGTTAGTATAAATATGGTTTGTGCAATGTCCCTGTCTACTAACTACTGCACAGGGGGTGCACATATCACTAGAAACCAGTGTATGATATCTTATCTGGTTAAAGAACCTTATCAAACCAATTCTGTATTATTTTATGTGTTATGTTTTGTTTATTTATGCTGGATAAACACTATAATATTGTACCAGTTATTCTCCCAGACCATCCCCAGCTCAGATGATGGCCATGATGCAAATGAGTAGAGAATTATGAAAATCTTTTCAAGGTATTTTTAAGCCTCTAAGACGGAAACAAGATAAGAGGTGGATTACATTATGAGTTAAGAAAAGATTTTAGAGTTTTAGTAATAAATGAATCTGCCATCTAGATACTCTGCGTCTAACATCTATTTAATGTTTTTTTTTATTTTGATGTCCCCCCTTTCTTTATGCACGTATAAGGTTTAAATAAAGATTGCATTAAGTCCTCACTTTTCGTTTTTCCCTTTTGTTTAGAGGAGATAGGATTACCTTATATAAATACATGCAGGGTTAGTAAAAAGATTTGTCAAGTGAGATTTTGTGCCAAGAGGTTTTCAACTGAGAGGACATCCTTTGAGGTTAAAAGTAAAAAGATTCCACCTTAAAGAAAGAAAAGGGTTCTTCAAGGAAGGATGGTAATCTGTGGAATTCTCTACCAAAGGAGTTGGTAAAAGCAGATTCAATAGATAATTTTAAAATGGGACTGGATTTGTTTTTAATTAAAAAGTGCATTCAGGGTTATCCTGGATAATTAGAGAGAGAGTACTGATCCAGGGAGGAATCCAATCATCAGTATCTGGGGTCAGGAAGGAATTTTTTTTTTTTTTTCCTTTGACTTTTTTTATGTTTGCCTTCCTATGGATCAATTAACAACTAATCTGCATATTGCAAATCAGAGAAGATCTTAAAATGTTGAACTTGATGGACTGAAAGTCTTTTTTCAACCTCATTTACTATGTAACTATGTATAGTCGAGCTAGAGAATCAGGCCTATGTGATGTTGTAGGCTTCCCCAATTACATGGTCCATGATCCTATACTCTGTAGACACGTAGGGTTATGTTTAACATTTCACTAATTCATGGTCACTGAGGAATGCTGTTGAGAAGAGATGGTGCAGTCCCTATTTTTGTTTTTCCCTTAGGAATAATAGTTTTTTTTTTATTATTAGGCACAATTCAGGTCCATGAAGGCATCCTCTTTATCTGCAAGCAGTGCTGACAAATAATGTACATGAAATATATAGACAGAGGCTATCTGATAGCCTTTCCATCAATGACACCACCAGCAGAATGATCTCACATGCTACTAGATATATATCATGTTTAGTAACACATTTGTTGTTACATTTCATTTATACAAATGCAGATATTTTGCGTGGGAATAACAAAGTCTGACAATGGTCTGTTTTTCCAAGGCAGCATTAATACATGGACTAGTTAACCATGTCATCCCCAAATAAATATGAGAACAGGTATTTTTGTCTGCTATAAGCAATAGACATTATGGCTGCTGACCTTTGTCGCCTTTCAATATTAATGGGAACGTGATCAGACATCATGATATCCTAACAATCACTTATAATCTGATAACATATGTATACAAGATGAATGTGCTATCCATATGAATAAAATCTAATGCAGAAATGGGGATAGTCCTGTTGCCCAGTTGAGTGTGGTCCCAGCTAAGCATTACTTGTGAAATGCCACATCATTACTCATGGTGATGGCAAGGGATTTTTCATGACAGATACAGAATAGTATGCACTGCTTGTGTATTAAGTACAGGTAAATTTGTTTATTGTTACAGTTACAGTATTTACCACTGTACCGTGCAAGCAATTTTTTCAGTTCATCTTTTCTCCTCTTTCTTTTTTAGCTTATAACCATTTTTTTATTTTTTATTTTCTGAACACACTGTATGTGTGTATTTGAATTGAATTATATGTTCTGGGATTTAATGCATTTGTGTAATAGAGCAAATGAAGATTTGATGTATGTAGTATGTGCATTACTGGTTACTTCTATTATATGGAGTGTTGAATGATGAGATTTTTAGTCATATGATTATGGTTACAGCGGTGTAATGACCACACGTGATCCTAGTAGATGCCATGCATAATTATTTTTGTACCCCTTTAGGTTTTGTCAGTTTTTCCAGCCTCTTGTTCTTTCACAATCCAGCAACTCCACATCCATGATATTAATGTACAGCTGGATATGTTTATGACTGTGCTCTGTGTATTCAATAAACAATTATATTGTTATACCATTATTCATGTTTCCATGTGTGTCTCATGGTTACTGGTTTGGGACATCAACATACAAAACAATTACATAAATATATTTTAGGATTTAGTAATCATCCATCATCCTGTATACTCACCCCTTCATGCATTGGATGATTCCAGAACATTACAGTTACACAAGCGTAATTTACATGTGATCACATGTCTTAATATATCCATTATGTGTTCACACACTTATTTCAAGGTTATAATCACTATTTTCCAAAGCATGGTTAAACAACATCATTAGTGATTATCGGGAGGTAATACTTTAGCACATTGTACATTGTGACACTGATAGGGCTCCTTTTGTGTTTATTATTATCAACTTTCATTTGTAATGTGCCAACATATTCTGTAGTGCTGTACAGGGGATAAGAACAAAGAAAAACGAAATAGTAAAAACTGCAGAAAATGGAGGGCCCTGTTTTGAGTTTGGTATCTTTGTACAAAGTGCTTTTTTTCCAAAGCACCTTGCAAGATTGGAAACTCACTACTTCAATTCTAAAAGGAATGAAAGAGGCAGAAAACTGGACAAGACTAACACATAAGGAATAGCAAGGATCAGGAAGAAAATGGAAGTTTGCATAGGTAGGAAGGTGTGAAAAGTTAGAAAGGGTTTCCAGTTAGTAGGAGAGGGAAATGAAGATAGAATTCATTTGAGGTGAATGACTCTAGTATGTAATATGTTATCTGCCCCTAGTGGTCAGATAATATAATCTGCAAATGGGAATGCCAGGTGATAGTAATTTAACTGGTATGTAGTTGCAACAATTTGGATTAGGTGGGTGGAAAGTGGTATCCTGATTCATACTGAGGTAAGTTGAAGCAAGTGAGAAATAGTTTTATTAGCACACTGTGTGAGGAGGAGGGTCAAAATGATGTATGCTATTGCTGGGTGGAGGAGGCGGGAGAGGAGGAGAGGGGTCTGTTTTTCACGAAGCATGATGGAAAATACAAACGTAGCTTAAGTTAATGTAGCTCATGGGAGCATAAAAGAGGAGAGTATGGAAGGTGAGATGGTTATGGTTTTGTTGGAGACATGATGTGGAAAGGTTGAGAAGAAGAGCCTGAAGAAAATGCAGGAGGTTATAAAGAAGAAAAGGGCATGAGGAAACATTGGGTAAACAATTAATAAGGAATAGTTAGCAGGTGTTGTTAAGTGATCAGCTGTAAGAAATGTGTGTGGCTTAATAAATTAAGAGTAACCAGAGGTGGGTGGGAAGGGATTAGTTCTGGTTTGTTAGAAGGTAAAGATCTGGGATTGATAATCGATTCTGTAAAAAATAGAAAGTATTTGGAATTACATTGATAGTAAGGGCCATAAACAGAGAGTGAGCTAGGGCTAAACATAAACACAATTTAAGTTTAACGAGACTCCTAAAATATCATAACAGAAATTTGCTGTGAGGTTCTGGTATGTCAGTAGGTAAACACCTGGAAGTGAGAATGGATTCTTGTTTGTTTGCAATGAGGTTCTGGTGTGTTGTGAGGTAATGAGCTGGTATTTAGAATGGATTTTTGATTGTTTGCAGTAAAGTTCTGATGTGTCAGTAGGTAAAGATCTGGGTGTTTGTAGGGCTGAAATCCCAGGTTATTGTGTAGATGACATACCTTGACATGGATGTGCCATAACTAACCTGAGTGCGTGCTGTGCTGTGGTGATGATCGCTCCTGTTGCTGAGTATAGTTTGTGGTATGTCTATCCCTTTAATAATGAGTGCTACATAGCATCTGATGTGATTTATGTGTGTTTTCTGATTTATACCAATAATAATGTAAAGCAATCTTTTTAAGGATATTCCAGGCTTTTGTATTGTTTTTCAGTGCTGTACTGTCTCTTTTAATGTCACACAGGTTGTCACAACCATTTGTGAGTGCTATTTAGTACCTATACATCTTTCTGGAAATTTTCCCAGGTACAGCTCTGCTGGGATTTGTGATAGATCCATAAAGTCTCAATTGAATAGGGTTTGGTGAAAAAGTTAAAAGGAGTCATAATATTTTGGCAGTGCAAAAATCAATGGAAAAGTTTGCCGTTATTTGCGGCTTTGTCTTGCTGCAGTCACTAGTAGTTGTTCTCTCACAATTTTCCTGGGATGGGGCATAGAATAGCTAGGTAGTTTATCTTGCTTTAAAATATGTTATCATTTTTAATATAACAAAATTGAATAGGGCCATAATTGTTACAAAGTAGTTGTAAAGTTCTAACAGTCCCTAAGCTGTTACTCAGTATCTGTGTAGTTCTAATGATTATTCCCCTATCTTAGAGAACTATTATACTCTGCCCATGGTTTTCAAATATTGTATAATCGGTATTCCTGCTACAACATAGCACAAAAGTTGTCTCTATTTGGTATATTTGTCAAACTTATTTTGTATTCAGTTAATGCATTGGGTTTGTTCTTGCAGCCAGGGAGATGCTATAACATTTCTGTCCATAATTAATATTGTTTGTCAGTTTTTGTCTCTCATCTCTCCCTATACCTACCAAAGGCCCATTTGCGAGCATTTTTACTGAATCCAACTTCAATTTATATACGAACATATTTTTTTATCATGTCTTGCATTGTTCTCCAAAATGTTTGAATTTTAGGGCACTTCCACCATATATGGATGGACATGATCAGTTCCTTATTGGTGGCATGTGTGGTGTGTACTTATTTATAGTACCAGGACCATCTCTACAAAAAAAGAAATTGGCTTTCAAAAATAGTAAAGTGGTAAGAAGCTGTATTTTTACAATTCTTTTAATATAAAGTTTTACTTGAAGGTATTTCTATCTGTCAGAGTCATATACATCTTTATATGAAATACCCTTTTCTTGAAATTGATCTAATTCCCATCCATGGGCCATATCTTTATCTTGAGTTATAACCAGATTGTGGACATGTCACTTTATATGTATTTTTATATTTAGCACAATAGATATGTCAAAAGAAGAAAAAAGAATGCTGTTTGAAAAGACAGAAATTGCCTTCAAATAAAAGTTTTACTTAAAATATTGAATATTGGGAAACACAGTATTAAATTAATTATTTTCAATAGATCTAGATCCTGGTAATAACAGAAGAGCCGTAACAGCTGAGTGAACATATATAATGTGCCTTTATGAATAAATAATAAGTTGTGTCAAAAGTGCCGGTCACAAATGGTGATTATAATGTAAATAAAGTATTAGTAATGATTTAAAGTTGGCAACTAAACGTCATACCAGGATATATATCATATTTCACAGGCATTTAAAAAAAAAATATTATTATGCCTTTGGAGTAGAGGCGAATTATGTTGTTAATTTATATTAATGGTGGCTTACTACCCATTTATTGTTAAAAAAGACTGTATATATTAGATTTTTACAGAGCACTACAGCCCCCATTCTGTGTAATTACAAACGCTACACAACGCAGATGCGTCCTAGTGATGTCATAGGTAGCGCATTTCCCAGGATTTCATCAGGGGTTACTTTTTCAAAATTTCACAGTTATGTTTTCTTTTTTGGCAAATCTATTGTGATTACTTATCTCTGTAGCACCATTTTTACAAATAGTATCCTATACCTTGTAGCTATGCCTTTTCTTTTTTGTTTTTATATTAAGTATAAATTATGATTGATTGCTATTTATTTTTATTTTGTAACATGCTTTAAACTATAGTTTTATAAGCTGTCCATATTCTAATTGCATTTATAAAAGCCTGGGTCATTAATGTCACAATACTTTTTTATTGCTTTATTAATTATCTAACAGGTTTTATTAGATTTTCAGGAATGCTTCAATTACGGGGTTGACTTAATGGCTAAATGTAAGTTAATGAAGCTTCAATAATGGCATGATTCAACTGTGAATTATATTTGCAATTGTGGAAGAGAGGATTTGTAAAAGTGTATTTATGGCAAAAGTAGGCTGTTTGTTCTTTATTTATTGTAATTATTAAATACTTTTTTTCTTTAGTTAGGGTTGTTAAGACTTCTTATATTGTATGATTCAATTTCTAACTTAATAATCTATTACATTTGTTTTTGCACACTTTACACTTTTCTTACTGAAATTTAATTTCAGATTAAATTCTGCTACTATCATTGTTCCCAAGCTGTTTCACAAATGAAATATTTGATATCAAATCAACTTTATTTGTGAACACTAGACCAACTAATCGAAATTATACTGTATTTTCGATTATTTTGACAGTATTTTAACATGTACTCAAAATCCTGCTCCACTTCACTGTAACTAGACTTATTCCGTCTAGATCAAGCTAGATACAATCTCCCATAATTATTATCTGTGTTTCATATTGTTATTCAGTTATAGTAATAATTGCATTTTTGTTGATCTGCACCAAGTGGGGAACATATAATGTACTGTTTTAGTTAATTGCTTTGAAAATATAATTCTTCAGTTTAAAGATTCCTTATCCAACTAATATTTATATTTTTTTAGTACATTCCTATTGTTCTAATTATTCTTAGGGAATGATTTGGTAGACCAGTAACATGAGACACTTTTTATGTAAATTCTTAACATTGCAACTTAAACACACACATTGATATATTTTTCAGCCTTCATATTAGAGACATTAAATAACTTATAAATAAGTGATACATCTTTAAACATTATGCATTGATAATTATATTTTAAACATATTGTAAATTCATGAAATTGTGTACTAACTATATTGAAACTTTTTTAAATGTTTTAAATGTATGAATGCATGGCTTACATGAACACTGGGTATAAAAAAAAACTTATGTGGCAAGATGAGCAGCCATTGCAGAATCTTACTATCTATAGGCTTTAGAATAGAATCCATATAAAAAAAATAATTTGATAAATCTTATTTAATTAGCAGAATGCTGAACACAACAGTATAAAATAAATACTAGTATGGCTTTAATACATGATCACTGAATATGAAAAAAACCCTATGGCAAGATGAGCAGCCATTGCAGAATTTCACAATCTATTTGCAAAGGAATAAAATGCATTCTAGATTGAAGTATATTCCAGATGGGCTGCCCTAATTAAATAATTCATTAGGGCCTCATTTCTGCTGCAGGAGAAGAGAGATATCTCAGCTGCTGAACATGGATCATTGTGAATATGTTTTTGCTGCATGTTAATTGCTTGATTAACCTGGGAAATGTAATCTTAAGAAGTAGTAAGCATTGTTAATCTTTTACTAAGATCTCCAGATTTACAAACTGGTTAAGAAATTAATGATTTCCAATTCTTCATTACAATTTTAGCTTGAGAATAATTTTATTCCACATGTTTAGATATATGATGATTATTTTTCCCCACTACATTTGTGCCTATATATTAAAATGATAATTGTATTTATTTAATAATAATAATACGTAGTATTATTATTGTTATTGTTATTATTATTAATATTAATATTGTTTTTTGTAGTACAAAAATTGTGCCTATATGTTAAATATTATAGCCTTATTAAATTGCAATTTGGCCAATTGAAAAGGGCTCCAAATAAGCACAGAGCATATTATTTTACAGAAGTTTTAAGTTAGTGAACTTCTATCCAAAAGCAAGGTCTTCACTAACTAAAAACTTCTGTAAAAAAATATGCTCTGTACTTATAAAGACCACTTTTCAATTGGCAGAATCACAATTTAATAAGGCTGATAATTTCCTAGATGGATTTCTTCAAATACAACTACACTAGCGACCTGCCCGTCAAAAATGACGGCAATAAAAAGTGAAGCCTGGAAACGCTGTTTGCCACACAATGGGATCCTCTCCCCTCTCTCTACTGGCCTCGCGATGATTTCATTGCGAGTGTCTCCCTCTGTCTACTTCCTTCCTTGTGTCTCAATACCCCCCTCTTCTCCCACCCTTGTGTCTAATTCCCCCCTCCTTTCCCTCCCTTGATCTTTCCCCCCCCTGTTTTTACACCCCTCTCCCTCCCGTGTCTCTACCCCCTCCGCTGTGTCTCTTTCCCTCCTGTGTCTCTTTCCCTCCTGTGTCTCTTTCCCCATCCCCTGTGTCTCTTTCCCCATCCCCTGTGTCTCTTTCCCCATCCCCTGTGTCTCTTTCCCCATCCCCTGTGTCTCTTTCCCCATCCCCTGTGTCTCTTTCCCCATCCCCTGTGTCTCTTTCCCTATCCCCTGTGTCTCTTTCCCTATCCCCTGTGTCTCTTTCCCCATCGCCTGTGTCTCTTTCCCCATCCCCTGTGTCGCTTTACCCCCATCCCCTGAGTCTCTTTACCCCCTTCTCCTGTGTCTGTTCCCCCCTCCCTCGTGTCTCCCTTCCCATTTACCTCCTCTGTGTCTCTTCCCCCCTCTTCCACCCCTGTGTCTCTTCCACCCTGTGTCTCTTCCCCCCTCTCTTCCCCTGTGTCTCTTCCCCCTGTGTCTCTTTCCCCCGTGTCTCTTTCCCCCGTGTCCCTCTGTGTCTCTTCCCCCTCTCCCTCTGTGTTTCTTCCCTCCTCTCCTTCTGTGTCACTCCCCCCCGTCTCCCTCTATGTCTCTTCCACCCTCTCCCTCTTTGTCTCTTCCCCCCTCTCCCATTGTGTCTCTTTCCCCCCTCTCCTTCTGAGTCTCTCCCCCCTCTCCCTTTGTGTCTCTTTCCCCCCTCCTCTGTGTCTGTTCCCCCCACCCTCGTGTCTATCCCATCATTTACCTCCTCTGTGTCTCTTCCCCCCTCTCCCACCCCTGTGTCTCTCCCCCCTCTCCCTTTGTGTCTCTTCCCCCCTTCTCCCTCTGTGTCTCTTCCACCATCCCTCTCCCTCTGTGTATCTTTCCCCCTCTCCCTCTGTGTCTCTTTCCCCACTCTCCCTCTGTGTCTCTTCCCCACTCTCCCTCTGTATCTCTTCCCCACTCTCCCTCTGTGTCTCTTCCCCACTCTCCCTCTGTGTCTCTTCCCCACTCTCCCTCTGTGTCTCTTCCCCACTCTCCCTCTGCGTCTCTTCCGCCCCCTCTCCACCTGTGTCTCTTTCCTCTCCCCTGTGTCTCTTTCCCCCGTCCCCCTGTGTCTGTTCCCCCCTCCCTCGTGTCTCCCCCCTATTTACCTCCTCTGTGTCTCTTTCCCCCCTCTCTTCCCCTGTGTCTCTTCCCCCTGTGTCTCTTTCCCCCCTCTCCCTCTGTTTCACTTCCCCCCTTCTCCCTTTATGTCTCTCCCCCCCTCTCCCTCTGTGTCTCTTTCTCTCCCTCTCCCATTGTGTCTCTTTCCCCCTCTCCCTCTGTGTCTCTTTCCCCCTCTCCCTTTGTGTCTCTTTCCCCCCTCTCCCTCTGTGTCTCTTCCCCACCTCTTCCTTTGTGTCTCTTCCTCCCCTCTTTCTCTCTTTGTCTCTTCCTCCCCTCTCTCTCTGTGTCTCTTTCCCCCCTCTTCCTCTGTGTCTCTTCCTCCCCTCTCTCTCTGTGTCTCTTTCCCCCTCTCCCTTTGTTTCTCCTCCCCCCCCTCTCCCTCTGTGTCTTTTCCGTCCCCTTAGGCGCTGAGCATGTGCAATGCGCGGCTCACATTGTGTTCCGCGCATGCGCGGCTTATGATGCTCATTGCGCATGCACGGCTCACGGCGCGCTCTGCGCATGTTGGGCTCACACCTTGCAGATCACGGCACACTCTGGGCATGCACGCCATCTGATCGCCTTTGCAATCGGATCGTTGTCAAACTGCGATTCGCTGCAAAGCGTGAAGAAGGATTGCAGTTTGACAATTATAATATGTGATACCAAATCTGTTTGACAAATAAATGCGAAAAGCACATTCTTTCCAATGGTACATTTATATATGTATATTTTGGTCATGCCAATTGCTTTAGGGATACAATCTACCCATATTATTATCTGCCATCCTATATTCCTTTTGCCTTCAATATTTTACTAGAATCACATTCTTCTCTAGTGAATTCTGTTTTCTAATTATGTGGACAATGTATTTGAAATTTAACTTTACTATAGATTCTTCCACTGTTCAGTCTGTTTTTATTTTCTTAAGTATGGATTCGTTTGAACTTCTTGCAATGCAGGGAACTCTCCATATTTTCCTCTAACACCACAATTCAAACGTGTCTATCCTCTGGCATTCAGCCCTCGTTTGGTCTGGCGCAACGTAAAATGTTGTTACAAATAAACAATATTAATAATAATCCACACCTTCCCTATAGACAATCACCACACACAGTTATCTTTTATTACTCATGCAACAGCCAGTAAGCAAAATACAAACATTTTAGATTTTTTTAATCTGTTATTAGTGTAATTAAAAAATGGATCTTCCTAACATAAAATCTTGAGCTCTTTCACATCATGAAAAGCACTTACAGTGAGGTAAATTACCCTTTTGTTGACATCTAAAAATTTACCTCATACCATAGAAGTACTTAAAGGACCCCTATGATGTTAAAAACTAATCCCTTTACGGCATGGGATTCCCTTCATCACCACATGAGAGGAGAGAATCCCCAGAACTTTGAACTTTTCAGCACTGCTACACAGACTTCAAAGCTGATAGCACTGATGCCTTGCAGCAGTGGTGCATGGGCACCATAGCAGCATCATGGCTGCTGTCCAACAGCCCTGATGCGTAGTCCAAATGTTATAGTGGTGTTTGGAGAGACCGAGATTTAGGTTGATCCTTAAATTGTGCTAAAAAAGCTCCTGCAGTTGCCAGAAGCTTTTTTGCTCAATTACGGAAAACATTTAAATAGGGCTTTATTATGGTAAAATAAACATAGCTTTAAGTATGAACCTCTTAAACAATAATTGCAAGTAAAAAAAAAAAATCTAATCTAACATCTCAAATTAGTTCATCTAAACAAATAGGGACACAGAATGTAAACAAATATTAATAATATACAGCCTTATTAGATTGCTATTCGGCCAAATGAATAGGGCTCTATATAAACACAGAGCATATTTTTTTTTACAGAAGTTTTTAGTTAGTGAACTTCTATCCAAAAGCAAGGTCTTCACTAGCTAAAATCTACTTTAAAAAAATATGCCCTGTGCTTATATAAAGCCCTATCCAATTGGCTGAATCACAATTTAATAAGGCTGTAAATAATGAAACTCCTGGAAGCATAGGAGGGCAAACAATTTGCATTGGTGGTTTCTTGAGGAGGATAGTGAGATTGTCCACAATAGTAACACTTCTTAGGCCCTCATTCAATTGTGATTTGGCCAATTGAATAGGGCTCTAAATAAGCACATAACATATTTTTTTAAAGAAGTTTTTAGTTAGTAAGCATATATCCAAAAGCAAGGTTTTCCCTAACTAAAAACTTCTTTAAAAAATAAATGCTATGGCCCTTATTCAATTGCAATTTTGCCAATTGAATTGGGCTCTAAATAAGCATGTAACATATATTTTTTAAAGAAGTTTTTAGTTAGTAAACATCTATCCAAAAGCAAGTTTTTCACTAACTAAAAACTTATTTAAAAAAAATATGCTATGTGCTTAGTTAGAGCCCTATTCAATTGGCCAAATAGCAATTGAATGTGGGCCTAGCAGTTGGTGAACACAGCAGTATAAGCTTACTTTACTTATGAGCTGATACTGTTTCACAAAAGTCATGGTTGGAGGCCTGTATTGAATTAAGCTTTTTTTTTTGCATTCTTTAAAACAGTAAATTATGTTGATCAAATCTGTGTTATTGCTTCTTAATCATAAAAAAATAGTAATTATGTATCATATATTGTTAAAAAGACACACAGTAGCATTTCGTTTTTTCAATGTATTTCATGCAGCATTCATTGAATAAAAAAAATCTTTCATAAAAATTATTACTGAAGCCATACATTTAAAATATACTCTCTTGAATAGCTACATCTGAAAATAGGTAAACTATATTAGATTAAAAAATAACAATACTGTAGAAGCCTCTATGTAGTCTTTTTTATATGCTGTAGAATCTTTCTTCTGACAAACATCCTAAGGTAGGTGTAGACTTTGAATATACAGCTAGCTTCTATCTAGACATTGGAGACATGGAAGCTAAAACTGCCTGCACTCATATTAAGAATCATTGGAAGCTGATTACATGACAATGACACACCAACATGAGAAAGAAGCTGCAAGAAGGAACTATGTAAAGAAACTGGAAGCCCACAGTAAATAATAATTGCATCTAACAGTGAAAACAAAATGTTTTTTCTACAAATATTTCTCCCATTATCAAGCTTGTTTATTAATAGTTGTTTATACATAAGACCATTTAGAAAAATGAACACAGTGGTAGTTTTTAAATAAAACCTTTTTTAACTTTGTTTCTTGAAATTGCTTATTTAGAGCCCTATTCAATTGGCCAAATAGCAATTGAATGTGGGCCTAGCAGTTGGTGAACACAGCAGTATAATCTTACTTTACTTATGAGCTGATACTGTTTCACAAAAGTCATGGTTGGAGGCCTGTATTGAATTAAGCTTTTTTTTGCATTCTTTAAAAACAGTAAATTATGTTGATCAAATCTGTGTTATTGCTTCTTAATCATAAAAAAAATTGTAATTATGTATCATATATTGTTAAAAAGACACGCAGTAGCATTTCGTTTTTTCAATGTATTTCATGCAGCATTCATTGAATAAAAAAAAACATGAGAAAGAAGCTGCAAGAAGGAACTATGTAAAGAAAATGGAAGCCCACAGTAAATATAAATTGCATCTAACAGTGAAAACTAAATGTTTTTCTACAAATATTTCTCCCATTATCAAGCTTGTTTATTAATAGTTGTTTATACATAAGACCATTTAGAAAAATGAACACAGTGGTAGTTTTTAAATAAAACCTTTTTTAACTTTGTTTCTTGAAATTAACAGGAAATCCATAAAGCATACTCAAGTATGTGGTTCTCACTGGCATGGCCAACTTGCCATTAGGCACCTTAGGCATCTGCCTATGGGAGCCTGCTTAAAGCAGGCACCATGTGCCACTACTGAAAAATGCTGCATAGCACAGCTACATGCTTGATTTGTTTACACAGTGTCAGGTATAGCAAAGCTATCTGCTTGACTGTAATGTTCTGCCAAACTACACGTCATGTTGGGAGTTGTAGCTTTTTTGTTGATATGCATGGTATAAACTGTAAGCAAAAGAAACACAGATTCACTGGGAATTTGATATCTCTCTGAAGTCACTATGACAATTCAGAACCAACAGGACCAAGCTCTGGAAGTTTATCTGCAGTGACAGTGTGACAATATACAGGTTTATTGCATTTTGGAACATCAACATATTTTATTCTAGGAACATTTTATAATGAAGGCAAAAGTAGACAACTGAAACATTAAACAAAAACTTATTATGTACAACTTTGACCTCCCTCCCCCTGAGTTTCTTCCAATCAAAGGCCTGTCGACGTGCAAGGTTCCTTATCTTAATCAACCTAGCAACTGTAGACTGCACATAGACACAATGTGTAAGCATGGGCAGTTGGTGCCAAGTGATGGCAAGACATGAAACTGTGGGCTGGAGGCATAGGTACAGACCACACTTTGATGGAGAGGCCAGCCAGAAAACAATCACTCGCTCTTTCCAATGATCCAAGTCAGCTGACACCTCAAAGCGTATGAGGCTGGTAAGGCCTGTTTACTGATCCCTCTGGAGGGAGAGCTTCAAAGCATTCTGGTGAGTACTCCATTGTCTATTTTAACTGAAAAGTTGTAATCTCTGTATAGGGGATAGTAGATGATTAGCATGATAACCTTCAGCCATACAGGTAGGGCTGCAGATTCATTAAGGCACAAAGAGCTACCAGACACAGCTTCTCAATAATGTACTGCTCTCACACTTTTATTCATTAACCATAACAACAAACTTTATTCAAGTCATGGGTGAACTATAGGCAAATCAAACATTAAACAAAAAGTCAACATTACACAAATCCAACATGACCAACACCAACCTCTAATCAAGGACCTGACAACAATACAGGGCAAGTGAAACAAACCCCACTGGGATGCAGAGGCTAGCTGGATCTAGGCTTGACCTAGGCACTGAGTAGGGTATCAAGTTCTTTGTCACAGTTACGCACTATATGTGCGCAACAGTTAAAAAGTAGCATTGAAGTGTTGAAACTAAGGCTGAGCAAAGAAAGAGAGTATTACAGCAAGTATCACATATATAGTTAATAACAATTTGATGGTCACGATATGTTAAAAGTTAGGTGCTTTGCGCATGCACAATGAGTGCCAAAGGCCTTCGGTGCACATTGTGAGGCCCGAAAGTTCCAGGTTTGACGGGGCTGCAATGAGTTCCGAAGGCATAAGGACGCTGCAATGAGCAGGGGGCTGCAATAAGCAACGAAGGCGTGAGGACGCTCATTGCGAGGACCGTAAAGTAAAGGGGGAGGGGCACTCATCGCGAGGCCTGCATGTTAGAGGGGGGGGACCTCGCATTGTGTGGCAAACAGCATTGCCAGGCTTCAAATTTTACTGCCGTCATTTTTGATGGGCAAGTCACAAGTTACATTTATTTACATGATATGGGTTGACCTCATTTCTGCCAGTGTAAACAACATGGCTTTTAGTATTCTCATCCTGAAAAGTTGATATGAACAGTAGTTGTAGGGAATTAGTAAAAACGAATCAGGGACCCCATAGTAACAGTGGTAATATTAAGTGTCATGGGGGTCCCTAGGGGGTAGAGAGCTAGTGTAGTTTGTTTCCATTATGTTTATATAAGTAGTGAGGATGACAATGAACAGCATGTTATCAATTATCTGGGTTTATTTTTGTTACAAAAAGGAAAAGGGGGGGTGGGAGAGCACACAATGTCTAGTGCATGTCACCAAGGACAGGAAGAGAGTACAAACAATATACTGTAGATATGCAAGTGGTGTCTCAAGATATGAGGTAAAACAAGCTTCAATACTACAAGTGGGACCAATATGCAGTAATGAGCCTAAAATGGCAATTTATAAACTGGACATAGGATACTTTTATTCATTTTAGGCTCATTACTGCATATTGGGACTACTTATAGTATTGGAGCTTTTTTTAATAAGCTAGCTTATCCAGATTCCTGACAGAGGAGAAAGGAAATATAGTGAAATCCTTTATTTTACACCAGATCAGTGAGGGTCTGACGCACACTGTTATTACCTCATATCTTGAGGTTCTTAAAGGTGAGACTCCACTCACATATTTATGATGTTTGTACTTTCTTTCCGTCCTTGATGACCTGCATTAGATAGTGTGCGCTCTCTCTCCCCCTTTACCTTTTGTGCTTTATTTACATATCTTCGAGACACAAGTGTGAACAGTGTCTAGAGGAGCAGCCGCACATCATGAGCTAAGGAGTTACCATTAAGATTAAGCAGGACAGAACCTAGTCCTAAAACATAATATTTTCACTACTTCATAGCTATCACTATTCATAGTACATTTCAAAGTAAGAAAGATTCTCTCAAGCGCTACTGCCACTTCATTGGGACCTAAGAATCCCAATAACATTATGGAGATAATGCCATCCATTACATCTTTGCCAACTAATATGGGGGCATATTCAATTCCAAACCTGCAACTCGATCGATGACAGACGAATGTCTGTGAGTGAATTGTGGGCTCCCGTTCATCTCCAATTGCGATGCTATTCAATTGCTCAAAGCCGCAAGTTACAGGACCCAAGCCAAAACTGTAAACCATGCACTGGTTTGGAGCAGTCCTGGGTGGGAGCCTGATCAATTCAGCAAGCCTCTAACTGCCCATTTCGAATCAGCCAATAGAAAAGGAGATTCTTTATTACATACATTATTATGGCAGTAAAACATGGAGGTTACATGTTAATCAATTAGGTTTGGGAGGCCGATATGCTATTAGATGTGGAAATTTGGAGCAGGAGCTGCTCAAGATGGAAACAAAATGGATCTCACTATTAAATATTGTTATTCCATCTGGCTTCAATGAAAATAATAGCTTTACTCCATATTTGTAATTTAAGTTATCAGCTCGATAACTTCAAATTTAGAATTGGTATTAATACCTATATGGACAGAAGTGGCTATTGTTGTTAATAGTAATTTTTTTTAATAGGTGATACCTCTTCTGATCAGTGTAATAAGTAGCATAAATATATACAGAATTTGAATAGTAGCAACATTATATGTTTTGACATGTTTTAGATTTTACTACTGTTCAATAATTGGAGCATATGTCAAGTGATCTATGTGTATATTGGTATACCAGATTGTAAAATCTTTTTTTTTTTCTTTCTTCAGTTTCTACAAATAACAAACAGATATTACAAAATTATATGAAACACAAATATACAAATACAAGATGTATTACAGTCATACAAAAAAAAAAGAAAAAAAAAAGAGTTACGTCTTATGAGTTTAAAGAATGGAAATATTTATCCCAAATCAGCCAACCGGTAAACCTGGATAAAACAATGCCCATGTCGTATAAATTCCTTTCTAATTCTCTGTTCTTTTTCAGAATTGTTAATACTTCATTCAGTGATGGAATAATTCTGATTTCCAGCATTTGGCAATAAGCCATTTGACTACTGAGACTACCTGTATAATTAAAGCTTGTTCTTCCATCTTAAGCCTATTGTCCATGATGTGAAGAATAGCCATTTCACATGTCGTCTTAATGATTTTACCGCAAATTTTAGAAATATATTCAAAAATCAAACTCCAAAGTTTTTTAATAGGGTCACAGTCCCACCAAATATGTTTGTGCATCCCCTGCTGATTACAAAGCCTCCAACAAAGCCCCTTATTAGGATTATTGTTAATAATTGCTATCTTTACTGGGACAAAGTACCACCTCTGGATCACTTTAAAATTGACTTCTCTATATGCTTGATATTTAATAATTTTCTGTGAGAACACAAACGCTCTTGACCAATTTTCCAGGTCAATTAAGTTATTACATTCTTTTTCCCACTTAAGCATACCTGGAGATTTTTCCATCTTATCCTGTTTTCTTAATATTTCAAAGCATTTGGAAATTAAATGTTTCCTGTCATTATAAAGTACTAACTTTTGAATTTAAAATAACTTTTTTAACTCTCTCATATTCCAACCATTTAGATGATGGAAAACTAAAATCAGCACATAATTTGGAAAAAGTCTTAATTTCACCTTTATTGAACAGATCTCCCAATGTCTGTATATTCCAATTACTCCAATTATGAAGACAGGCCAAGTTAAGAACATTACTTACACCTAACAGGGACATTTTCGAACACGGAATTGTTGAAAGGTTTAGTTTTTTCTTCCATTTAAACCAAAATTGAAACCCTGATTTAATTATTATTGAGGTAATATTATTATTGGGAAATTTATCATACCAAAGCCAATCACTTAATGATAAGCCCTTAGCTAACATTGTTCTATAGTTATCCACTTATTTTGTTTTGTTTTAGTGGACCAGGGTATAAAATGAGATAGCATTGCAGCCGTATAATATTCTTAAACACAAGTGGACGCAATGCCTCCTTTTATAAAGCTCTTCCTAACAATCCTTGAATTAGTTCTAGATTTTTTCCCATTATATATAAATGAATCGATCAAGGTTTGGTATTTTTTAATTATAGTTTCAGGAACGGATAAAGGCAAACATCTAAATAAATAATTTATTTGCGGTAACATTGACATTTTAATGGCTGCTATTCTACTGAACCAGGATAATCTATTTGATTTCCAATTTATTAGTTGGTTTTTAATTTTGTCATATAATTTCGAGAAATTAATTTTAGTTAGATTTTCCAATTTTTCAGAGAATTCTATTCCCAAATAATTGATTTTATTTAAATCCCAATCAATTTCTCAAATATTTTTCAGAGAAGTTATTTCATCTTCATCTATATTTATCGTTAATACCTCTGTCTTTGACCAATTTATTTTATAGTAAGAAATTAAACCAAATTTGTTTATTAAATCCTGAATCTGAAGTAAAGACTTTCTAGGTTCGGCTATAGTTAATATTACATCATCAGCATAAAGCATAATTTTATGCTCAGAATCACCAATTCTAATTCCATAAATTTCCTTATTCATTCTAATGGCTTCTGCCAAAGGTTCCATCATTAAAACAAAAATTAAAGGAGATAGTGGACAACCCTGACGGGTCCCATTGGTAATAGAGAAAGTGTTTGTTTTTAGGCCATTTCCTACAACACAGGCAGTGGGGTTTGAATATAAAGCCCCTATAGATTTCACTCCAAAATCTTCAAAACCGAATTCTAGTAATACTTGATTCATAAAATCCCAGTTTTGCCTGTCAAAGGCCTTTTCTGCATCTAATGTGATAACTATAGAAGGTTTATGATTATCTTTAAAAAAATAAACTACTCAATTAATCTCCTTGTATTATCGTCTCCCTGCCTATCTTGTAAAAAACCTGATTGATCCATATTTATTAATTTACCAAGGCACAAGCTCAATCTTTTAGCTAAAATATTTGCATATAATTTTATATCCGTGTTCATTAAAGATATCGGTCTAGAATTTTTACACCACCTTAAATCTTTATTTTGCTTTGGAATATTAATTATAACTGCCTCTAACATTTCTTTGGGTGCACTCCCCTTTCTTTTGATTTCATTGAACACTTCAGCTAGATGTTTCATAAGTACAGTTTTAAAGGTTTTGTAATAATAATTTACAAAGCCATCTGGACCAGGGGCTGAATTTAACTTTAAGTTATCAATTACTTCTTCAATTTCTAATTTTTTTATTTCACTGTTTAGATAATCTAGATCCTCCTTAGTGATTTTGGGAAGTGAAAGTCTATCCAAAAATGTAATAATATCTTCTGTTTTTGGTTTTATAACTGCATCGTTACTTTCTAAATTGTAAAGATTTTCATAAAAGTCAAAAAAGGCCTTTTCAATATCATTAGTATTTGTTAATGTAATTAAGTCCTTTTTGTTTTCAATTATTAATTAATCTATTCTATTAATTGGTTTATTATTTTTTAATTTCCGAGCTAAGAGTTTGCCAACTTTATTATCCAAAAAATATTTTCTCTGTTGAAGTTTCCACAGGCTGTTAGCAATATTTTTTTGGGCAATTTTATTTATTCCGTTTTTTACTTTTCTAACATCTATAATCTTATCAGCTGAAGGGTATAATTTATTTTGTCTTTCAAGGATTGCTAATTGCGCATATAAGTCTCGGAGTGATAGACCACTCTGTTTCCTTCTATGTGCACCCCATGAGAGTAACATTCCTCTTATATATGCTTTATGGGCATTCAAATCGTTGAGGGCTCAGGAACTGAATTCTCATTAACTTAGAAAAAGTTTTCTATTTCTTCCCGTAATAATATTTGTTTATCTGAATTATTAAATAATGAAATATCCATTCTATTTCTAGAATACTTCTTTTGAGTCAAATGATCCTTAATCTGGAGTTCTATCATAGCATGATCTGACCATTTAATTATATTAATCTTGGTAGAGTCTGTAACTGCCAAGGTTTGCGAGTCAACCAAAAATTAGTCTATTCTAGAATAAGACTTATGGCGGTGAGAATAAAACGTATAGTCTCTTACATTACCATATCTTAACATCATATAACTCAAATCTCACTAAGGATTCATAGAACAGATTAGCTTTCCTTTTTGTATGCCCATGTAAATATTCTTGATTATTACTTTTCCTATCTAAAGATATATTCAGTACCATATTAAAATTACCTAAAACACTTAGGGCCGCAAGGACCGGCCGCAAGCTATTCGGCTATTCTATTCCCTTACGGCCGGGGATTCCGGCAGGCTTGCGGCCGGTGCCTTGCTATCTCTTGCGGCCGCTCGCGCCAGAGGAAAGCCTTTGATCTAAAACGTCCGCAAGAGTTTTGCAATTCAATTGCTCCGGGAAACCTCTCTGCAAGGCTAAAAACGAGCCGCTGCTTACTTGCAGGAAAGAGGTCCCGCTAGCACCAATTAAGCACATAAAATAGCTCAAATAAAGCCATCCTGCACTTTGAGAAGACTATAAAGGGATGTTAGGTGTTAGAAAAAATAGCACATAATTATCCTATACTCAAATCCGTAAAATATTTTATTTTTAATATCCGTAAAATATCCATGTAAAAAGTCCAGAGTGCTTGGAGCACCTCAGACATGCCCACGCCGCAGCCGGAAAATAAACAGTTAATTTGAACTTGGGTTTGGGCTGATGTGCAAGCTTGAGAGTGGGTTCCTTTTAATCCTCATGTCCCCCAATATGATCCCTAGCATTTACAGAGCTGTACAGTGCAGGCTTGAATTTATTTTTGAGTTTTTATATTTCACAGCTTACGGCCGGTTTCAAGATTTTCGGCCGGCCGTAAGAGGAGATCCTTGCGGGGCCGTATAATAGAATCGCGAGTTAACAGAACCCCCTGCAAGGAATCGCAGGCTTACGGCCGATTTACGGCCGCTAATAGAATGAGGCCCTTAGTTTGCCTACTTTAATATTTTTAACCCGTTTAAGTAATTTGTTTAAGAACCCATTTTGTCTCCCATTGGGTGCATAAATATTTACTATAGTGTAGTTTAGATGGTTGATTTTTCCGGCCCATATAACAAATCTCCCTTCCAAGTCTACTTCTCTATACTGCTCACTAACGTTAACATTTTTATTAAACAAGATTGATACTCCACGCGACTTCTTTTTATATGTGGAATCGACCTTAATAGTAAAAAACCTATTGTTCCAGAAAGGGACTTTATCTATTTGCCAATGCGTTTCCTGTACATAAACAACACCAGCTTTAATTTTCCGAAATTGATCTATTAACACTCGCATCTTAAAAACAGAGTTCCATCCTTGTATATTATGTGAGAGTATCTTAAATCCCATCCAAAAAACCAAAGGAACCCCTTAGGGTACCACTGAAAAAAAAAAAAACATTCTATACCACCAAGAATACGACATAACCTTTCTAATGGTTAATTTGGCTAGACCAATCTACGTCTAGCAGCCCGACCATGGTAGCCCGTCCCAGAACACCATTTGCTCTCTTCTGTATATATTATCAGGAGAAAGCAGAGAATGAACCTCTTTAACAAGTAGTGGAAACGGAAAGGGAAAAAAACATGGGGAGCCATAGGGGAAGAGAGGAATGGAGAATGGGAGGATGGACATATTTAATGCTTCTTATTCTTCCTTCTACCCTCCCTTCTATAACTTCTTTATCTAATTCCTACTATTTGTAAGTTGGAACAAAAAGTATCCAACTTTTCTATTATCAATCAGTGATTTGACCCATGATGCTTTTAACACTGCTTCTTTATATTCAAAGAAGTGTAATCTAACTATAACATCTCTAGTATTAGCACCCTTAAGCTCTTTAGGTAACGGGATCCGATGGATCCGGTCTATCATATTTATCCAGGGTTTAATGGGCTTTGCTAGATGAGAAAAACATGCAGTTACAAAAGCCTTAAGTTCATCAAATTTGAGGGTTTCCGGGATGCCTCTTAATCTCAAATTATTCTGTCTGGAAAAGTCCTCTTGTTGTGTAGCTTTAATTTCCATACGTTCCATTTTACATTCCAGATCTGCTGAATAATTAACTACTTTTTGAAATTCTTTAATTAAAATTTTGTGAGTTTTTTCTAATTCTTCCACTCTATCCAACAAGCTATTAATTGCTGATCTATTTAGTTGGATTTCCTGTAAAAGGTCAGATCTTAAAGTAGATTGGAATTCATTAAGTAGTTTTTTCATAATAGAAATGGTTAGAACTTCATCTTCCTTTGTATCAGCTGATTCAACTGATTCATCATTTGTAGACAGTTTCGTTTGATCTAATCCTGGTGATGAGTAAGTATGTGTAGGGAATTCTCTTTGTGGGGAACTCATAGCTCCTAAATTCCCCTTTGGGGAAAAAAAAAGTTGCCAGTAGTGCTTTTGGAGCATTCCCAGTATTTTTCTTAATTTTAGATTTGGATTTAGTGGCATTGGAATCTTTATCCTTCATATTGCCTGATAATTCCCTCAGAAAGATGCATATCAGCTGCAAATCAGCAGTATGAGTAATTTTTTTAAATTTCCTTTACAATCCAAACGATTCAAACTCAGGCCCAACTTCATAAAATGCTCTTATAGAACTAATGTGTCAGGAAAGAAGGTTACTGAAACAAGTTACCTGAGCAAGGTGCATATCAGGTGCAAATCAGCAGTATGAGTACATAGCTTAAATGTCCTTTACAATCCAAATGATTCAAACTCAGACCCATCTTCATAAAATGCTCTTATAGAACTAATGTGTCAGGAAAGAAGGTTACTGAAACAAGTTACCTGAGCAAGGTGCATATCAGGTGCAAATCAGCAGTATGAGTAAAAAGCTTAAATGACCTTTGCAATCCAAATCATTCAAACTCAGGCTTATCTTCATATAATGTTCTTATGGGGCTAAAGTGTCAGGAAAGAAGGTTACTGAAACAAGTTATCATAGAAAGGTGCATATCAGGTGCAAACCAGCAGTATGAATAAGTAGCTTAAATGTCCTTTACAATCCAAATGATTCAAACTCAGGCCCATATTCATACATTGCTCTATAGAGCTATTGTGTCAGGAAAGAAGGTTACTGAAACAAGTTACCTGAGCAAGATGCATATCAGGTGCAAATCAGCAGTATGAGTAAAAAGCTTAAAGGTCCTTTACAATCCTCCATTTTCAGGTATCTTAATATGGATAATTTGGCATTTAGCCAAAGAAATATGTAAATGACAAACTTTCCCCAGTATAAATCATATCATCTCTTTTTAGGAATATAAATTACTGTGGGCGGTTTGTTACTCACAACCTGAGCATCCACTGTCTCCCCTATGCAGTAATCTGTATCCAGAGACCACTCACAGCTCTCCAGTTCTCCAGTCGGCCTCTCTGGCTAGGCATTTGCAGCCACTTCCCCCTTCAGAATCTGCCAGATAATGTTACATTGCTGCTATGTGGACTATGTCCACTGTTTGGGAAGTGTGCTGCCAGCCTGCTCTCCCACCTCCACTTCCTGCATCCAAATCAGCTCCACCACTCATCTGCTGCACATCTCCACTCTGGGTCTGAAAATTCTCACACAGAATCTCCCAGCAGTGCTGCTCTGAGAACGCTTAGTGTTCATGGCGGGCTATCTGCCCCATCTAGCACAGCATGATGTGCTTCCTGGGCGGGGACTCCCAGATTATAAAATCTTTGACATTAAGAAACTATAAATTATTACCTATTACTTACTTATTTTCGATTATTACATATGTCAAGGGTATCAGTTGTAATTAATGGATTTTGCATAATATATAGGAACTAGCGACTTGCCCGTCAAAAAATGACGGCAATGTGATGTATATGTTTGTAAAGTTATTTAGTTATTAATATACATATTTGACACATGTAAGTATTGTGATATGAACGTGTATTTTTGTAAAATGTTGAGGTAATGGTTTTCTAACATGAAATTTGTATCTGAAGAATTGTTAACTTCAATATACATTGAATCCAGAGGAAAGCAAAGAGTAAAAAGCCTTTTTCAAACGTACACAATTTTAATATGAAGTTTGAAATATATGTAAGTAATAAACTTGAAAGTATATTTTTTGAAACTTGAACTTTATTATCTGTGTAACTTTGTAACTTGACAAAACATTTGTAGAATTTGGAACATTATAAACAGTAACATAGTGAATACATTTTTTAACATAATTTTGTATTAAAAGTATTAACAGTTGAATGTAAAAACAGTTGCACTTTAAACTAATCATTATTGTAAACTTGAGGTAATGTTTTTTTAACATGCAATTTCTATCTGAAGAATTGTTAACTTGAATATACATTTAATGCAGAGTAAGAGAAACATTATAAAAACTGTCCTTTAAACGTACCCAATTTTAACATGAAGTTTGTAATATTTTTAAGTCAGAAACTTGACATAATATTTTTTAAATTTGAATTTTCTTATGTGTTTAACTTTGCAACTTTACAAAACATTTTTACAACTTGGAACATTATAAACAGTAACATAGTGAATTAATATTTAAACATAATTTTGTATTAAAAGTATTAACATTTGAATGTAAAAACAGTTGAACTTTAAAGTAATCAGTATTAACATGCAATTTCTATCAGAATAATTGTTAACTTTAATATAAATTGAATGCAGAGGAAGGCATATAGTAAAAACTCTCCTTAAAACATACCCAATGCAATTAATTCCTTCCTGACCCCATGAACTGGCGATAAACATTAATCCAGGGAGTAATCTTAAGATAACAGACAATATTTACATTGTGACTTAAAACGTGCTTGAGCTCTTAACATGAACTTTGTAATATGTTGAAGTAAAGAAAATATTGTTTTCAAACTTGTAACATTAGAAACAGTAACATAGTGAATTAACATTTTAACATAATTTGTCCAAAAAATGCAAGGCAAGTATTTTGTGAGGCGAATCATATATAAACAGTACTTCCATTAATTATGACTGAATTGTTTATTGTTTTGTATTTTTGAATGCTTTTAAATTTGTTTTGCATGGGTTTTATTTCTTTAATGATTTATAGTTATAGTACTTCATAGTAGACAATGTTTTTAGTAAAAATACGTCCATCTTCTAATAAATCACCTTGACTTTCATTGTTTTCAATGTAAACTTTAATAGCCTGTGGATTTTTGCACCGTGACAACGCAACGTACAATTGACCATGTGCAAATACTGGTTCTTCTAAGAAAATACCCACAGATTTGAACGTTTGACCTTGTGATTTATTAATGGTCATGGCAAATGCCATAATAATGGGAAATTGTCTTCTTTGAAGTATAAAAGGGAGACTGCTTTCACTTGGTGCTAAATCTATTCTTGGTATGAAAACTCTCTCTCCTTTATGGGTCCCAGTTAAAATTTCAGCATCTATAAAATGGTCCTTTAATTGTTGAACAATTAATCTTATCCCATTGCATAGGCCTTTTTTGGGGTTCATATTTCGCAGTAACATGATAATTGCACCTTTCTTTAGCTACAAAATATGTGGTGGCATTCCAGAAGAAGTTAGTGAGTTTATGAATTCATTAGAAAAGTTAGCCTGACTTTTATTGTCATCAGCAAGTACAGAATCAGCACTGTGATAATTTATTTGTGGTGCATTAATTTTTTTAAAGATTTCATTATTGAGGATTAATGTATCCTTATTTTTACACGTTAGTATGACTTGGTTGGCAAGCTCGGAATATTCCTCGTTATTTATGCTACCTTCAAATATAGCTGATATAATATCTTGGTGACAAATCATATGAGGTGGGATCTCTACAGTGTCGTCCAGTAAATGTGGTATTTTTTCTGTCCTGCCTTCTCCAATTTTAATAAGCCAATCATTGAAATCAGTTTGGCCTTCTGATATCATATTTTGTTGCAGTTGAAGATGGGTAAAATGTTTCCACAGTGTGCTTCACATTTCAGGTTTCGATAATGTCAGTTCAATTTCCATGTACAATGACAGGTAATGTTTGTCTAAAATCGCCACCTAACAACATTACCTTTCCACCAAATGGAAAAGTATTATCCATGACTTCATGAAGCCAACGGTCAATACATTGGAAGGCATAGCATGACATCATTGTGGCCTCATCTATTATAATGAATTTACATTTGTTCAATTTCTTTGCTTGTAATGATGTCATGCGAATATCTGACACCGAAGTTTCTAAAATAGGCACTGGCAGTTTAAATCCACTATGAACAGTTCTTCCACCTTCTAACAAAAGTGCAGACATTCCAGTAGTGGCAAACGCCATTGCTATTTGACCTTGTGCTCATACCGAATTCATTAATAAATTATATAGATAGGTTTTTCCTTAACCGCCAGGTCCATCAAGATAGAAATAATGCTCTGTCACCATGTCATCATGTATTGCATTTTTAATGGCATTAAATGCTTGCAATTGTAAGGTATTTAAAGTTGCAAGTCTTTCTTCTGTTCTTTCTGCTTGTAGTTGAATGTCATAGTCTTCAAAGTTTATGTCATCTATAAGACCTGGATCAGGCAAATTAAAACTTGCACAACTTAATCCATGAGTTAAAAATACTTCTTGGATTTCAGTTAACGCTTTTAAGTGTGCAATAGGTTCATTGTATCGTCGCATAAAGTCTTCAGCCATATTACTTTTAAAAGTCTCCCACAAATCTAATGCATTTGGAGCATTTGAGAGGATACAAATAAATGCAAATTGTTCTCTTATCTGCAGTGGCATTTGACATTGTGCTGCTTCTTCTAAACATCTTTCCCACTCTGTATCATCAGCGAGTAAATTTCTATGTCTTGCAGCTAAATGGAAGGATTCATATACAATGTCATTAACAGTTCTTAAGTGTTCAAAACTTTGTGCTCCAGGAACATTTAAAAGTAATATTCGTAAGCAAAAACGTTCAACATCTCTTGGACTGACCGTGTAAATTCTTGGGATGATTTTATTTCCTCTGCTTTTTCTCGGTCTCCATAATTCATTCACAAAAACATAGTGATATGGAATTTCAATATATAAGAATTGTGTTGCTTGTGAATCTGTGGAATTTAATTCAAACCATGCAGTTAGTGTAGTGTGACGATCTTCACTTTGGGCCAATGCATTCATTTCATTTCCAGCATGGAAATACACTAAATGTCTTTGTGGCAAATGTACTGCTAATCTATATACTGCATGTGATCTATCATGCATTTCAAATTTTAAAAACCGCCACATAGCTTCTGGCGCACTGACATAGCGAGCATCTACATGAGATGCAAGTTCATCATGTACTAACTCACTACTTTCAGGGTTGTCTGCACTTTTCACGACTACATTAGCTGCATCGTAGCCTTTGTAAATATATTTATAGGCATATTTAATGGATTTGATGGAAGTGCAGGCTTCTACATTGATGTGGGTGTTGTACTTCATGAGTAAATGTGGATTGTAGGGTACTACATATCTATTGTCCACTTTTTCCCCCACAAATAATGGCACTATCTCCTTCTCTTCTTTTATAAAGTGGATAGCCATCACAATTTGAATAGATTTTGTCTCTATAATCTTTTGGAAAATCTTTGGAACATTTATTATTTTCCATACATGGTGATTGTGGATTAAGATCACCACAGGGTCCATGAATCATGCGATGAGTAACAATCTCATATAGTCTACCATATAGTTCTGGATCTGGTAGTTCAGCAACAATGACTGCATCCACTTTGTCAGAAGTATCTAATTTATCTTTTTCTTGAAGTATTATCAGAAGATGTGCATGTGGAAGTCCTCTTTTTTGAAATTCAATGGTATATACATAAGCAAGACATTTGCCAAATAACTGACTGATAGTGATGTCATGTATTAGTTCATTTAATTTAATCTTAAAAACTCTGGCTACTAAATCTGGTCTATCGGAAGCACTTTGTCCAATAAGTAAATTTTGTGTAATTTCTGGCCATTGTGGATTACATGTAAATGTCAGAAATAAATCGGGTTTGCCAAATTTGGTGACAATAGCCATAGCATCATTGTATCTTTCTCTCATATTTCGAGGAGATCCATGAAAGGAAGATGGTAAAATTATGGCTTTGCCAGCTGTCATGTCTCTGCTTGTAGCCACGTCAGCAACATAGTCCATTAGTCCAGAATATTGTTCTACACGTAGTTTATCTTGTTGATATTTTATAAAGTTTAATTTATTGGCCTCAACTTGCAAATAGGAATCAATAATCCATTGTTGTGTTAGTTTTCCACCACATAAAATTGGATTAAATGTATTTCGAATGGCAATTTGAGCTACTTTAAATTCAAGCATAGAAACATTATTTCGGATTCTGGCTTTAGCATTTGGGTAACTTGGAAGGGTTAATTTTGGTTGCCAACCTGCCTCTCCGTGTGGGAAAAAAATTGGATATGTCATTGGATCTAAATTTGGACTTAAGATACTCATATTAATGAATGGTTGCTCCTCATTTCTGGGATATATTCTAATGTCTCTTTGAAATGGTGGTTCTCCTTCATCATTTTGAAACATCATTGCAACCTCATTTGATGTTGGCAAGTTATAACAACGTTTATCAGTATGTCTGTCTCTTTTAAGCACCATATTAACCTTTGGCATTGGTAATTGATGTCTTTGTGCATGAAGTAGTTGTTCATTTTCTACTTCTGCCAATTTTTTATAAGCTTTACTGTGGGGGTTATTGTCCATAATGTTATTTAGCTCTATAAAAACACTGGTTAAGCATTTTTTATTTTCTTCCATCTGCATACGTTGGTCAACAGCTTCCATTGTATCTAGGACATATAGTTGAGCGAATTTTCTTTGCTCTCCTTCCTCTGGATGTAAATGGGAAGTACAATGATAAATTTGTCCTTGGACTTTAAAACAGTAAGGACCATGTCCTGGTACATTAGCAGCTAATGTTGCCCCCATAGATGCAAAGCATATGGCACTTTTTGTAGTTTGAAAAAGTAGGTTCAGTCATAATGTTTTGTAAATAGATTGGAAATTATTTTCTTTGTGGAAGTTTGAACTTGCCTTTTTGACAGCAACTAATGAATTGGCCATCTCTGGCTCTCTCCTGTTTAAAATATTAAGCCTCACAAAACTGACATTGAGTAGTCATGTCCCCACAACTATGAACCTCTACTGCTAAAGACGTAAGTAAAGGACAATTTGCAAAGCATATAGCAGTTTGACTTTCATATTCATCAGGTGAAATGTCATGTAATGTTTCAACAACAGGTTCTAAATGCTTAGTTTTGTTTGTGGCTTTTCTTGGTATATGTTGTCCTGGTTTTGGTGAAATGTCATGTAAGGTTTCAGGAACAGGTTGTAAATGCTTTGTTTTTTCAGTTGCTTTTTTTGGTATGTCTTTAATTTTATCTTGTAAAATGTCATCTGATGTTTGAGGAACAGGTTGTAAATGCTTTATTTGCTTGGTAGTTTTTTTTGGCGTATCTTTCATTTTTGCAACTGATAGTCTTTTGTTTGCAAGTCTTTTGCGTTCTTTTTCTCGTCAAATTTCTTTCTCCTCTGGTGTCTGCTGGTCGGCCCATCTCTCTTGTCTTTCTCTAGATTGACGTCTTTTCTTCTCTTGTTTGCTCTCATTAGTAGCCATGTTAATCTGTAAAGGCAAAAAAAGAAATGTAATTGGGTATATTGAAATTTGTAATTACTGTTAAACATTATTGTCCATAATAGAGAAATATGAGGTAAATCATTAATGTATCAGTTCTATTTTGTTAAAAGTTATAGGGCCTGGCCTCATTGAATAGCAATTTGGGCAATTCAATACTGCTGTAAATAAGCAGGTAACATATTTTTTTGAAAGACGTTTTTAGTTATTGAAAACCTTGTTTGTGGATAGATGTTTACCAGCTAAATACTTCTTTCCAAAAAAAAACAGTGATGTGGTTATTTACACATGTATTGAATTGTGCAAATTGGAATTGAATAAGGGACATAGTTATCGTTTTTTTTTTCTGTTGACACGGATGCAGATGAAACATGTTTCTTTAGTTTTCTCCTTTTGTACTTATTATACTGTACCTTGGTTGAAGTGTGATTTGAATCCGAATGTTTGTTGGTCCTCAGTTGAAAATCTTTGTACGATGGTCTGGTCCTCTATTGAAAGTCCTCGTCCGGTGGTGTGGTCCTCTGTTGAAAGTCCTCATCCGATGGTCTGGTCCTCTGTTGAAAGTCCTGGTCCGATGGTCTGGTCCTCTGTTGAAAGTCCTCATCCGATGGTCTGGTCCTCTGGTGAAAGTCCTCGTCCAATGGTCTGGTCCTGTGTTGAAAGTCCTCGTCCGATTGTCTTCACGCAGTATCTGTTGTAAAAGAAAAATGAAAATGTTCTTTCAGTTAAATGTATTTGAAATAAAGCAAAAATGTCTTAATTTTGGTGTATTGTATCTTTTATGGTGAATTTTTTCTATGTGTTTGTCTGACTTTTTCTACAATCCTGTTTTGTGGCCACCACTTTTGGTATGCTTATTTAGCCTTCTTTGTAAGGCTTCTAGGTTGTTAAACATTAAAGACGAATATTAATTTACTTTGTTATGTGTTTATGTGAGTTTTGGTACAATCGTGTTTTGTGCCCACCACTTTTGGTATGCTTATTTAGGGTTCTTTGTAAGGCTTATAGGTTCTTACACATTAAAGGAGAATATTAATTGAGTTTTCTATGTGTTTGTGTGATTTTTTCTACAATCCTGTTTTGTGCACACCACTTTTGGTATGCTTATTAAGGCTTCTGTCTAAGGCTTATAGGTTGTTAAACATTAAAGAAGAATATGAATTTACTTTGCTATTTGTTAGTGTTTTTTGTGTACAATCCTATTTTGTGTGTACCATATGTTGCATACTTGGGGCCTCATTCAATTGCGATGTGGGCAATTGAATAGGGCCCTAAAGAAGCACATAGCATATTTTTATTAAATACGTTTTTAGTTAGTGAAAACCTTTCTTTAGGATAGATGCTTGCTAACTAAAAACTTCTTTAAAAAATATATGTTATGTGCTTATTTAGGGCCCTATTCAATTGGCCAAACTGCAATTGAATAAGGGTCTTGATTTTCTTAAATAGGCCCTCATTCAATAGCGATTTGGCCAATTGAATAGGGGTGTAAATAAGCACATGACATATGTTTTTTTAAAAGTTTTTTTAGTTAGTAAGCATTTATCCAAAAGCAGGGTTTTCACTAACTAAGGTCCTCATTCAATTGCAATTTTTCCAATTGAATAGGGCTCTATATAAGCACATAACATATTTTTTTGACAGAAGTTTTTAGTTAGTGAAGACCTTGCTTTTGGATAGAAGTTCATTAACTAAAAAGTTCTGTCAAAAATATTCTATGTGCTTATATAGAGCCCTATTCAATTGTGTAACTCGCAATTGAATGAGGCTCCAAAAACGTATTTGAAAAACATATGTTATGTGCTTATTTAGACCCCTATTCAATTGTCCAAAATAGCAATTGAATGAGGGGCTTTGCTTGCTGCATTTGTTATATTGGCGGTCATTAGACATATATAGGTCCTCATTCAATTAGAATTTTGGCAATTGAATAGGGCTCTATATAAGCACATAACATATTTTTTGACAGAAGTTTTTAGTTAGTGTAAACCTTGGTTTTGGATAGAAGTTCAGTAACCAAAAAGTTCAGTCAAAATTTTTTGTATGTGCTTATATAGAGCCCTATTCAATTGGGCAACTCGGAATTGAATGAGGCTCATAGTTGGTTTCTTTTTTGTACTTTATACTTTACCTTGATTGAAGTGTCGAATGACAGAGGGTCCTCTCCTGCCAATCTTAATCCGCCGGTCTTCTTGTAGTGTCTGTTTGAAAAAGAAAGTGAAATGGTTAATTGTATATTTCTTCTTTTTGATTTAGCAAAGCATGGTCTTTTTCAGCATGAAATGTATTTTTCTATCTTACCTCTTGTTCTTTCTTGGAGTTGTTTAAAAGGGATTGTGGGTCACAATGCACAGTGTAAATTCTTGAGTGACGCTGTTGATGCAGAGTCTGTTTCAATAGTAAAAAAAAGGAGAAAGATTGAGCTTTATGTTATATATTGAATTACAATAATTTAATGTGATGTAAATATATACTTCTGTAATTACTTTCAATTAACATTACTTAGGGCCTCATTCTATTAACGGCCGTAGGAGATGCAGGGCCGCCAGGACCGGCCGCAAGCTATTCGGCTATTCTATTCCTCTCCGGCCGGGGATTCCGGCAGGCTTGCGGCCGGCGCCTTGCTATCCCTTGCGGCCGCTCACGCCGGAGAAAAGCCTTTGATCTAAAACGGCCGCAAGAGTTTCGGCCGCAAGAAAGCCCGGTTGCTATTCAATTGCTACGGGAAACCTCTCTGCAAGGCTAAAACCGAGCCGCAGCTTACTTGCACCAAAAAGGTCCCACTAGCACCAATTAAGCACATTATAAAGCCAAAATAAAGCCATCCTGCACTCTGAGGAGACTATAAAGTGATTGTAGGTGTTAGCAAAAATAGCACAACATTCCCCTATACTCAAATCCGTAATTTTTGTATTTTCAAATTCTTGTCAAATGTCCGTGGACAAAGGCTGCGGGATTAGCCTCCGTCAAGTCCGTAAATGAGTAAAATAGACCTACGGGTCGTAAAGGACTAACTTACAAGTCGTAGCATAGAAAAGCCATCCTGTACTTTTATTAAAATTGAAAGTGATGTTTGGTTTTAGAATTAATAGCTCAACATTCCCCTACTCTCAAATGCGCAAATAAAGATATTTAACTTCATCTATCATGCAAGCCCGCACGGGTTTGAATAACGAGCTTCGGCTTGGAGGTCAATCATCCGCCAAACCCGTACGTGCTTCACTAAGAAGCTACGGCCAAGTCTCAAGTCCGTAATCCTGAAATCAAACCTGAAATCAATTAACCAACAGGAAGATGACAATCAAGGGTACAAATAGTTTAAAAGGGATTGAAATTCGTAAATCTGTGACTGTGTTGTATGAGGAGAGATGGAGGGAGAAGGCAGCGAAGGGCATGGAGAGCAGGACCCCCAGCCACAGGCTGGCCAGCCAGCTGCTACACGAAAAAGGGCAGCAAATTTCACGAGCCAGGAAATAGAAACACTGGTTAGAGGAGTACAAGCCCGACACTCCATCCTAACCGGTGGGAGCGAAGTGAGGCCCAGGCAGAGGACAGATGCCTGGAAGGAGATCACGGCTGACTCTGATGGACTGCAAGTTTGTGTCGTGTAACAGCATAATCTGGGCCATGTTACATTAACATGTTAACTCACATTGCTGAGGATTGGTCACAGATTGGTCTGTCTCTCACACTGGCCAACAGATTCAGATGAGCACGTGTCCTAATTAACTGCAGTTGGCACACCGCACCAGCATTACATATAGTCATATGAGCCATGGGCCCTTTCCTGTTATCTGACCGTGACTGCTGGTAGCAGCAGTGAGCAGCCTCTTCATGTCCTGGAGATTATATAATCATGCATATTTAGTGGGTTATGGTGTTGTTAAGGTAAGGGGTTCGGATTAGTGTGAGGGCTAGTGCTTTTGGGCTTCTGTATAAGGTGAAAATTATGTATATAACAGCGGCAGCACCATCTATCAGCCCCTTGGTCCAACTGTTGCTGCCAGCAGTCGCTGTCACATAACAGGAAAGATCCCAGCCAGGATCCACAATACTAATGATGCAGATCAATTTTGATTAGCGTCAAACATTCACAGCCAATACAAGTCACTCTGATCTCAGAGATATGGAAACAACAATACTCAAATCAAAATCTTGTCTCATTTCAGTACCAGCCAGGCGTCCCCTGCATCCGCAGGTTCCTGCACCTTGTGAAGATGCAGGACCACCTGCAGCAACATCACCTGCAGCAGGGCCGTCATACCAAAGTCCACCTGGGCCATCCACGAGATGCCATTAATTGCCTCCAGCAATGGCCCCTCCAGCCAGGATAATGGCACCGCCTGGCTTCCAGACAATGTGGGCTGGACAAATGTGGGGCCACCCAATGTGGTCCCATCCCAGTTGGGCCCACAGTATGGATCCCCAAGCAATGGTGCCCTGGAGCATGGGCCCCCGGCAGGGCATGTGGCCCCCGCAGGACCAGCAGGCTACTCTGGCCACTCCGGCCCCACAGGCCCCGCAGGCCCAGCAGGCCCAGCCAGCCACTCTGGCCACTCCGGCCCCACAGGCCCCGTAGGCCCAGCAGGCCCAGCCAGCCACTCTGGCCACTCCAGCCCCACAGGCACCGCAGGCCCAGCAGGCCCAGCCAGCCACTCTGGCCCAACAGGCCCCGCAGGCCCAGCAGGCCCAGCCAGCCACTCTGGCCACTCCGGCCCCATAGGCCCCGCAGGCCCAGCAGGCCTAGCCAGCCACTCTGGCCACTCCAGCCCCATAGGCCCCGCAGGCCCAGCCAGCCACTCTGGCCCCACAGGCCCCGCAGGCCCAGCAGACCCAGCCAGCCACTCTAGCCCCACAGGCCCTGCAGGCCCAGCAGGCCCAGCCAGCCACTCTGGCCCCACAGGCCCCGCAGGCCCAGCAGGCCCAGCCAGCCACTCTGGCCCCACAGGCCCCGCAGGCCCAGCAGGCCCAGTCAGCCACTCTGGCCCCACAGGCCCCACAGGCCCAGCAGGCCCAGCCAGCCACTCTGGCCCCACAGGCCCAGCAGGCCCAGCCAGCCACTCTGGCCCCACAGGCCCAGCAGGCGACTCCGGTCAGGCAGGACACACCACTCAGCAGTGCCTCCACCCAGAGGACACAGTGGTCTGGGTCGCCGCCAGTTAGTCCTGCGCTGTCAGCGGCCCAGTGCCAGGATTTCCTGGCTCATCTCCAGCATGAGCATGAGCAAAATCAACAGTTCATGCTGTAGATGAGACGCCTCGATGCCAGGAAGTGCGAGGAGATGAGACGCCACAACGAAAGGAACTTCGAGGAGATGAGACGCCATAATGAAAGGGTGTTTGAGGAGATGAGACGCCACAATGAAAGAATGTTCCAAGAGGTGAGGCGGCATAACCTTGGGATGGAGGAGTATGTCTGAAGGCCCGAAATGGCCCGAGAAGGCCAGCCCCAAGACTGGGCTACCCCTTCAACCTCACCCCCTTCAACCTCACAGACCTTGTCACCAGCATTCAGGCCGGAAGAGCCGCCAACCATTCGCAGAGGTTGGGCCGGCCTAGGGGAACATTTGCCAAAGGCCAGGAGAGCCAGGAAACACACAAGCAAAAGCGGAAATAGGTGAGAACATGTTCATGTTGCATATAGAAGCAATTGATGTCCAAGATCTATTGACGTTGAGGTGTTGCAGTCAATGCGTATATTGTTCTAATTGATGTCTTGTTCTTTTCTCTTTAGGTTCCAATTTATTGATTTTCCTGAATTTCTGCCTCCAGTTTTCTTTTTTTTTAATCTAATTTGAAAGCATAAGATTAAACATTATGTATTGCTCACATTATCATTGTTTGTTTTCGTTTGTACTGTACCATGATTGGTAAACACCACATGAATGCTACACACCAACGTTATTGGATTAGTACATACATCTTCCTTCAATATACCAGCCCTGTGTTAATGTAGGGTTGGGGTAACAGCCACTAGTGCAGCTGAGGGTGGAGGTAATATTCATGAGTTTGATTCCAGTAACAGTGATGCATGATATTCGTGTTTCTGACACATGGAGAGATTAATTCAGGGTAAATATCAAAAGTGAGTCCACCCCTAAGTGAAATTGTCGATATTTTGTGGGGCCACCATTATTTTCCTGCACTGACTTAACCCTCATGGGGATGGAGTTCCCCAGAGTTTCACAGGTTGCCACTGGAGTCCTCTTCCACTCCTTCATGATGATATCATGGAGCTGGTGGATGTTAGAGACCTTGCACTCCCTGTAACGGAGTTGGAACACGCAGTCCAATATCTCCGCTGGTATACGGTACAATATCCAATAAGCACTACAGTCTCACCATTCCCAACCTCCAATATTTGAAGACACTCAATTGGAAGTCAAATGAATACTGACTTTATTTTGTTGGGCAGAAATATATATATACACATCTCTTCCCACAGGCAATACACACATCCCCCATAGTTGGCCACATAATACACATAGAGGGACAACAGGTGGGTCACACCTCCCGGAGACTACCTGGCTACTTTGATACAATCAGACATTGCTTAGATCATCCTTCTTTGTTATGTCTGATAATGCAAACACTTTATCCAATAGACTTCCTTATCCTATGCGGAGTCTCTGTACTAGGATTATCTATTATGCTAAGGTCTGCAATAGTCTGGGCTAAGATTTTGCAGAGCAGAAACCAACATACATACAGTATAACAGTATGATCATATTTTAACCATAACCATAAAACAGGGTAAAACAGTGATGGGTTCTGTTACACTCCCCACCTTCCATTTGAGGATGCCCCCACAGATGCTCAATAGGGTTTAGGTCTGGTGACCTACTTGGCCAGTTCATCAACTTTTGACCTTCAGCTTCTTTAGCCAGGCAGTGGTCGGCTTGGAAGTGTGTTTGTGGTCGTTATCATGTTGGAATACTGCCCTGCGGCCCGTTCTCCTATGGGAGGGATCATGCTCTTTCTCAGTTTGTCACAGTACATGTTGGCATTCATGGGTTCCCTCAAAGAACTGTAGCTCCTCAGTGCTGGCAGCATGCATGCAGGCCCAGACCAAACATATATGCATGTTTATATATGTTTTCGATAATATGTTGTGTGGATTCCCCCTATATGCATTTATCTAATGATGTCAGATGCTGCCTCCCCTCTCTCTGCATCACTGTTTAGGTTCAAAATGATGCGTTAATCTCATATCAATGTTTTTGTGTTCGTTGTGACTTATCCATTTATCTCTGGCACTGGGGAGCTACAGTTCATTGAGGGAACCATGAATGCAAACATGTACTGTGACATACTGAAGCAGAACATGATCCCCTCCCTTGGGAGACTGGGCCGCAGGGCAACATAACATAACGACCCTAAACACACCGCCAAGACGACACTGCCTTGCTAAAGAAGGTAAAGGTGATTTACTGGCCAAGCTTGTCGCCGGACCGAAACCATATTGAGCATCTGTGGGGCATCCTCAAACTGACGGTGGGGGAGTGCAAGGTCTCTAGCATCAACCAGCTCTGATGTATCATTAAGGAGTGGAAGAGGACTCCAGTGGCAACCTGGGAAGCTCGGGTGAACTCCCTGGCCATGAGGGTTAAGGCAGTTCTGGCAAATAATGGTGGCCACACATAACTGACATTTCGTGTCAATTTGGACATTTCAAATTAGGGGTGTACTCACTTTTGTTGCCAATGGTTTAGACATTAATGGCTGTGTATTGAGTTATTGATGGGTCAGCAAACTTACTTTACATTGTAGCAGAGTGTAATTTCTTCAGTGTTGTCACATGAAAAGATATACTAAAATATTAACAACAATGTGACGGGTGTACTCACTTATGTTAGATACTGTGGCCCTCATTCAATTGCAATTTGGCCAATTGAATAGGGCTCAAAATAAGCACATAACATATTCTATGAAAAATGTTTTAGTTAGTAAACATCTATCCAAAAGCAAGGTTTTCACTAACTAAAATCTTTTGGAAACAATATATGTTCTGTGCTTATTTTGAGCCCTATTCAATTGGCAAAATCGCAATTGAATGAGGCCCTGTATGTTCACTATTAGGATGTGAGCCACTTACGGACACCTGTCTCCTTTGTCTGTTTCTGTGTCATATAGATTGTTAATACCAACCTTCCCTCATGGTTGAAATCAGTAATGCAAACACACTGTGAGAATTCTATTGACACCCCTAACTGATGGTGCAGAGCACAGATGTGGAGTATGGAGGTCCTTTCATTGATGTTACAGAAATACTATGGTATCAACATTGGCGAGGCACACACAAACAACATCTTGGATAAATCATATTTACTATTTACAAAAATTAACAAAGCAAGCTTGCCACAAAGCCACAGGTTGACTAATCATCACAGGTATGCAAAGGATCATGGTGGAGGGGGGTAGGATACAAAATCCAAATAACACAGGGAAATAGGGATATGAGAGCAGAATGCAGGCAGGGAAAATTACATTAATATAGATGATCAGGGGATGTACAGTGTATCAACCAACATTAGGCAATATAATAGATCTCATTATTGTTACGACATATATATAACAGTCAATAAGGAAAGACCATAATAATCCAGAATAAGGTGATATACATTTGGGGAGAGCAAAATGTATGCTTGTGTGTTAAACGGACACTTTGATGCCACATCAGAAGTATAAGTGCTCAATCAGTGAATGCTATGAGCCCATAACGTCAGTTCTCACGCAACAATAAGCAGCACATAGATAACCTTGGTCAAAAAGATGGGGACCTGACCAGGACCATATCAGTCAGATGTTACTTATTGCAGAGAACTCACAACAAACCAGACAATATCAAGGATAGTTTGTTCTCTGATTGAGCATCTATACTCACTGTTGTTGCATATGCATAACTGAAGATTAACGTAACCTCCTTAACTGTTAAGTCCCAAGCCTGGATTTACTCTTCCCCATATGCACAGGGAGGGTCACATAAGCACTGAAGAAAAGATCTTGAAGGATTGGTGCTGCAGGCTTCACAACAGTCCAAGTAGAGGAGAGGATAGAATGTCTAAACCAATAGGTACCTGTGAATCGAGATAGACTATATGAGCATACACATGCTGTGGATATACCAGGAACATCAGCTGACAGATGTCACATCACATCTGCATTGTATATTGAAATTGTCTCGTGACACATATCGGCTATTCAGTCAAGGTCATCAGATATCAAACTGGATCAAACAAAGCAATGAAACGGACACATGCACATACATGAGGAAATTGACATGGCCATGGAATGTCAGGATGTTTATCGTCATGCCTTGTTCTGACCGGGATCTGGAATACAAACACACAAATAATATATTAGTGGAAATCTTACATATGCCATATGAGCAGCCACCAACAGATGTAGGTATGTCGGCACACATGTTATGCATTGGGATCTCGTACAAGCTAACCATCTGTCCGATGATAATGATGGTCCAGACTAATTTGTCCTGATCTGGGAATATTAGGATTAGTCTAATTCTCATTTATTTGTATTGTGCAAACATATTCCGTGGCGCTGTACAGGGGAGAAGAACCAGAAAATATACAGTATGTAATATTGCCAACGCAAGAAAATGGAGGGCCCTGTGTTGGAGCGTAAAGTCTGTTGAAAAATGATTTCTTCCCAAAGGCCCCCACAAGATTAGAAAATCACCACTTCCAAGTTAACAGTAATGGACATGGGGAAAAGTAGATAAGGAATAGCAAGGTTAATAAGTAAGTCAGAGATACATAGGAAGGAGGTTGTGTCAAGTAGAAAGATATGCATTAGTCGGAGAGGAAAGGGATCAGATGTAAAGTGTGATGCACTATTATGTAATAAGGTATCTACCCCATGTGGACAGATAATGTAATCTGCAGATGGGACAGTCAGGAGACACATAGTTTAACCACAGCTTGAGTAAGATTAGCTGATGGGCGAATAAAAGGAGAGAGGTGGGCATGAGAGTTGAAATGAAAATGATGCAGACAAAAAGGGGAGAAGTAAAGAAGAGTCTGAGGAAAAGGCAGGGGATGTGAGGAAGAAGACAAGAGAAAACATAGTGGAAAGGGTTAATTGGGATAGTTAGCAGAAGACTTGTGTGACTCAATAAATTAAGGGTAAACAGGGGTGGGTGGGATGAGGAGAGAGACAGACAGACAGACAGACAGAGAGACCAGTGCAGCCTGTAATAGAAAGGGAAGATCACAACTATAACACATTGATATATGTTCGGACATCCACATGTGGTTCTCTACCTTGGATAGATCAAGTGGAGTATTCAACGTAGAGATCTGTTCCCCCAGGACACGTCTGCATGGTGCGATAAACATTTCGGACCGCTTCAGCAATACATAGGGGATGTCTTGGGAAAACGAAAGTTAGGCCTACATTAATGGAGTTATTAGTAATTTCCTCTCATGCATGCATGCACATGTTTCCCGCAAATACTCACTTACAATGTAGACGACTTTGATGTAGCTGATGTTCTGTTGCTGGCCAGGTCGTTTCCCATGTCTGTGTGGGTAAACAATGTGTTGACACACGGCAACAGTTCTGTAATGGCAATATGATGAGATGAGTCACACAATCCATATGATATATTGCACAATGATTCCTAGTTAACACATCCTTGAGATTATTCCTGTTATCTGACTGAGAATGCTTTTACCAGCATTCGCTGACAAAGAACAGGGGACATCCCCTCTTTGCATCCCATGAGGTACATTTATTATGGTTTACAATATGCTGGTATGTTCATATATCCAGATTGCTAGGAATTGCATTGACCTCCATGGGATGTGGAATAGCATAATCAGACAATGGGAACATTACTGTTCTGGGAAGATGTTTTCAAATACGATTGTGAGGCCTATATCCATTGACATTGTGGAATACATCAGACCCTCCATTTAGCTTAGATTCTTTAGGTTGGCAGATATCAATATATATGATGTGTATGGGAATGTGCCATTAACTTACCATTAATGGATATCAGAGCAGGCTGTATTTGATCCAGTATGAAGAATGCGTCACGAGACATATGTTACATCACAAAGCTATCCTCTACTGTGGACTGTTGGATATTCTGGAAGACAATGGGGAAGGAGAAAAGAGATGTATTAGTAACCATAATCAAGGTACATTATAGTTGGTTGTTATTAGTTTCAGACTTACATGGGAAGTACTCACGAATGACGTGGGCACGTAGTTGTGACCCCTAAACGTTATCCTCACCAGGGGGAGGTACTGGACGCTCCGTCGGCGGAGCATCATCAATGTTACCCAGACAGTTTGCCTGTACTGCTATATTGTGCAGACAACAGCAGGCCGTGATCATGTGACAAACCTTCCCTGGTGTATACTGTAGCGCCCCGCCAGTGGAATGTAAACATCTGAAGTGGATCTTCAGGAGGCCAAAGGTGCGCTCTATTACATTCCGGGTTGTGGCATGGGCCGCATTGTACCTCTCCTACCCCTCTGTGCGTGGATTGTTCACAGGGGTCAACAACCACGGCAAACACCTATATCCTGCATCACCTGAAGGAAACAAAAATGGGAGATGTAGATATGAATGTGAGTTTGTGCTGCTCGTTAAAGCATCTGTAAATATACGCAATGATTAATGTGACGTTAGTTTAGGGATCTCTGGGTTGGAACTTCATACTCCTATGACCACGTCACATCGGGTTAGGCACAGCAACAAGCTACGATGCAATGGCTCAGTCGGCACACCTTCTTTATGGCGTATGGCAAATGAGCGCGGACAATACGGCGATGACAGAAGCCGGCGACAGTAGCGCACTGTTGGGAATTGTGTGCCAAAATGTGTGTCCATCAAAGAGCGCAAGTTGTAGAATCTATTGACTAATGGGCCAAAACCCTCTAACCCAAACCACTGAGACCCCATGCCTAACACTAACACTCATAATACAAAGCCTTAGCGCCAAAGACCCCTAAGCCTAAAACCCCTAAGTCCACCCTTAAATCCTTATCTCAACTCCTGCGCGCAGATGTTGTGCGCGCTATTGAGGGACTCTATTTTGTCTGTTGGCGCATGCGTCATTGTGCATTTTTCACGCAACAATGGAATAGCATTACAGTGGAACATGATGTATATTTTAGGGGATCCTTTATGGGTACTCACCCAGTAGCCACCCAGGTGGAGCTTCTCCAGACTCAAAATAAAGATGGGTGGATGACTGACGCAGGATATGGGCATCATGAGTACTTCCCGGGAAGCCAGCAACCACATTTTGTATGCGCATGTCTGCATCACAAACAACCTGGACATTGATGGAATGATAGTGTTTGTGATTTCGGAACAGCGCTTCTTGCTCTCTAGGAGGTATCAATGCTACATGTGTACAATCTATAGCACCGAGCACATTGGGGATACCTCCCATTCGAAATAAATCTGCTTTCACCTTCAAGATCTCTTCCCCAGTGTGGGGAAAACTGATGTATCTGGCAGTTTTCGGAACGATAGCATGGAGGAATGTTCTCAGGCACCTTGAAAGGCTTGCCTGAGACATTCCTCCTACTATGCTAGCAGTGTTCTGAAAACTACCAGATGATAGGATGTGTATGGCGGCTAACATCCGTGTCATGCCTGGGATGGCTCTATTGGTCCGTGAGGAAGGCTCCATGTCCTCCCTCAGGACCGCATAGGGGCTCCTCCAGGCTGGCACGGGTTAGCCTAAAACGCTCATACACTTCCACATCAGTTAACCCCTCTAATGTGACTCTCTCCCTGTACACCCTGGTGCACGAATCCTCCTGGCAGGCTCCTGGGCCTGCTCACCCCCCTGTGGGTCTGGCTGTGCAGAAGCCCCCACTTCATGTGCCACACCCTCTAGGGGTCTCTCATCTGGCCCCCCCATCAGCTAATCACCCACATCAAGGTCCTCCTCCCTGTCTGCAGGTGCCCTCATATCCCCCTGTCCCTGTGCCACTGGAGCTCTCTCCCCTAACTGACCCCCCACCATGACCCTAGGCATATCCTGTGATGAGCCACTTGCCTGGCTTGGTTCCGGACCACCATGGATTGCATCAGCATGCTCACCCACATTCACTCCCCTCTCTGTCACGCCTCAGCCACTCCTCAGTCGCACTCCTGACAGCCCGGTTTCCACTCTGCAACATTCGAAACAAATATCCATTCCTACGACGCTGCACTCTCCTCACATACCTATACACCGCACTCAGGTTGCTGCAATCCATGATGGTTCAGACTTGCTAATTCATGGATGATGATGTGGTTATATAGCTTGCTAATTACCCCAGATGTGATTATCCGGGTGGATTTCACAAATGGAAAAGGTCACTGGTGTATCTAAGCTTCATCATGTAATGAAGTTCCCTGATTATGGATTTGTTTAGCAATTTTAATTAGTAACCCCTAATATTCTGGCCCACATTTGAATTTGGGCCCATGCTACATGATCTATGTAATGTGGCGTGGAAATATATACAATATTTGTGTTCAAAAATGTAGATGTTATAAAAGAGATGTAAATCAGATAATGCTGATATGTTTAGGGGACACATTCTAGCCTTTCGGAGTGCTAAAGGGTTAATTTGGCCGCCATATTGAGGATGTACATGACAATAAAAAGATATCTTTTATTAACATATTTGATCATTGGGGATTGTTTTTACAGTAATTTTACAGTAATTCGAATGCCTTTTATTGCATCTATCTATCTTCCTGTACTGTCTGACCCCAATCCATTCTCTCGCTCTCTTTCTTTCAGTGCAAATTTACTCTGGTTTTAAGGCCTACTTCATCTGTGACACACTCAGAACTGCCCTCCCTCCCTTCCCCTCACCCACCCACCCCAACTCAGATTAAATTTATAGAGCCATAGAAAACACCTGACTTCCTACTTGCAGATATATCATCTCAACACTAGGGGTCAGCCAACATACTACTCTTTCACCTCAGATCCATCCCCTCTCCCTCTAAAATAAAACTCTTTCTATCTTTCACTTACTTCCTTGCCCTTGCTATTCCTTATTTGTTACTCTTCCCCAGTTCTCTGCCCTTTAATTCCCTTTAGATTGTAAGTAGCGAGTTTCCAGTCTTGTAGGGAGCTTTGGGATAAAGCACTTTCTGCTAAGATTCTAAGCTCAAAACAGGGCTCTTCAACTTTTTTAATTTTGTTAAACGTGTATTTCCCTTGTTCTTATCCCCTGTACAGCGCTACGGAATATGTTGGCGCAATACAAATAAAAGATAATAATAATAATAATAATTGCTTCCTTTATACTTTTAGGGCCCTTTCAGCCCGGTTTCATTACAATGCCGTAAGTGCATCGTGTGGACTTCAACGGATGCGGTCGTAAATTAAATCTAGCCAGGCGCGAATCGCGGCCTTCAGAATGTAGGAAGGCCGTGACGTTTAGGCGCGCACGCAAGCTGGAAGGGGAAGAACTAGCCGCGCCCGGCACAAACCATCCAATAGCGGAATCACGCATCGCGCCACAGGTCGCACAGCCAATCACTTAAGGATAGACCATTTGATTGACAGTGGGAGTGAATAAATAGGAATGACACGCGCCCACGCCTCGACTGTGTTGCGATTTCTGATGAGGTAGCACGCGGTTCCAGGAGCTTGGTGGTTGAGAGGAGGTAAGTTGCTTTATTATCAAGTCGTGGTTTAAGTTCTTTTTACGGGAATCCGTTACTACATTTACGGATGCCGATGTAAAGAAGTACAATTGTGTTTTTTGCTTGTTTATAGGTGTTTGGAGTATTTTTGCGAGTGTGTGAGTTTAGATCCGGCCTGTAGGAGTTTGGAGGGAGGTAAGTTGCATTGTACATGCTTTTCATCCTATCAAGCTGTCTTTTATTTGTATGTTATGCCAATTTCTATATTTACTGAATACACTGGCGAGAAGTACAATTGTGTTTTTTGCTTGTTTATAGGTGTTTGAAGTATTTTTGCTTGTGTGGGAGTTTTGATCCGGCCCATAGGAGTTTGGAGGGAGGTAAGTTGCATTGTACATGCTTTTCATCCTATCAAGCTGTCTTTTATTTGTATGTTATGCCAATTTCTATATTTACTGAATACACTGGCGAGAGGAACAATTGTGTTTTTTGCTTGTTTATAGGTGTTTGGAGTATTTTGGATCTTTGATCCGGCCCTTAGGGGTTTGGAGGGAGGTAAGTTGCATTGTACATGCTTTTCATCCTATCAAGCTGTCTTTTATTTGTATGTTTTGCTAATTTCTATATTTACTGAATACACTGGCGAGAAGTACAATTGTGTTTTTTTTTGCTGTTGGCCTATATGTTCGGAGAGTTTTTTGTTGTGGGGAGAGGAGTTTTGTGGAGGGAGGTAAGTTCTTTATATTTTTCTGTTTCGTATGATAACTCTCTCTCTCTCTCTCTCTCTCTCTCTCTTAATCTCTCTCTCTCTCTCTCTCTCTCTCTCTATATATATATATATATATATATATATATATATATAGAGAGAGAGAGAGAGAGAGATTGAGAGAGAGAGAGAGATTGAGTTTGAGTTTGAGTTTGATTGAGTTTGAGTGAGATTTCTACACATATTTGCAATACACATAGGTGTTCCAAACTGCTTTTTCAATGGGGCTTGACAATAACTTATTTTCAGCCTAGAACAGCAGGACCATGTAGTTCCTACTACCTCTGGTACAGAAGATGGCTTCAGGATAGGTACCATGCCCAGAGTATAATGCAGATAGGATATTAGTGGCCTCAGACATGGGCCACTCCCCACACATGATAGAAGCACACAGTAAATAGCCGCATACCTTGTATATATGCAAACTGTAACTGACCCTTCCACAGTGTTTAGGAAAGTATTGATCTAGCGTGTTTCATCAGCGCCTCTCAGGTCCAGAGTGAGAGGTGCTGTACACCCCTCCCACTGCTGTCACAGGCTCTGTCCACTTAAGGTTGATTACTGCAGTTAGTTTCAACATTGATATCCAAGCAGAAATAGTGTTAGAGGCGATCAGAATGGGGGACGAGCGTGGAGCAGGCAAACCCACTAAAACATTTCTTTATTTCTCTTTCTTTTCTTTTCAGGTGGTGATGGAGGGAGAGGAGCACAGGGGAGAGGAGTGGCAGGGAGTCCTGGGGCGTGGAGGTGGGGAAGAGGAGGGGAGGAGTGAGGAGAAGGAGGTACTAGTTGAGGAGGGGGATGTAGTAGAGGAGGAGGTAGTGGAGGAGGAGGAGGGAGGAGAGGAGGAGGGAGGAGAGTAGGAGGAGGGAGGAGAGGAGGAGGGAGAAGAGGAGGAGGAGGGAGGAGAGGAGGCGGACGGGAGAGGAGGAGGAAGGAGGGAGGAGAGGAGGAGGGAGGAGAGGAGGAGAAGGAGGGAGGAGCGGGGGGAAGGAGGCCGGAGGGAGGGGAGGAAGGAGGGAGGAGAGGGGAGGAGGAGGGAGAAGGGAGGAGAGTAGAGGAAGGAGGGAGGAGAGTAGAGGAAGGAGGGAGGAGAGGAGAGGAAGGAGGGAGGAGAGGAGAGGAAGGAGGGAGGAGAGGAGAGTAGGAGGAGGAAGGAGGAGGAGGATGAGGAGGGAGGAGGAGAGTGGAGAGGGTCCTCATCCCCAGTCTGGAGAGCAAGAGGCTGGCGGCAGGTCCAGGGCCCACAATTATAGCCGGGAGGAGAACAGGGTCCTCCTGGAGTCCATCCGTGCCCGCCCTGTCATCACCTCGGGGGGTGGGGAAGTCAAGGCTGGGCCCAGGGCTAATGCTTGGCAGCAGGTGGTGGATCTGGTGAATGGTGTGGCGGGCCGTGGACGGAGTCTGCGGTCCATCAAGCACCGTTTCGACGACATCAGGGCCGTGGTGAGAAAGAAGATGGCGCAGGAGGCCGAGGGGCGGAGGGTCAAGTACCTTGCACATGAAGGGATTGCAAGGGCCATGCTTGCACCCTCCGACGCAACTGGAGCATCAGGCCCGGTGGAGCAGCAGGACCCAGCCTCCATGGCAGGTGAATATGACATACAGCAACATGCCACCACATGTGCATTACACAAACTACACATGGACATGACACTGACATGTCAGCTCCATGAAATAACAAGGGATAGATGGATGCATCATTAAATTCATGAAGCTGACAAATCACTGTCATTCCTGGTCAACACAACAGTAATCAAGCAATAGAGCAGGTGTGTCCAAACTCGGTCCTGGTGGGCCACACACATGCCTGGATTTGATAACCCTGCTGCGCACAGGTGAGTCAATCGCTTCTTCAGTCATCCTGATTGACTCACCTGTGCACATAAAGGATATCTTCCAATCCAGGAAAGAGTTTGGACACCCCTGTAATAGAGAGTCCATGTATTGGTGTGCCCGTTCAGCCTATGCAGTTACAGACAGCAGCCGTAATACAGATAGAGTTGTGAGCCGAGAACCATCAAGAACAGAAACCTAAGAATAGATAACAGCTAGTATAAGATAGCTAATCAGAGAATCATCCATTTTCAAGGCTAGATGTCAGATAATTAGAAATTAACAGATATCAATGCGCTAATCAACATACTAATGACATGTACCTTTCTTCTCTATCTCTCAGCATCCAGGAGGAGCTCTGGGTCCTGTGACCAGGGAGAGGAGGTGGGGCCATCAGCCCCGTACCAGGATCTTTCAGCACAGGGGGAGGAGGAAGGAAGATCGGAGGGCTCTGGGTCAGAGGATGGGCTGGTCATTGACCTTGCAGGGTCACCTGCCACAAGCCCTGGACCTATGCCCATCCTCGAAAGACTTGCTCTGGGGCCCTCCCCCGCCCAAGGGACAGCACCTCCTTCCCCACACAGTGTGCAGGCCAGGTCACCACCGGGCACATTGTCACCACATGCTCCAGCTGTGGACCTCTCCGCTACACCTCACCATGCCCACCCAGCGGTGTCGTCGCCGCAGAGCCAGGCTGTGCAGGTGGAGATGCTGGCCGTCAGGAAGGAGCTGCTGGCAAGCACCCAGAGGATCGAGGCCAACCAGCTCAGGATGGATGCCAGCATCTCTGCCCTCCGGTCACATATGACCCACAGCCTGGCCAGGCTGTCCAGGGAGGTGAGGAGGCACCACATGACATCGGAGCACCTTCAGGTCAGGCTGCTCAGACACGCGATGGTCCCCTCACCAACATCAACGGGGATCTCCCAATCCCCCAGCCAAGAGCAGCCTGGCCCCTCCTCTCCTCCCATGTGTCTGCCACCGCCCAGACCACCGCTGCCTGGCACCGCCCCCCCCCCCCCACAATCACCACCAGAGGGGAGACGGAGTATGGGCACAGGTGATGTGGGTCCTGGGCCCAAGCGGAGGAGGACATAGGGCCTCATGCAATTGCAATGTGGCGATTGCTAAGGGATCAATTTGAGCACAGAGCATATTTTCTACAGATGTTTGTAGTTAGTGAACTTCTCTCCAAAAGCAAGGTCTTCACTAACTACAAACGTCTGTAACTAAATATATGCTCTGTGCTTATATAGAGCCCTTTTCAATCGGCCAAATTGCAATTGAATGACGCCCATAGGGTCTGCAGACATGTTTTAGCCTTTTCAACAGCACTCCTCAGTGACCATCAATTGGTGACAGTTTAAACAGAACACAAAGGGCCTCATTAAAATGTGATTTGGGCAATTGAATAGGGCTCTATATAAGCACAGGATAGGATATTTTGTTTACAGAAGTTTTTAGTTAGTGAAGACCTGGCTTTTGCATAGAAGTTCCCTAACTAAAAACTTGCTTTCAAAAAGATGCTGTGTGCTTATATAGAGCCCTATTCAATTTGTTACATAGCAATTTAATGAGGCTGTTAATTTGTAGTGTGACCAATACATTGTCACTAAGGAGTGCTGTTGAGAAGAGATGCTGCAGGCCCTATGATGTTTTCAGGCCTTATTTCTTAGGTTTTGTCTTTTTTTGCTTTTTTTTTTAGGTCCATGAAGGCATCTCCTGCATCTGCAAGCATTATGGAGGAATTATGAGGTGGAGGGTTTTCCCAGTGCCTCTCAGGTAGACATGCCTTCAATGGCAGCCCCCTTAACATGTAGCTCCCACAATCTTACAGCTATCATATAGCCAGATATCTCCGACATGATTGTTGGTAGCTTAAGTGTAGACTAATACCGCTATGGCGGTGGACTTGCAAAGTCTCACAATGGCATGTTAATAACAGCCAGCATTAATATATGCACTAGTGACGCATGTGATCCTGACCTCAATAGCAGTCTGAGAACAGATCTTTGGGTCTGATGTAAGAAACAGTGAATCTGGCTGCTGACCTTTGTGTCCTCTCCATAATAATGGTTATTTGCCCATATTTCTGATTATCCACAGACCTAGCTAATAGTAATGCTTGCAGATGGGAATCAGGTGAGTTGGTATATTGGTACAGTATTTAGAACTGTACTGTACATACATCGTGATTATAAATTGTTTTGGATCCTCCTCCGCATTTTTTTATTTGACCACTTATTTCAGATTTTGGTCAACACATTGTATGTGTGAAACTGGATTGGATTACACAGTCCAAAGGTTGAATCATCTGTTTCATTGAGCAGATCTAGTTACAAGTTGTAAGTGCTATGCACATAAATGGTTTCTTCAGTTAAATGGAGAGATTTCTGGTTCTGGTTGCAGCATGTGACCCTGGTAGGTGCTATGCATCATGCTTATTCTAGACTATTAGATTGACCCCTGTAGGTTTCACCTTTTTTTCAGCCTCTTGCTCTTCAAGGACCCGCCCACACCACACCCATGATATTAATGCAGTTTTGACCACTGCTGATTGTGGTCTGTCTATCAAATTACGCTTTGTAATACTGTTATGTGAATGCACAATCTTGACCACTGCTGATTGTGGTCTGTCTATCAAATAAAGCTTTATTATACTGTTATGTGAATGCACAATTTTGACCACTGCTGATTGTGGTCTGTCTATCAAATAAAGCTTTGTTATACTGTTATGTGAATGCACAATCTTGACCACTGCTGATTGTGGTCTGTCTATCAAATAAAGCTTTGTTATACTGTTATGTGAATGCACAATCTTGACCACTGCTGATTGTGGTCTGTGTAAAAAATAAAGGTTTGTTAGACCTTTCTGACTGCGTCCATGTGTTATGAATATGTTTGGTTCTGTGAAATCCACATGCATTACATTAGTGTCACATTCCTATAAATGTAAACTGATGAGCCATAGTTAACATGCAATAGATCAATACATCTAAAACTGTTGAGGAGTCAGAATAGCTTTAGATATCATCTGATCCCAAATATCATATCTACTACTAATATAGGGTTAATACCCATGACAAGTCTGATTAGCGATACTGTGGAGTAGGAACATTCCCCTGAGGGCCTTCAATGAATAGGACAGGTGACACTGGAGTGCTTTTCCAGTTCCTTCTCTAGTTGATTGGGATTAGTCTGACCTCTCTGATAAGACATACCCCCCTACACTGGCCCTATGTAGGATAGCTCACAGCTTCATTGAAGTACACAAACTCCTTCACCCACATCACTTAGCATATGTGTGAATACAGTTAGTTGCCCAATAATGAACATGCATTGGCTAAATATCCTTTGGTTATCATATGTTGTAATGGCCATGCACATGCCAATATGACAAACCATGCTGCAACATGCATAATATGATTGAAGCCACACTACCCAATTTAATAGCAAGAGTAAAACATGAGTCAGGTCATATGAACCCTTTGCCACGCACATGAGCTCTATTGGGATCCCTTAAATCTCTATCTAATTGCATACACATCTAGCTCATAACATCTAAATTAGAGAATACAAATAGTGCCAAATCAGACCGCCACTTGGCATATATCAAGTACCAGGGGAATATTTCATTATATGTGGTTAAGTTCTTCAGTTGTGTCCGACTCTCCATGACCCTATGGACTGCAGCACATTCAGCTAGGTCTCTGCCTGTGCTGTTATCCACGGTTTCCACGGTATACTGGTGTGGTTTGTCAGTTCCTTCTCAATTGGATTGGACCTTGTCTGATCTCTCTGCTATGATGTGCCCACCTACAGTGGCCCTACATGTTATAGCTCCCAGCTTCATTCAGGTACACAAGTCCCTTCACACCGCTTAGCAATGCTGAAGGGGACCAGGGGAACATACACCACACATATCTACTCTGACCCATCAGGAAAGGCCGCAAGCTCTGGGATCGACAGCAAACTCACCGTTATCAGGCATAATCTCTGCTACGCCCATCCTGGTGGGAGCCATGTGCCAGGTGTCTAGTTATTCCCATTTGGTGAACTTCCAAACTGTTCTGCCATTTATCAATTTACATGGGTGAGGGTTGCTAAGTATTGGTGGTGTGAAGCAGCTTGTCTACCTGAATGAAGCTGTGAGCTACTGTAGGTGGGCAGGTCTTAGCAGAGAGATCAGACAAATTCCAATCCACTAGAGGAGGAACTGACAACCCACTCCAATCTCTTTGGCCTTCAAACTTTGGATAACAGCACAGGCAGAGACCTAGCTGAATGTGCTGCAGTCCATAGGGTCATGGAGAGTCGGACACAACTGAAAAACGTAACCACATATAATGAACTATTCCCCTGGTACTTGATATATGCCAAGTGGCGGTCTGATTTGGCCACTATTTGTATTCTCTAATGTAGATGTGATGAGTGAGATGTGTATTCTATCGTTGATCAACCATATAGCGTGCATCGAATGTGCGCTGTCATCTGCGCACCGACACATGCGCGCATCAACAACAGCAGGCCCGACAGGAGGCTAGCGGATCTAATGATTAGGATTAGGCTGTGGGGTGTAAGGGTTAGGATTAGGCTGCGGCTACAAGGGTTAGAAGGGTTTATGGCATTAGGTCATATCACTTGCGCCCTTTCATCGACGCGCACTAGTCAAAAATATTACAACTGCGCAATGATGTGGGACCGCTCATGTCAGCTACATGTTGTCAAAACACATTTGCTGTGCGCGCCAATGTTGGGGTGACATATTCTATTATAGGGCTGTTTTAGAGCCTACAATGGAACCTGTATGTGTGTGCTGACCAATCAAACATATGAGGAATATTAAACTAATTTGAACTAGTGTTAATTTGGAGGCTGTAATGCTTGTGCCTTCATTTTAGGGTTACAGGCTTAAACCATGCAGACTGCAAAAACAGTAACAAAATGGATACCTTTAACCTCCAAGCACGTACGGCCTTTAAAAACGAGCTGCGGGCTTGGAGGACAGCCCGCACGGGCTTGAATACGGAGCTACGGGCTTGGCCAGTGAAGTCCGTGGGACTTGTACGGATTTTGAAATCAAAGTACAATTTGGCGATGTGCAAGCTTGAGAATGTTTGGCTAGTAATCCTCATGCCCCCCCATTATGTTCCCCATCATTTACAGTGCTTTTCAGTGCTGGATTGAATATATATTGGCTATTACAATGCTTGGTTTGCGGCCCTTCATCTCCGAACCCGTACGGGTTTGAACAAGGACCAGCCCGCGGAACTACGGGACGTAAAGTAATCCGTAAATAATATATCGGATTTGGGCTGATGTGCAAGCTTGAGAGGGTGTTGCTATTAATCCTCGTGTCCCCCATTATGATGCCTAGCATTTACGGAGCTTTACAGTGCATTCTCGATTTTATATTTGCACTTTCAGTTTTCGGACTTTGCGGCCGGAAAACATGATTTACGGGCGATGGGAAAAAGCTTCCGGCCGTTTGCATGATATGCGGCCGGCCCGAAGGGGATATCCTTGCGGCGCCGTATAATTGAATTGCAAGGTAAAGGTAGCTCTACACGGGGCCGTAAGATGGCCGCAAGGAATCGCAGCTTTGCGGCCGTTTTAGGGCCGATAATAGAATGAGGCCCTTAGTTTTTGGGGCTACACACCTAAATGTGCGTGTCACATATCAGTATACATAAATCAGATTTAAATATTTTTTTTTATTTTTTTTAACTGTCATTTAAATATAGTTGTTTAATTAGTTTTGATTAGTTGTTTAATTAGTTTGGATTAAGATTAGTTATTTGCAGGGGCTATATACAGAAATGTGCGTGTGACATGTCACTATACATGAACCACATTTTGATAGTTAAATTTATTTATTTTTTGTGCGTCTCACATATCACTATACATAAATCATATTTTAATAGTTAAATGAACATAATTTTTTTTTTGGGCCTACACACATAAATGTGTGTGTGACATGTGACTATACATGATACACATATATGTGCGTGTCACATATTAGTATACATGACTCATATTTTAATATTAAAATTTCAATTTTTTAATGACATTTAAATAAAGTTGTTGTTTGGTTGAAGATGCCACATGTCACTATACATAAATTACATTTTCATCCGTAAAATTTTATTTTTTTTGTCCTGTCTTCATAATGAAATGTAATATATTATAGCTTACCTCTCAGTTGTAATTTGCACAGTGTAAAGTAGTAAATTAGGAAACAATTCTCTTCTCAAGTAACAGCAGCAGTTAACTATGAAGTCACTTTATTCATCACCTGCGTAGAAATGTAGAATTTTGTGGAAAGTAGGCAGTATTTATAAACTTGTAGAAATTTCTGGAAAGTCCGTTAGAACGCAATACGCATGTGCTATTTGCGTTCCAGCTTACAATTTGCGTTCCATCCGCCATTTTGTGCGTAGTAGTGGTCAAAAGGGTGTTTAGTATTAGTGTGGTACGTTCCGCATAGTATGAATTTCATTCTTGCGAGTCAGTGTAGTATAGTTACGTCTGAAGCCATTTTTTTCTCTCGCTTAGGGAGATTTTCGCGACTTTAAACTCTTTTTTTTGGACTTAAATGGACGTGTAAGTTAACTTTTGGAGGTGCCGGGTGCCCCCCCTTGCTGTAAGTAAGCTTTTTATGTGTTCGTTGTGTTTATTTCTTGTGTTTGTGATGTTTTGATGCCCGGCGTTTTGAATAGGACGTTTCGCGGGAGTACTTAGTTGCGATGCGGACGTATTTTTTTGCGATGCGGCCAAATTTTTTTGCGAGAGACGCATTTGGATTTTACGTGTACGACGCAGTGTTTATTTTTCTAAGCCGTGCGTATGTGTGTCAACGTCGTGTGAGGCGCCTTTGAGGTTTTTTTTTTTTTAAGTCTTACGTGTGTGTGTGTGTAAGCAGGTGTTAGGCGCCTTTGAGTTTTTTTTTTGTTAAAAAGTCATGTGTGTGTATGTGTGTGTTAACACAGGCGACGTTGGAGCCTCCACCTCCGCAAATGCGGACCCTCGCTTCGCGAGGATCCGCATTTGCGGGGACTTGGGTTTTTTTGGCTGGGAGATTGTTTTTTTTTTGTTAAGAATTCGTGTGTGTGGTGTGTTTGTGTTAACACAGCCGACGTTGAGCCTCCACCTCCGCAAATGCGAGACCCTCACTTCGCGAGGATCCGCATTTGCGGGGTCGTTGGGATGCTCCACCACCGCAAATGCGGTCCCTCGCTTCGCGAGGACCCGCATTTGCGGGGAACTGCATCCCTTGCTTTGCGAGGAACGCAGTTCTTGCGGACTCGCTGTGCGAGCCCAGCGAGCCCGCAAGCATTAGCAACAACTCGCATGCTCACAACTATATATGTGATATTCATATTTGAGCAATTTGTTGTGGATGGTATTTCAATATAACATAATTATGAATGAACATTATATATACTGTATTTGGCTAATAAATAGCTAGTTTTGAAAGATGTCTGAAAAAGATCTATGTCAAGCTGACTTATGTTAATCTTAATATACTGTATATTCTTTACAACTATATATGTGATAGGGACTACAGGTGATGTGCCATTATTTTTTTCTGAGATATATGAAATATGTTCTAAGGTTGTTTATAGAGATATCTTGATTTGGCGATCATTAATCCAATATAACAGAATATATTGAAGTACTTCATTTGATGTTTTTTTGTGACCAACTTTAAGATCAATTTCTATCTAAGGTGTTTCTATCAAGTGTTATGCATACTTTAACATCATACTTACCTGTTTTGCATCAATTGATATATTTATTCCTTTTTGCTTTATTTTAGGATCTATAATCGATACATACAATCTATGCGCTATTTTGATGTATGTGAGTTACAAATAAAATCAATTATTACAAGAACTATAACCCAAGCCTCTGATTTGGACATCAATATTTCTAAAGTTGAAGTTCACTGCCTTATCAAGGGTTGATTGCTCTCCCCTTACCTTTCATCATAAAAGCCTGCCATACTCTACTATCAACAGGCTCAGGAGGAAGCGTCACGCGAAATGCGCGTCCGCCTGTCGGATCCCACAGCAGTGATGTCACCAATGTCTCAGGAGCATGGCATTATGGCACATCTATTGAAAAAAGTTATGTGATTTTGTTCATATGCTTATTGCACCTATATTGTTTTTCACTTTACCACTAATATGTGAGAGAGGTATTTATAACCTTTATATATAACCTTAATATATTAGTTCAGCGATGCTAGTGAGCATACTCTTCAGTGATAGTTAATGAAAGAAGATGGTGCAATATATGATCTATTATATAATATCTTTACATATAGCACCTTTCATGCTATTTAGCATAGTTTTTTAGTGGCAGCTAATTTAGGGATATTGTGCAATACATTATCTTGCTATAAAGTATTCTGGCACATCATTTTCTATTTATTTTTCATACAGATTCTGTTCTCATGTATAGATTACCTGTTGATGAATTAGCCTAATATTGATTACATTTGCATATGTAAGAGGTTTGCTATGTATGATCACGGGCATCATTTTGAAGTATATATTTTTTCACCATTATGTTTGGCACGTCAGGATATTTAGAGTAGGTAAGGTTACTGACTTATAGGCAAAGGGGGGTAATAGGTGGATCCTTAGTTCCACCATAAGAAGCAGGGATAGATTTCTTCTAGGTTGCTCTTTAGATTTAGTATAAATGAGAAAGTGGTGGGCTCCGCTACCACATTATATATTATGGCACACAGAAAACTTTATTAAATCTTTTTAATATTGATATTGCTGTTTATTTATAATTGCTTAATACACTGTATTCATTGATACTTTCACTCTGTATTGGCTGTCAACTGCTCAGTATATCTAATTATAACATAGTTTATTTTGTTATTGTGCTTTTTGTTATGCTGCTGTTGGGAAAATGTCATTTTTTTTTTTATAGTTTTTAATCATCGAGTTTTAATTTGAAATTGCTTGAAAAAATTGACTTTTTACAAAATTGGTTGATTTATCATTATTGAAACTATATTTAGTTTTTGGGTACTCTTTGTCTCGTATTTAGAAGGATTTACCACTATATACTCTTTCTGGTTTTTCAATGCGATCAGACTCGGAAAACTTTCAAAATGAAGAATTATGAAAATGAATGCCAATACTGTTCTAGTCCATATGGGTGGCCTGATATGTATTAACCCATTTATACCGAGATTGGTTGAATTCCAAAATGACACATAAAAATAAATATAATTTCCAGCTGATTTGACAGTTTGAGACTGTTGTGCAATTAATTCTAATATCCTTCTTTTCATTAGGTGTTCATTGAAAGTGTAGCTCAGCAGTGTCACAGCTCCAGTCCTCACCTCACTGTAAACAGGTAATATTTCAAGCTTACCGTATATACTCGAGTATAAGCCGACCCGAGTATAAGCCGGGGAACTGGCATATGCTAATGACGTGACGTCACATGCGCATCACGTCATTGGCCGGATCAAGACGCAGCCGGAAGGAGCGCGGAGGAGCGGCTGCTGCAGATGTAAGGTAAGTGAGGGGAAAGGGAGAGGGGGAGGTAATTAGAGGGCTAAAGTGAGGAGGGGGGTTTAGGATGAGGATGGGGGGTTTAGGATGAGGATGGGGTTTAGGATGAGGATGAGGGGTTTGAGGATGAGGATGGGGGTTGAGGATAGGATGAGGATGGGGGGATGAGGATGAGGATAGGGGGTTGAGGATGATAAGGGAGGGGGAGGGACAGAGAGACACGGGGGGAAGAGAGACACGGGGGAAAGAGAGACACAGGGGGGAAGAGAGACATGAGGGGAAAGAGAGACACGGGGGGAGAGTGACACGGGGGGAAAGAGAGACACAGGGTGGTAACTCGAGTATAAGCCGAGGGGGGCCTTTTCAGGGTATATACATTAATTCTACTTCAGCACAAATGGATTAATCACAATGACTGTGCAAAAGATTGATCAACTTAACTTTACTCAAATAAGGATACATTTAAAATCTAACATGGTACAGGAGGAGCGAGCCAAACATAAATAGTCAAGTCTTTTGCACCTTTTATATTTTGTTTCATGCAATTGTATTTATCTGAAGTTGTGTTTTATAGCAGTTGTCTGCACTATTCTTAATATTTAAATTAATGCATATTGGGGGATATTTAATATTAAAAATCAAAATGAAGGTGCTCAATCAAAGAACAAACTAACATTAAGAGGTTAGTTCTATGGACAGGATAACCCATTCTGAAAACAACCTCTTTTAGCTCACTTGTGCCTTTCACTGGGATAAATATCCTGTAGTTTATCAGTCTGGTCTCACCCAATAGAGTGATCTAGCCATGAAATACCAGACAACTCTAGCCGGATTGGGGCTCATCAGTGGAGTGTAGATAAACTCCCTAAGGAACATTGAGCAAGGATTCCAAGTCTGGAGTCATCATATAGGGGGCTCCAGATATGGACTACTTGCTCACTATACCTTAGGGAGAACCGTTTCAGCTCCCTAATGAGTCCTGTTCAGAATTGTCTAGGGTCTTGGGGCTGGATCACTCTTTTGAGTGAGACCAGACTGATATATTAAGGGATATTTCTCTCTGTGATGGGTACAAGTGAGCTAAAAGAGGTTACTCTCTGAGCAGGTAACCAGACCCATATAAAAAAATAAAAAAAACGTAGTTATTGTTCATTCTCAAATGAGCACCTCTGACTCTTTGTTTATTTTTTTGTTTTATCTTACAGGTGATAGGGGAACCAGACATGGACTCCTTGCTCACTGTGCCTTAGGGAGTACAGCTGCACCTCATTGACAAGGCCCAAGAGAGGCAGAAACATACATCTGGGGTTTGTTGTTTCTCCTGTTCAGGGTAGAATTGCCTGGTATTTCTGTCTTGTTCATTTTTAAGTGATACTACAGGATATTTCTTCCTGTGAAGGACACAAGTGAGCTAAGTGAGCTAAGGGAGGCTGCTCTCTAAACAGGTAACCAGAAGATAAAAAAACCTACTTAGGTATTGTTCATTCTCAAATGAGCACCTCTGACTCTTTTTGTTTAGTTTTTCTCACCTTATCTGTGATAGGGGCAACCAGACTTGGACTCCTCAGTGTGCCTTACAGAGTAGAGCTGCACCTTACTGACGTTGCCCAGAGAGTCTGAAATGTACATTTGGTGTTTGTTGTTACTCCTGTTCAGGGTAGGATTGCCTGATATTTCAGGGGGCTGGATCTCTTTTGAGTGAGACCAGACTCATATGCTACTTGAAATTTCTCCCTGTGAAGGACACAAGTGAGCTAAAGGAGGTTGCTCTCTGAGAAGGTAAAGAACAAACCTACTTAGGTGTAGTTTTTTCTCAGATGAGCACCTCTGGCTCTTTTTGTTTAGTTTTTCTCAATGTAAGGGGGCTCCAGAGAGGGGCTTCTTGCTCAGTTTGACTTGGGAAATACAGCTGCACCTCACTGAGGGAGGGAGGTGAAGGCTCACGAAGCGAGTGTCCGCATTTGCGGAGGTGGAGGCTCTACGGCGCCTCACTCAGAACATCTGGGAGTTAGAGTGCACGCACATTTAAGTTGATTTTAAGCATTTCCGGCACTTGAAAAAAAATGACGGCCAAAAAAAATGACCCCTAACCACGCAAAATACTGCCAGGCACATAAGACTTTTACACAGGAAGGTACGAGGTATAAAATACACTATTAGGAAGGACGGAAAATCTCCACACCGGCGTAACACATACACAATAGCCGTAATTTTACAACACTAACTTGCAACTAATAACATTACCATTCTAAAATGGAGCTTTACACAACTAAACAAAAAATTTGCCCTTGCTCACGCAGCCTATTTATACTGCACACTTGCCACATTGCTGACACTTACACCTCAGGTCTGTTGTTAGCTCTTCAGAATATTGATTGCTGGATATATTAATTAGAAATAGGTAAAGTATATTAATTTTTTTTTTTATTAATTCATTATTTATTATTAATATATATATATATAACAAAAAAAAGAGCAGGGGAGAGTGCCGAACGCGCTCAGCGCGGCCTCCTAGGTTACTCAGAGGAGCAAAAGCACACAAGGGGAGAGACACGCAAAAACAGCAGGGGAGAGGCTCGCAATGAGTGCTGAAGGCGCTTAGCGAAGGGTTTGCAATGAGTGCCGAAGGAGGATCAAAGGCCATACATTGGGTGGCAAACAGCATTACCTGACTTACAATTTTATTGACCGGCAAATCGCTAGTATATATGTATACAGTATCTCACAAAAGTAAGTTCACCCCTCACATTTTTGTAAATATTTTATTATATCTTTTCATGTGACAACACTGAAGAAATGACACTCTGCTACAATGTCAAGTAGTCAGTGTACAGCCTGTATAACAGTGTAAATTTGCTGTCCCCTTAAAATAACTCAACACACAGCCAGGCCCGGATCTACCTTTTTGGAGCCCCTAGGCCGTGAAGTGGAGGAGCCCCTGGGACTGTATGCTCAAGGTATGCACGCACCCATTTTTTTTATTTTCTGTGCGTGTATATCGCAAATCACAGACATTTCCCCATAACAGCCATTTTTACAGCATAACTATTCATACACATGCTGCGTTATTACTTGTTTATTAAATGCATTTGATGGTGGGCCTTATTATCTATATTTTTCTATGGGAGGGCAGCGAGCGCATGTTACACAAACAAAAAGTCATACAGCTAGTTTTTAGTTAGATAACATAAATTGTGTTGCCTCTGCTGGGCCCTGGTGAAATCCATGATATATATATATATATATATATATATATATATATATATATATATATATATAAATATATATATATATATATATATATATATATATATATATATAATCAGTATATATAACGTCTTAATCTCTTCCAGTACCAAGTACCTATTTGCAAATGTGTGCTTTCATCCTATTTATACTCTTTTTAATATGTATGTACAAATATTACAGTACAGAGTCTGTAGTCAATAAAATAAAATGCTTCAATTAAACTTACTTGTAAAATTGCAATTATATCCTTTGTTGCTAAAATCTCATTCTGGTTATACCAGCATTTTGTAAAATATTGTATATATTACATTTAGACTTTAAAAAGAGTGACACCTATTCAAGGTGTGTTACTTTAAAATTATTTTTTTGTACAGTGAAAAATGTATCTCTGAAAACAGATTTCATTTTACTCCTATATCCTTAGACTCACACTTACATATATAAATTAAACCAGAATACATACCAGACCAGAGGTACAGATGCATGTAAGGACACAAAGCAGACAAAGCACAACACTGCATTAACAGGTACTCTTTTCAAATATACTGCAAAAAAATGAAAAGTGTATTACCATGACGACTCAACATTTACAACAAAAAAAGAAAATGCACAGTCCTAAAAGAGAAATTAACAGATCATATACTTTACAGAAAAAAAACATGAATACAGCAACATCACATGAGAACAAATTAATTGTATTTTTGGCATGGGCTTTGCATGTGGGAGACACATCCCCCCAAAATGTTCAATATATGTAGGTGCATGAAAGCTCAGTTGTGGTCTCAGTATACAATGAGCTCTATGTCTGGGAGAATTGTTTTGACTCCCACATCCTGATTATGGGTCATATTAAGATCAAAAAGTTCACTGCAGATTTTTTGGGGGCTTTCATCATTTGTATCTTGTGGTAAATATACAATATATAAATAAATAAATATATATATATATATATATATATATATATATATACTTTATTAATTTTCAAATAACGTTAATCATGTCTGTCAAGTTGATCAAAGCATGATGGCAGATAACATCCCAAAGACCTATCTACTCTTTCCCATTCTCTCTCATGTTTACTTAATAAATCCTCAGGCCTCAAGCATACTATAGTCACTCATTTGAATTGCCTCTAAGTTATGAAAGGACCACCGTAGTTCAAAAAAGTCACTTCTTAGTGAAATATATAATTAACAATATTAGCAGCTGTGTAAGTCATTGATATAAAAACATTTTTAGAGAAAGTCCAACATTTTAAACACTGTTTATCACAAGGGTGTGATTCTTCATCTATTATTTGAGAGGGTTTTGGGAAGAAGGTAACAGTGAGATGCCAGTAGATCTTGTTAGAGATTGGATAAGATTGAAATTGATAACAATATATAAAAAATGTATTGGTTCTATTGGAGTTTTTTATATATATAAGACACAGTTGTTTTACACCAGAACTGTACATCTCTAAGATAATTAGTAAATGGCAATATTTAAATGTATTAGTTAAAAACAAATCTATTACTTTTATGTGACTAAATAACTTAAACATGATAGAACGGAATTACCTCAGGCTCAATAACTGGTAACCAAAATAGATGAATCCTTTGCAAACAGACGCAAAAACTAATTTTGCCATTAAAGTACAATCAAGACTCATAGGTGTAAAATAAAATGCATACGTTACTACCACAGGTTATGAAAAAGCAAAAAACCTAAAAGAGATAAAGCACACCTATTCAGTGTCACAAACCCTGGACTGAATTCAAAGCATAACTTTTATTGAGATTATCTAAAAATATAGAAAAACCTGCTTCATGCCCAGAATTCTGAAAACATACAGCTATTACATTGCATTCTGGGAACCATGGCAGGGACATTCAAATGTGCCCACAAAAGTTTTAAAGTTATATATAAATTATATATATATACTAACGACTTGCCCGTCAAAAATGACAGCAATAAAATTTGAAGCCTTGCAATGCTGTTTGCCACAAAATATGAGGCTCTCCCCTCCTCTAACTTGCAGGCCTTTGGCACTCATTGCTCATGCGCAAGCCCGTAACTTTTAACATAGCGTGACGACAACAATATATATATATAGTTGTATATATATATATATATATATATATAGTTTTATGTATATATATATATATATATATATATATATTAGCTAATTGCCCGTCAAAAAATGACTGCAATTAAATTGTAAATGAGCTAATGCTGTTTGGTGTATAATAATAAAATAAATAATATATTAATAAAGTAATATACTTTACCTATTTTGAAGTAATATAAGCAGGAAGCATTCTGTTGAAGCTGCTGTGTAAGCGTCATGAATGTGTAGAGTGTAATAGTGTACGTGCGCAAGACAAATCTGTTAACGTAGCTGTGTACTTCCGCATTGTATAAGTTATTGTTCTAAAATGGCGGCTAATGTGTGGTATACGGCTGTGGCTGATTTAGCGTCCTTCGTTTTCTATGTCGTACGACCTTTTCGGAATATCCGTAGCTGTTTGGTGGTGTTTTGCGTGTTTATGGTGGTGTTTTGCATGTTTAAGGTCCTTTAGCCTCGTTTTCGTTTTGTTCGGCGGCCATTTTTTCTCTTGCTTAGGTGATTTTCTGGTGTTTAAACTCCGAAATGTGTTCCCCCCCTTGCTGTGGGTAAGCTTTTTATGTGTTTGTTGTTTGTATTTATTGTGTTTGTAATGTTTTTGGGGTCGCGCGGGTTGCGACCTTGTTTTTTAATCTCGTAGGTGTTTTTCAGCAAATACGTAGGTGTTTGGTGGTGTTCTGCGTCTTTAGACTGCTGTAGCCTCGTTTTTTTTTTTTTGGCAGCCATTTTTTCTCTCGTTTAGAGAATTTTTCAGTGTCTAAACTCTTTTATTTTGAGTTAAATTGAGGTGTAACTTTAGTTTTCGAGGTCCTGGATGACCCCTCTTCCTGTAAGTAAGCTTTTTATGTATTTGTTGTGTGTATTTGTTGTATTTTTCTTGTTTTAATGTGCGCGGGTTGCAGACGTTTTTTGCAAGGTCGTAATGGGTCGTAACGTGTCTCGTATTTTATTTTCGTAACAACGTAAATTTAGCGAGGTCCGCAGTTTCTGGCAAGGAGCACCTTCGGCGCTCCTTGCCAGCAACTGCGACCCTCGCTTTGCCCGCAAGCGTAGCAACAACTCGAATGCTCACAACTATATATGTGATATATATATATATATATATATATATATATATATATACAGTATATACAGGCTTATTACATTTTGATTCAGCAAATTTAAAAGAGCTCTATGTAAGCACATAGCATATTTTTTTACAGAAGTTTTTAGTTAGTGAAGACCTTGATTTTGGATAGAAGTTCACTAACTAAAAATTTCTGTAAAAAAAATATGCCCTTTCCATTTTGCTAAATCGCAATTTAATAAGGCTGATAGTTATTACACCTAATACAACCCGATCACAACTCAACAGACCAACACTTTCCATTTCCATTATAGCAATTAAATATTGAAGAGTGATGCAGCCTTGAATGTCCAGTAATCTAGTAATTTAGTAATTATTAATTTATATATATATATATATATATATATATATATATATATATATAGATTAATAATGAGTATTGCAATATAATTTGATACCTTTTGTATTGGACAAACGTCTTATTTATAATGATGAGCTTTCGAGAGGCTTAACCTCTCTTAATCAAGTCTCAAGCAATATTACATGAGATGGAACACTCAGTTTGAATAATAACAGCAGATGCAGAGAGAGTGGAGACAGCATCTGACATCATCAGGTAAATACATATATGGGGAATAAACACAACATAGCAAAGGAAACATATATACACTTATACATCAATATATACATGAAAAAGCAGAGCACTGTAGTCCGCAGTGATATCTTTCCTGTTGGACAAACACTTCACGAAGAGTGCCAAGTCTGTTATGCTATGAGAGGAAAAAAAATCACATGAAATTCAGATAATGTGTTAGAAAACCCAAGTCTACATTAAGTCCTGTATTTTTAGTGTTGAAGAATGTGATCATCTTTATTTCAAATGCTTTTCCCTCTTGGATGCTTTTACATTTTCCTCTGAGTATTTTGACTTTTAAGTTTTCGATGAAATGATCATTCTGGCTAAAATGGTGTCCTAATGGGCTACAATAACTGTCTTCATTATGCTTTCTTATTGAATGCCTGTGTAAATTCATCCTTAAATGCATTTTTTGGCCTGTTTCTCCAATGTAACAGCCTGTGCCACATAAAGTACATTGTATTATATAAACCACATTAGACGATGTACATGAACATGATCCTTTGATGTTATAGGTTTTGTTGTTATGTGTGGTTGTATCATCATTACAAATGTGTTGGCATAATTTACAGGCACGTTTGTTACATGGTTTAGTTCCTTTTTTTGTATTCGGTTGTTCATTGGCCAATTTTTTGCTGACAAGTTTTTGTTTCAGGTTTGGTGGTTGTTTAAATGCAAGGATGGAAGGTTTTGGGAATATATATTTTAATTCAGTATCTTCAATTAGTAGTAGTTGTAAATCTTTGATTATTTTCTGAATTTTCTCTAAAATTGGATGGTATGTGGTCACTAGAGGTATACGTGAAGTAGTTTCTTTTGTTTTTAGTTTAATAGGTGTTCTCTGGTTTTTTTTATGGCAGTGGTTATTTTTTGGGTAATAATACAGGGTTTGTAACCCTTTTGTTTGAAAGATTCAGACTGTGTTTTTAAATTTTTATCACGGACTCCAGTGTTTGAGCAAATCCGATGGTATCTAATAACATGGTTATGGATGATGGCTTGTTTGGTGTGGGAGGGATGGAATCTGGAGCTGTTTAGGTAATTACATCTGTCTGTAGGTTTCCTATATGTAGATGAGTGGAGAGTGCCATTGGTGATGGATATAGTAGTATCTAGAAAGTTTACCTGTTCTGTGGAGAATTCCATTTTAAGTTTTATAGATGAATGGAAGGTGTTGAAAGATATTATGAAAGTCTCTGAGTTTGCTTTCTCTTTCTGTCCAGATGATGAACAGATCATCTATGTAACATTAGTATTTCTATGGTTTGTAAATGTATACAGATAAGAATGTTTCTTCTAGATTGGCCATAAATATATTTGCGTATCGTGGAGCCATTTTGGTACCCATGGCAGTCCCCATCATCTGTAGGTTGGTATCTTGGTTAAAAGTGAAATAGTTGTGGGTAAGCACATATTCTATTAGTTTAACAATAATATCAGGGCCATATTTATTGTTTTGCTTGTTTGTTGAAAGAAACCCAAAGCATGCCTCAGTGCCATCTTTGTGTGGGATATTACTGTAAAGAGACTCTAATCCATGGCAACAAGTAGTGAGTTAGCAGGTAGGTCTTTAATCTGACTGAGTTTGTTGAGAAAGTCAGTGGTGTCTTGTATATCTCTACTGGTGTTACTAACTAATGGTTTAAGGATGTTTTAATCAAATCCAGATATCTGTTCAGTCAGTGTGTCCATACCTGTAACAATTGGTCTCCCTGGATTGCCTGGTTTGTGGATTTTTGGCAGCAGGTAGAAAGTCCCAGTTATAGGATTGGCGGGGATGAGTTGTTCTAATTCCTGATGTATATTTTTAGGAAATGTATTGAGGAGTTTCTTAAGTTGGAGAGTACAGTATATTTTTCTGTAGGGTCCTGGTTCAATTTCTTGTAGTAAGTGTTGTCTGACAGTTGTCTGTTGGCTACATTTATGTAGTCCTGAGTATTCATGATAACAACTGCACTTCCTTTGTCTGCCAGTTTGATGGTGATGTTGGGGTTGTTTTTTAAAATCTTTATGGTAGTTATTTCTGATGGAGTAAGATTGTGCAAGTCTCTTTTATATTGTGTTGTTATAATGGATGCTGTTCTCAGGCGAAAGCTTTCTATATACTGTAACTGTCCAGTTTGATGTTACGACCAGGTTGTGGGTTGAAATATGTGTTTTTGTTCTTGTTACAGTCTAATGAAGTTGTGGTATGTCCCTTTTTGTAGAAAAATTCTGCCAGTCTTAATCGCCTGAAGAATTCTTCTATGTCCAAGTATAGTTGTATTTTATCTTCTGTAGTTTTATGTCTGGACAGAAAGACAATCCTTTGGAGAGAACAGAGGTCTTGTGATAGTTAATGGTCTGAAAGATTAATAATTCCTGTGTGTTCTGTATATTTTTCAGAAAAAAATATTTGTTTGAGTTGGTAGGTTTTTAGATGTGTTGTTAGTAGAATTCAGGGCTACATTTGGGTTGTTTCTTCTCTCTTCCTTTTGTATGTTGTTTTGCTGGAAGAGGCAGCTGAGTTTATTATTTTAATCTAATTCATGTTGTTTCTTGTGAAGATGTTGTATTTCTTTTTCTACATGTTCAGCTTCATATATGTTGCTCTCCTTTTAGTTGTTGAAGGAGTCTTACTCTTTGGTGATATAGATGATGTTTCTTTGTATAAAGTTGATGTATTAGGTGGTTTCTTAGTTTTTCACTTGTGCGTCTGCATACATTTTCAGTATATATTGAGTTATGCGTAGATCTTAGTGGATTTTTAATTTTAAGTCCATTTGGTATAATATTCCTTTTCTTGCATTGTGACAAAAAATAAATGTCACTGTTACGTTGTGTTATTTTTGTTGTTATTTTAAATAGTAGCTTCTTGTTTCCGCTAAATGCGGTATCTTACATAGTAATTGAAGAGTGAAGCAGCCTTGAATGTCCAGTAATGTAGTAATTATTAATGTATATATATATATATATATATATATATATATATATATATATATATATATATATATACTGTATATATATATGTATATATATATAGATTAATAATGAGTATTGCAATATAATTTGATACCTTTTGTATTGGACAAACGTCTTATTTATAATGACGAGCTTTCAAGAGGCTTAACCTCTCTTTATCAAGTCTCAAGCAATACTACATGAGATGGAACACTCAGTTTGAATAATAACAGCAGTTGCACATAGAGTGGAAACAGCATCTGATATCAACAGGTAAATACTGTACATATATGGGGAATAAACAAAACATAGTAAAGGAAACATATATACACATATTATATACACATATACATCAATATATACATGAAAAAGCAGAGCACTGTAGTCCACAGTGATATCTTTCCTGTTGGACAAACACCTCACTAAGACTGCTAAGTCTGTTATGGTATAAGAGGAAATAAAATCACATGAAATTCTGATAATGTGTTAGAAAACCCAAGTCTATATTAAGTCCTGTGTTTTTAGTGTTGAAGAATATGATCATCTTTATTTAAAATGCTTTTCTCTCTTGGATGCTTATAATATTTTGATTAGTTGTGATGGAAACAAATATACAGGATAAAGTAGTACCGTATTTATTGGCGTATAACACCCACTTTTTCTCCCTGAAAATAGGGGCAAATGATAGGTGCGTGTTATATTCCCTCCCCCCTCCTCATCCTCAACCTCCCTCCTCATTCTGAACCCCCCTCCGTATTTAGGGGGGTTTAGGTTGAGGAGGGGGGTTTAGGTTGAAGGGGGGGGGGTTAGAATGAGGAGGGGGGGTTAGAATCCAGAGGGGGGTTTAGAATGAGGAGGGGGGTTGAGGTTGAGGAGGGGTGTTGAGGATAGGGGGGTTGAGGTTGAGGAGGGGTGTTGAGGAGGGGGTTGAGGATAGGGGGTTTGAGGAAGGAGGATGAGGATGGGGGTTGAGGAGGGAGGTTGAGAGGGGGTTTGAGGTTGGGGGGTTGAGGAGGAGGTTTAAGGAGGTGGTTGAGGATGGGTGTGTTGAGGAGGGAGGATGAGGAGGGAGGTTGAGGAGGGGGTTGAGGATGAGGAGGGAGGTTGAGGATGAGGAGGGGGGTTGAGGATGAGTAGGGGGGTTGAGGATGAGGAGGGAGGTTGAGGAGGGTGGTTGAGGTTGAGGAGGGGGTTGAGGATAGGGGGGTTGAGGAAGGAAGATGAGGATGAGGGGGTGGAGGAGGGGGGTGGAGGAGGGGGTTTAAGGAGGGGGTTGAGGATGGAGGGTTTGAGGAGGGGGTTGAGGATGGGGGGGTTGAGGAGGGAGGTTGAGGATGAGGAAGGGGGTTGAGGATGAGGAGGGAGGTTGAGGATTTTGCTTCAAAGTTCTTTATTTGAAATTTATTTATTTTTCCCTGAAATTTCCTTCTTAAAATCAGGTGCGTGTAATACGCCTGTGCTTGTTATACGCTGATAAATACGGTACTTTGCATTCTCAATAAAGTCATTTCTATTATTGAAAGTTAAAGTAATAATAAAAACTTTGGTACCATGTTTATATCTGCACATGATTGATTGTAATTGCGCAATTTAGATTAAACCAACTCCAAAATATTTAAAAATACACAATGGACAATTCTGTGCAGCACATTACCCCCTCAACCCAAATCCACCAGGGGTCTCAGTTGGGGGGCGGCTGTAGTTGTAAGAACGTATTTTTTTTGTTTTTATTCATTTATAATCAGGCGCCCCTAAAAAGGATGCATCCTTAGGATAGTGCCTAACTCACCTAATTGATGACCCGGCCATGCAAACAGCCATTAATGTCTAAACCTTTGGCAACAAAAGTGAGTACACCCCTAAGAGGAAATATCCAAATTGGGCCTAAAGTGTGGCCACCATTGTTTTCCTGCACTGCCTTAACCCTCATGGGCATAGAGTTCACCAGAGCTTCACAGGTTGCCACTGGAGTACTCTTCCACTCCTCCATGATGACATCAGGAAGCTGGTGGATGTTAGAGACCTTGCACTCCCCCACCTTCCATTTGAGGATGCCTTACAGATGCGCAATAGGATTTACATCTGGTGACATGCTTGGCCAGTCCATCGCCTTTACCTTCAGCTTTGGAGTTGTGTTTGTGGTTGCTATCATGTTGGAATACTGCCCTGTGGCCCACAACCACTGCCTTGCTAATGAAGCTGAAGGTGAAGGTTATGGTCTGGCCAAGCATGTCACCAGACCTAAACCCTGTTGAGCATCTGTGGGGCATCCTCAAATGGAAGGTGGGAGAGTGCAAGGTCTCTAACATCCACCAGCTCTGTGATATCATTTTGGAGGAGTGTAAGAGGACTCCAGTAGCAACCTGTGAAGCTCTTGTGAACTCCATGCCCATGAGGGTTAAGGCAGTGCTGAAAAATAATGGTGGACACACAAAATATTGTCACTTTGGGCCCAATTTGGACATTTCCACTTAGGGGTGTACTCACTTTTATTGCCAACGGTTTAGACATTAATGGCTGTGTGTTGAGTTATTTTGAGGGGGCATCAAATTTTCACTGTTATTCAGGCTGTTATTCACATATATAGTTGTCATCAGTGCGGGTTGTCCAAAGTTGTTGCTAACGCTGCGGCCCTCGCAAAGCGAGGAAAACATTCAAAACACACAAAATACACACAACAAACACATAAAAAACTTACCCACAGCAAGGGGGGGCACCCAGCACCTCTAAAAGTGAAGTTACACCGAAATTTAAGTCCAAATTCAAGAGTTTAGACGCCCGAAAATCCCCTAAGCGAGAGAAAAAATGGCTGCCGAAGAAAACGAGGCTAAGGACGCAAAACTACTACACTTATTCGCAAAAACAAACTAACACTTAATGCGGAACGTAACACACAGTATACGGCACATACAAGACCAACATTTCACATAAAATGCATAACTATTACACGCCAAATGGCGGATGGAACGCAAATTGAAGCTTGGAACGAAAATTGCGCATGCGTATTGCGTGCTACCGCTTTGAAACTCCTCAAAGTTTATAAATACTGCCCACTTTCCAGAAAATTCTACATTTCGCCTCAGGTGATGAACACTGTGACTGGACAGTTCACTGTTGCCGTTACTTCAGGAGAGAATTAATTCACAATTTACAACTTTACAGTCTGCAAATTACAACAGAGGTAAGCTATAATACATTTCATTAATTAACAAATACCCAAAATAAAAGGACTACAAAATTACTTGTAAGAAATCACAACAACAACTGGATTGATGTATAGTAACATTTTAAAGACAGACATATGTCTATGTCCCCTATAACAATCAGAATTGAACTCCAAAAAAATGCAGAAATAGATTGAACTCACAGCCATTTCAATAAATTGAATAATTTGACCAAAATAAAATGTGATCAATACAGATTTTGCCTGCAGCTAATTATTTTCCTTTTATGCACATTTCCAACAGACTCTGCATCAACAGCGTCACTGAGGATTTTGCAGCGTGGAGTGTGAAAACAGAATTATTTACAACAACACAAAGAAAGAAGAAGAGGTAAGATACAAAAATACATTACATTCACAAAAACACCATGCTCTTACGAAAACAACCACTAAATATATAATTAACAATTTACTTTTCTCTTTTGAAACAGACACTGATTGAAGACTGGATCATCAACATTGGCAGCAGGTGACCTTTTGTCATTGATACACCAAGAAGACTTCAATCAAGGTATAGTATAAGAAGTACAACTGAAAACTGAAAATTTATAATTTGCTGCCCGCCAATCTCAAACTGAAGATAATAACTAATAAGAAGCCCTAATACTAATTACAGCCAACACAACACACCACACTTGCAAAAATACTAATAACACATGCAAAAGAAAATTATAAATCTTTACTTGGCAAAAACCTCTGAGCCAAAACCATAAACCAAATCCAACTGGCAGACACAAACAGGATAGTATAACAAATAGGATAGTATAACAAAAAAGAATTAGGTTTTGCAAGAACCTGTAACCCTAAAGCATAACCCAAATCTAACATACGAAAACTGGTGCATAAAAAAACAAGAAAATATAACAAATCTTGGTAACTCACCAAAAATGCAACAAGCATTCCTGTTTAGACTGCAACAAACTGGAACCCTAACCCATAACGTAAATCACTCATCCCAAAACTGAGGGACACAAAACAGTATAGTATAACAAACATTTACAACACATACACAATTCCAAAAAGAAGACGCCTCTTTTATCTGCAGAAAACTACAAGACTAAACCAAGAACACAATTACAACTGTGGCCTACAAAAAACAGGATACTACTAATTAATTGCCAGGGATAAACCCTTTCACACACACTTTTAAATATGCACTATTCTACAGACAAAAAAGAAAAGAACAATGCAAATACATTTGTTTACAAAAAATAAGATGCTGTTGTTCAACTCAATATTTCACTCAAATAACATTTATCTTTATCTTTTACAACAGACACTGCGGAAGACTGTTTCAAGAAGATTTGCAGCACCGGATACAGTGCCAACAATAGACAACTAAGACTTCCAATAACAAGGTATAGTACAAAAAGAGAAACAATAAAAGCATGTTTGCTGAATACCAAGGTCAAAAATAAAAATATAACAAAATAATAAGAAAACACTAACAAGAATGACACAGATAAAGGACAATCCTTGAACAAATATTACTTAGACATTTCCCAAGAAATCCTCTTTTAGCGCCAACAACCTATAACACTAAGCCCTAACTTAAATCTATTAGCACAAACGATCTGCACACAAAACAGGATACTACAACAAATAGTTGCAACACATAACAAATTCAAGAAAAAATAGTCTTCTATCGCCACTAACCTACAACATTAAACCCACAACCTAAACAGAATCACAATTTATGATACTACAAAAAATCTTATTAACTCCTCCAAAAATGTACAATTATAGTGAACACATACCATCCAGTTTCAGAGAAAATATGGAAAATAATCAAAGAATTACAAGCATTACTAACCGAAGATGCACAGTTAAAAGATATATTTCCCACAAACAGCAAACCTAAAACAAAAATTAGTTAGAAGTTTGGCCAATGAACAACTAAGAAGAGAAAATGGAACTAAATCTTGTAACAAAGGTATCTGTAAATTATGTCAACACATTTGTAAAGAAAACATAGCCTCACATAACAACAAGAGTTATAACATTAAAGAATTGTGGCACCCCGACTTTAGCGCGCATAACGAATGCTCTCCAAAAAGAGCGCGCTGACATCATTGCACCAACATGAGCACGCTGTGAAGAACCGGGTTTATCTAGCGCTTGAAAGTCAGAACACCAGGGAAAATGAGAGATACAGGGGGCACAGGGAGATACACGGTTACTGGGAGCAATGAGAGTTACAGGGGGGCACAGAAAGATACACGGGTACCGGGGGGGCATAATAGTTAAAGGGGGGCGCAGGGAGATACACTGGTACTGGGGACATAAGGGATACAGGGGGTGCCGGGAGATACACAGGTACTGGGATGCATGATAGATACAGGGGGGCTCAGGGATATAAAAAGGTTCTGGGGGACATGGGAGATACAGGGGCAGTGTTGTAATTTTATCCTGTAATGCTCTGATCCCCTCTAACCCTAACCCTTCAAACTGTAATCCTAACCCTAATCCAAAGATGCCTAACCCTAAAACCTAACACCCCTAATCCCACCCAAAAATACCCTAATCCTAAAACTTAACACCTAACACCCCAAAGCCCACCCAAATCCCCCTAACCCTAAAACCTGTAACCTAACAACCCTAATCTTACCTGAGCTCCTGCACGCAGATGTCGGGCGCGCTATTGATGCATGTGCTTTTGTCTGTGCATGCATGCATCGGTGCACATTTGTCGGTACACATTTGTCTAGCGCTCGAAAGTCGGGACACTAAGAATCGTATATATGCACATCCTCTATTGTGGTTCATATAATACAATGTACTTTTTTGTGAAACAGGCTGTTACACTGGAGAAACCAGCCAAAATCTGCACATAAGGACTTATTTACACAGGCATTCAATAGAAAAAGCAAAATGGAAGTTTTTGTACAGCATTTTAGCCAGAATGATCACTCCATCCAACACTTCAAAATCAAAATACTAGGAGGCGATTTTAAAAACATCCAGGAGAGGAAAACTTTTGAAATAAAGATGATTACATTCTTCAACACTAAAAATACAGGACTTAATATGGACTTGGGTTTTCTAACACATTATTCCAATTTCTTTTTTTCTATAATAGACTTGTAACTCTTAGTGAGGTGTTTATCCAGCAGGACGGATATCACTGTGAACTAAAGTACTCAGTTTTTTCATGTATATATTGATGTGTATTTTTATATAATATGTGTATATTTGATTCCTATACTATATTGTGGTGATTCCTCCTGTATGTATTTACCTGATGATGTCAGATGCAGTCTCTCCATCACCATTTACTTTGAAACTGAGGGTTCCATTTCATGTCAGTATTGCTTCAGACTTGATAGCTAACTTAAATGGGCTAAGGGCAGCAATACAATGTATAGACTGGGATAAAGAACCGACAGGTAAAAATACAAAAAATAAATGGACTACATTCAAATCCATTCTAAATATACATACACATCATCATGTACCATGTGGAAATAAAATTAATAGGAGTAAATCACATCCCATGTGGCTTAACAATGATTTAAAGATCATGATAAGAAAAAAAAAAAAACATGCATTTAAATTATACAAGAAGGAGGGAACAGAGGCAGCTTTATGTGACTATAAGGAAATCAACAAAGCTTGCAAAAGGGCTATTAAACTGGCTAAAATAGAAAATGAGAAGTCAGTTGCAAAGGAGTGTGAGACTATTACTAAAATTTAAAATAAAATATTAATGGGAAGAAGGCAAGGAAGGAAGCTATAGGAACATTACAATGTGACACAGGCCATCTGATAATTAGTGACCAGGAAAAGACAGATGAGTTAAATAGGTTATTTTCTTCAGTATACACAAGGGAGGTACCAGTGGTTGGGACACTGCAACAAAATGGGGCTACATATTATAATTGTCTAACTATGCGACATTGTCACGCTTTTTGCGTGGTGCGTACAACTTGGCAATGAGCGTCACAGGCTGGCATCGCCGGAGAGCCTCGCTCAGTGAGCCATTAAACTTGGAGCACTTAGGCATTGAGCGCCGAAGGTGCTCATTGCCGGCGAGCCTCGCGTAGCGAGGCAAATTATTAAATTTGGAGCACTTAGCGGGACTTAAAAAAATAAAATACAAGACGTGGGACTTCTAAAAAAAAAGTACGAGATGCGGGCAGCCGGAAAAAATTAAAACAAGGTTACACGAACCTGGACCACGCAAAACACTGCAAACCACGTAGCACTTTACACATCACACTACGACCTACAACATACACTATTAGAAAAGCAGGAAAATGCTCACGAGACGCGTACCACATTAATAACATTACGACTATACAATGACGCTTTACACAATAAACCAACGGCTTTACCTCGCTCACCCAGCCTTTTTAAAAATCACAGTTCAAACAATCATTACACTTTATAAGCAGGGCACTAACACTCACAATGTATGTTCTATGCAGAAGCAAAATACAAACAGATTTTTTAGCTCTTCAGCCTATTGCTTGCTGCATATATTAATTAGAAATAATTAAATTATATTAATTTATTGCATAAATAGTTCATTATTTCTTAATTAATTGAATAAATCATTAATTATTACTTAACTACATAAACATAGAAATGTATATCTCTCTCAGAGGAACAAAAGTACACGACATGAGAGGCGCTCATTGTGGGGCATGCGATGAGAGCCGAAGGTCCTCACAGTACAAAGCGGTTTCAATTATTATTAATTATATTCAATTAAACAGCATTTCCATGGCTTTAAATTTTATTGTACCTCATTTTTTGACAGGCAAGTCGTTAGTCACTAAATAAGTGGTTAACTGAAAGAGATTGGGGCAAATAAATGCTAAAAAAGCCCCAGGTCCTGATGGAATACATCTAATGGTACTGAGAGAACTGGGTTCTATAATAGCCACATCATTATATCTAATTTTTCAAGACTCACTCACCACAGGGTCGCTACCAGATGACTGGAGTAAAGCAGAGGTGATACCTATATTTAAGAAGAGAGCAAAAGGCAAATCCAGGGAATTATAGACCAGTGAGCCACACTTCTGTCGTGGGAAAGCCTCTAGAAAAATATGTCTATTTAAACAATGTAGAAGTCAACACGGATTTACGAAATATAGGTCATGTCAGACCAATCTAATTAGTTTCTATGATGAGGTTAGTAGGAACTTGGATCATGGCAACTCAGTGGATGTAGTCTTTTTGGGATTTTGCAAAGGCTTTTGATACAGTGCCACATGGGAGACTTTTGAGCAATCTAAGGGATATAGGAATTGCAGTAAATATCTGCTCAGGGATTGAGAGCTGGCTAAAAGACAGGAAGCAAAGGGTTGTTGTAAATGGAACATACTCTGATTGGACTAATGTGGTAAGTGGGGTTCCTCAAGGTTCAGTATTAGGTCCTCTCCTTTTTAACATACTTAAAAATGAAGTAGAAGAAGGACTCGAAAGTCGTGTCATTTTTGCTGATGGCACTAAGTTGTGCAAGGTAATTCAATTAGATAAGGATGTACTTTCCCTACAAAGGGATTTGCATAAATTAGAGAAATGGGTGGCTAAATAACAGATGAGATTTAATATAAATAAATGTAAGGTTATGCATTTTGGGAAGGAAAAATAGCCATGCAAATTATAATCTTAATGGAGCAAATCTAGGGGTATCTGATATTGAAAGGGATTTGGGAGTACTTGTGGACAACCACGTAGGTAGCAGTGCTCAATGACAAGCAGCAGCTGCAAAGGCAAGTAGCATATTAGCATGTATTAAGAAGGGTATATAAGCAAATATAATTCTGTCACTGTACAAATTCCTAGTACAATCATCTGGAACATGGAGTACAATTTTGGGCACCACTTCATAAAAAGGACATTTTAGAGCTAATAAATGGAATGGAGGGGCTAAGTTATGAAGAAAGAGTAACCAAATTAAACTTATTTTCCCTCGAAAAAAGGTGTCTACGAGGGGACATGATTACCTTATTAAAATAAATCCAGGGTCAATATAAGGCTTTGTCAAGTGAACTTTTTGTACCAAGCGATTTTCAACTGACAAGAGGACATCCCTTGAGGTTAGAGGAAAAAAGATTTTACCTTAAAGAAAGAAAAGGGTTCTTCACAGTTAGGGTGGTTAAACTTTTGAATTCTCTATCAAAGGAAGTGGTGACAGCGAATATGATAGATAACTTTAAAAAGGGGTTAGATATATTTTTTAACTTTTAACTTCCCGATTAACTAGTTATCACTTTTAAGAAGAACAGAAACCTGAAAAATGTGAGAACAGTCCCACAGAAACAGACACCTACTTTGGGAAATCTCTACGGCACGTACAAATGTGGTACTACGAGATGTAACACCTGCACTTTTTTAAAAAGGAAGGGCAAGGGCAAGATCAAGTCTACTAGTCTACTAATAAATATAGGGAATACAAAATCCAAAATTTTAGGATCTACAAAACAGACCATGTGCTCTATGTTATCTCTTCTTTTTGTGGTAGACAGTATGTAGGTCGGAATATTGAAGAATAGATTTTTGGCCCACATGAATATCAAAAAACAAGAAGATGCAAGGGATGATGATCCAAGCAATCAAACATGTTAAGCCACACAAAAAGGAAGGGAACAGAATACTAGCACTAAGAAGAGTGGAAACCAAGTGGATACATCAAATGGGAACATTGGAACCTGATGGCCTCAATTGGGACATAGACATGGCAGGTTTTTTAGAGACCTAATAAGATTTGAAACTTGGACTGTTTAAGCCTGATTCAATTGCAAGCCTGCATCTTGTGGAATTGTGGCCGTATGTCTGCACGTGTGCTGTGGGCACCCATTCATCTACGATTCTGGAACTATTCAATTGAGCAAAGGCTCAAGTTAGAGGCCGAAGCCTCAAGCTCGTAAACCCCTCCAGCAGGCCACAAAATATTAATGGTCTGGCCGAGATGCTATCCGCTGTTATGATCCAATCATGGTATAACGTAGAGAGACAAAGTCCTCTCAGCCAATAGAAAGCGTTTTAGCCACAGATGATTGATAGAGGGAGATTATAAAGTTGCTTTCCACCCGCCCATGCATTGCCTGTGAGAGCACGAGGTTTTGTTTATTTCTATTAATTTCTGTTAATCTAATCATGATTTTACACTTAATCCTTGATTACACATATTTACAGATTACACATAATAGCAATATACATAAATTAAAGAACACACATAGATACACATAAAGCTAGGCCACTTCTTACACACACAACCCTATTCCATACTCCACACCCCATCCCCCAACACCCCAACAGTTAATACATACACATAATAAACACATTTATTTTTTTACTCCATATGTATGTATATATATAAACACTTATTTTTATTAATCCTTACATTCTTTTTGGGATTGTAATGGAGGGATGAGATAGGAGGGGAGAGGAGGGGAGAGGAGATGGGAGAGAAATGGCCCTTGTGAGTGGTGGAGGAGAGGAGGAGGAGGTTGGGAGTGGTAAAGGAAAGGAGGAGGAGGTTAGGAGTGGTGGAGGATAGGAGGCAGATGAATTGAAAGAGGAATTGGTGGAAGAAGAGGAGGAGGTGGTTGAAGTGGTGGAGAGGTTGGGAAGATGGTAGTGGGAGTGGCAGAGGAGGAAGAGAGTGGAGAGGAGGAGGTGGGTGGTGGCAGGGCGGCCATAGCAATAGGCACATGTAGACCAGGGGCAGAAGGGGAGGGGCCTGATCCCAGGAGGGGTGGTAGTTCGGGAGATTGACAGGCCTCAGGGACAGGTGATGGAAGCAAAGATCCCTGTTCACAGTCGGGAGGGCAAAATGCTAAGGGCAAGCACAGGGCCCTGAACAACACGCACCAGGAGAATGTGGTCCTCCTTGGTGTCATCCATGGCCGCCCCGTGACATTTGTGGGGGGAGGGAAGTCAAGCCAGGTCCAAGGCATGGAAGAAGGTAGCGGCTGAGGTAACATCAGTGGGCACAGCGCAAAGGGATGTAAGGTCCTTCAAGCACCATTTGATGACATCAGGGCCAAGGTGAGGAGATTTATGACCAAGGAGGAAACGCACGCTGCAGCACCAAGTGGTGGCTCAAAGTGACTGTATGCTAAATAGGAGAGGGTGGCAAAGGACCTTCTCAGCCAGATGCCTGCCGGTGGAGCTTCAGGCCTGGTGGCCCAGCATGATCCAGCCTCCTTTTCAGGTGAATATGACATACACCAACATGCCACCACGTGTACATCACACACACCACACATGTACATGATGACCAACAAGGACACAGCTCCATGGAATTAACAAGGGATAGATGGATGCACTATCAAATCCATGAAGCTGACAAATCACTGTCATTCCTGGCACAACAACAGTAATCACTCAATAGAGTGTCCATGTATTGGTGTGCCCACTGCAGCGTATGCAGTTACAGACTGCAGCCAGAATCAAGACCAAGCATTAGGAGCAAAAAATAAACAAGACCAAGAACCAAGGAATAGATCATATCTTGCAAATGATAGCTAATCTGAGTTGCAATTAGGAGAAGCATCCAGGTTCAAGCTTAGATGTCAGATAGTTAGGAGTGAACACAAAACAATGTATTAATCATCATACTAATAACATATATTTTTATTTTCTCTCTTAGAGAAGGGTCCAATGGTGAGCCAGAAGTCGAGAAGCAAGCCCCGCCCAGCAGTAACCGGAGCGAGGGAGGAAGAAATAAGAGGACCATCAGCCACACCGCCGGTATTAGACCCCACTATCCCCCTCCTCGAGAGACTCAGCATCTTGCCAGGGCCCTCCCACTGGAGGGATCATCTGGACTTGACACCACCTCCTCCTCCCATCAGCAGTGCGTCTTACTGGCTACCACCACCACAGGGTCTATCAACACTACCACCCTTATTGAGCCATATGACGAGCTCAGGTCCCCAGCCCCACCTACTCCACCCCAGAGGAATCCCCCATCCACCCTCTGCCCGGCCCCATCTCTTCTCCCGCCATGCCTCCTCCACCGCCCTGGAAGGTTCCACTGTCTCCTGGGGAGTTGCCTCCCCTGCCCCCCCACCACCACCAGGGAGACAGCGACCAGCGACAGGGATTCAGGCCATGTGACTAGGTGGAGGAGGATCTAGGGGCTGCACAGTTTTTCTGCCTTCTCAACAGCACTCCTCAGTGACAATCTATTGGTCAAAATGTTAACCTAATCTAGCCTGGCTACAGAGTCTTGGATCTTGGCCATTGTGATGGTGATATTTTGTATGCTGATGGATACCTCCCATCACATGGGCCATGATCCTCTTCTCTGTGGACACGTATGGATCTGTTTAACATTTCACCAATTGACGGTCACTGATGAATGCTGTTGAGAAGAGATGCTGCAGTCCCGATCTTTTTTAGGCCTTATTTTGTAGGTGTTATGTTTGTTTTTGTTTGTTTTTTAGGTACAGTTCAGGTCCATGAAGGCATCTTCTGCATCTACAAGCATTGTGAAAGAAATATATGAGGTTTAAGGTTTTCACAGTGCCACTCAGGTAGATATTCCTTTAATGACAGCCCCCCCTAACAGCCCCTACCCCCCAATGTAGTTCCCACAATTCTAAAGCTATCATATAGCCAGATATCTAAGACATGATTGTTTTTAGTTTAAATGTAGACTAATACTGCTATGGCGGAGAACTTGCAAAGTCTCACAGCGGCATGTTAATTACAGCCAGCATTAATATATGCACCAGTGAAGCATGTGATCCTGACTTCTATATCAGTCTGTGAACAGATCCTTGGGTCTGATGTAAGTAACATTGAATCCGGCTGTTGACGTTTGTGTCCTCTCCGTATTAATGGGTATTTTCCCCTATTGTTGATCTCATGGTTATACTTTATGTGCTAATAGCTATATAGATGATGGAAATCATATGGCGAAGGTGATAGTATACCTTGACCACTGACGCTGGTCAAAGCATTTTTTTTAGATAACACATCATTATTAATCGTCATGGCCAGTGAGTTCTCCTGAGAACTAGCTAATGGTCAATAATGCTTGCAAATGGGAATCAGGTGAGTTGGTATATTGTTACAGTTACAGTATTTAGCACTGAACTGTACATGCATTGTTGGTTTCTTTTTTTATTCCCCTTCACCTTTTTTTTTAACCACTTTGTTTTTTATTTTTGTTTTGTCAACTCACTGTATGTGTGAAACTGGATTGAATTACACAGTCCAGTGGTTGAATCATCTGTTTCATTAAGCAGATCTAGACAATTTGTAAGTGCTATGCACATTAATGGTTTCTTCAATTAAATGGAGTGATTTCTGATGATCCTTTTTTTCATCAGATTCTGGTTGCAGTGGTGTAGTGAACACATGTGACCCTGGTAGGTGCTCTGCATCATGCTTATTCTAGACTATGACATTACCCCCTTTAGGTATCCCCTTTTTTCCAACAATAGCTTATTGCTCTTCTGGGATCCGCCCACACCCATAATATTAAAGCACACTCTTTTCATTTCTGATTGGGCTCTTTGTATGAAATAAAGCTTTGTTATACCGTTCTCACCATGTCAGTGTGTTTTCAATGGTTGAGGTTATGGGACATCCACATACATTACATTTGTGTCACATTCCTATATCTGTAAACTAATGAGCCCTAGTTACAATGCAATAGATTAATACGTAACATAACAATAATAAAAATAATAATATAATAAGATAATATAATATATATCATATATCATAATAAAGGGTTAACACACATGCAAAGTCCAATTCGGGATACTGTGGAGTATCAACATTCCCCTGAAGGCCTGATAACAATATGACAGGTGATAATGTGAATTGATTAATAACAAAACTCTTAATTGGAGGTCACCAAATGATATTGGATATACATCTTGGCACACGGCCACCAGCAATGGCATGGGACTTTCCAGGATAGTCATAGCAGAGATTATCCCTGATGGAGGTGAGTTGGCTGTTGCTCCACGTGCCTCTGAACAGCCTCCATGCCTTTCCTGATGGGTTAGAGTAGATACGTGTGGTGTATATTCCCCTGGTCCCCTTCAGGATTGCTAAGTGGTGGTGGTGAAGGGGTAGGTGTACCTGAATAAAGCTGTAAGCTATACCATGGAGGGCCACTGTAGGTGGGAAGGTCATAGCAGAGAGGTCAGACAAATCACAGTCCACTAGAGAAGGAACTGGTGGAACCTACTCCAGTATCTTTGGCTTGTGACACAGACACACAGACAAACACATTAGTAGGTGTGCTGCAGTTCAGAGGGTCCCAGAGAGTCGGACACAACTGAGGGACTGAACAACCATATGTCAAATATTCCCCTGGTACTTGATATATGACATGTGGCGGAGTCATTTGTCCACTATTTAGTTTCCCAATGTAGATGGGATGAGAGAGGTTTACATCAGATGATCTTTGTATTTTTAAATGGCAGCTATTTCCATGTATTTCCATTGCAATTTAATGTGGTAGTGTGTCTTTAATAGCTTTCAGCATGCTGCAGCATGGCTTTTTATATGGCATATGCATGACTATTAGAACCTAGCATTTTATTTTTTGCAATATTTGATAGTTGGGAGTTGTTGTGCAAGTACAGTAATTGTAAGTGCATTGGTGTGTTTTTATTATCATTTGCAGTTTTCCAAACTAGTCTGTAAACCCTTTGCAGGTCTATTTGGAACCCATAAGCTTTGGGCCAACATTTGCCATTTGCAGGTTTGCCTGCGGGTGCGGCCTTGAGCTATTTTTGTAATTGAATACCGATTCGCGATTTTATCGATCGGAAGTCTTGCAGCCGTCAAAGATTAAAGGCTTTGGAAAATTGTAAGTTCCAGATTTAACCATAGCAAAGTTTTCAAGGCCGTTACCTGGAGCCCGCAAAAAGACGCTCAATTGAATAGCAAATTAACTTGGCCACAATTACGGGCTCCAGTAACTTATGATTGCTCTATTGAATCGGGCCCTATGTTTTTACTCATCACAAAACTAGTCTGTGATGTGCCTCTGATGTTTAAAATTCAGTCGGTATACCCATCAGGGGGTGTGGAGACAATCTGACACCCACAATAGATGGAGATACCTTCAAACTACTCCTTCCTGTGTACATATATCTCTCATAAATAGTTAACCATTTGAGCTGGGTGTTATTGCAGCCATTGCTAATGGTCACATGGTTATAAGAAAGAAGAGAACAAATATATTTTCTATATATATATGTATACATCTATTTTTGCACATGTTTTATATATATATTTTAGATTATATTAGTATTCATTTAATTGTCTTTCTTCCAAAACACTGCTGTAACAATACATATATGTGGGGTCTTTACCTACCTCCACCACTTATTATTAATAATCCCCTAATTTTTAAGTTTATGTTTATTTTATTTTTATAGATCTCATCTGGATATTTCCAAAATAATTCCCTTCAAAGCCAACTGGTACAGTGGATCCCCACACTTGGATATCTTTATTTTACAATCCAGCTTTCCAGCATACAATTTTACATTTTATCACATCTTAATCTAATTCACATTATTTTTTCAACCCAGTTATTACCAGCACCGTTCAACCATAATGTTTTTTCATATACACTGGAGACTTGAAAATATGAGTGCATGATTTTTTTACGATTTTTTATACCACCACTACCTATGGTTGAAAAACCCACCTTGCAAATTGAAACGACCATTAACAATCGCATATTACTCTACATATTTTGTATTTTCATTTAATATTTATTATTTTTTATTCTTCACATATATATTTTTCAATCAGATGATTGACATGTAAATACTTTATATTTATTTATTTATTCAGCAGATTATTCATATACTCATCTATATATAATATTGTCATCATAATTCATTTCCATCTTTATTATTATTGATATTTTAATATTGTAAAAATTATCATTATAATTTATATAAGTGGAAAGAGAGAACTTTCATCATAGATGGACTTTTCTATGTACTTCCATGGGTCACACATAGGGGATAAAGGACAGTTATTCAATAGTCATTATAGTAGTCTCATTAGACACATACAACCTTAAATATCACATTTCTCAATTTATAATATACACTAGCGACTCGCCTGTCAAAAATGACTGGGCAATACAATTTGAATGCTGTTTGAGACATACTGTATTTTTCGCCATATAAGACGCACCTGCCCATAAGACGCACCTAGTTTTTAGAGGAGGAAAACAAGAAAAAAATATTCTGAATCAAACACAAATACACTTTACACACATATACACACCTACATCACACACAAATATATATATATATATATATATATATATATATATATATATACATACACCACACACTCACATTTGGAGCATTTGGGAGCCTCCCTGACCCTCCTGATCTCCCCTGCCCCTCTTGATCCTCCCCTTTCTTCTCTTGATTCTCCCCTCTGCCCATCCATGATCATCCCTTGGCCCATCTTGATCTCACCCCATTGTGCAGTGCTTCCTACCAGCACTCCTCCTGTACTGCAGCCTGCCCTTGCGTCACGTGTGTGACATCACTAAGATGCGCCGTCAGACGAGATGAAGTTCAGAGGCATGCTGCTGGTGCCGTAGGAAGCGCCAATGCGGGGGGATCAGGAGTGGGGATCTAAAGGGGGCCATGGGAGGGATCAGAGGGGTCAAAGGGGAAAATCAGGTGAGGGAGAGGATCAAGAGGGGCAGAAAGAGGCAGTTTTAATGCAGGCAAAATGTGTATTCATCCTATAAGATGCCCCAACTCCCCCCCCCCCCCCCCCCAGTTTTGGGAAAGAAAAAGTGAGTCTTAAATGGCGAAAAATACGGTAATTGAAAGCGTTTTGTTCTGTGAGGATCTTCGGCGCTCATTGCCAGGCTTGCGCTGAGCACCTTCGGTGCTCATCACATGCCTGGCAATGAGAGCCTTCGGCGCTCATTGTGATCCTCTCCTGTTGTGTACTTTTGGTCCTCTGAGAGAGATATCTATTTCTATGTATATGTAGTTAAGTAATAATTAATGATTTATTCACAAAATTAATATAGTTGAATTATTTATAATTGATATATGCAGCAATCAATAGGCTGAAGAGGTAACAATCTGTTTGTATTTTGCGTATGCATAGAATAGCCATGTTGAGTGTTAATGCCCTAGCTATAAAGTGTCATGAATCTTTGAAGTGTGCATTCTAAATAGGCTGTGGGCGCAACGTAAAGCCGTTGGTTTTTATTGTGTAAAGTGGCATTGTATAGTTGTAATGTTATTAATGTAGTACGCGTCTCTTGAGAATTTTTCGGCTTTTGTAATAGTGTATCTTGTAGATTGTAGTGTGATGTGTAAAGTGGTACGCAGTTTGCATTGTTTTTCTCGGTCCGTGAGCATTTTCCGTAGTTTGTAAGAGTGTATCTTGTAGTTCGTAGTGTGATATGTAAAGTACTACGCGTTTTGTAGTGTTTTGTGCGGACCAGGGTCGTGTAGCCTTGTTTTAATTTTTTTCGACAGCCACTTTTTTCCTTGCTAAGGTGATTTTCGAGTGCCGAAAATCATCTAAATAGAGTTAAATTCGTGTTACACCTCACTCACAGACGTCCTGGCTGTTGCCCCATGCTGTCTGTGATGTTTTTGTAATTTTTGGGGGTGTATTTAGTGTGTTTTTTTGCTCGGCCGCTAATCTCGTATCTTTTTTTTGCTACGTTCTGCGTCTCTTATCTTTTTTTTTCTGAAATCCATCATTGTGTAAATGTTTTTTTTCTAAGTCCAGCATCTCGCATTTTAACACCTCGCCTCGCTTTGCGAGGCTCGCCTGGGTTAAGTGCTATGGTTTGCCGGCTCGCCTCGTTTTGTGAGGCTTGCAGCGATGAGCGCCTTTGGCGCTCATCGGCTAAGCGCTACGGTTTAACTGAACGCTTTGCGAGGCTAAGTCCTACGCAACTCACAAAGCCTGACAACGTCTCGCAGTTTGACAACTATTATATGTGACTAGCGACTTGCCCGTCAAAAAATTACGGTCAATAGAATTTTAAATTTGGAAATTCTGTTTGTGACACAATGTGATTCTCTAACACTCTGAATCTTTTTCTTATCTACAAAGTACCCCAATGTTATTTTTTTTTTTAACCATGTACTATTAAACTATTACAAACTTTGTAATTATCATATATGGAATACTAATATAACCAAACCCACAAATGTCTCAGAAAAAGTATTTTCTAATATTCAAGTCATATTGTAAACAGTGTGTAAGTTTTTTTTTTTTAACAGTACTAACATGAAATTGTTGAAGTTTTTGAAGATGAGTCTCTTCAACCATGACAGAATGCTTTTTAACATACAAACTTTAATTTAAACTCCTGTTAAAACACATAAGTCTTGAATCCAGAGGAAGGCAAACTGTAAAAAACCCAATTGCCAATTGTCTCAAAAGGGGAAAAAAATGAATTCCTTCCTGACCCCATTACATGGCGATCGAATTACTCCCTGGATGAATACTTTCTATTTAATTATAAATTTAATTTTGTTGACAAATGTTTATGCTGCAAATGACATCAATTTTTTTTAACATTTTCAAAAATTAATTTCACCAACTTTTTAACATACAATGCTAACAATGCAAACATTAACATAAGATACTAACATTTAACCTTAATGTATTTTAAACTATATTGAGCTTGAATATTGAATCCAGAGGAAGGCAAATTTCAATAAATGTAATTTAACTTTGTACATTTTTTGAAAGTGTTGAGCCAACCATGTCTAAAGTGACTTCCAAGACATTCCAATTTTTTAATTCTTCTTGAAACTGTTTTTCTTTAAAAGAGCACAGCAGCCTTTTATTTCTGTATATGTGATGTACCGTATATACTCGAGTATAAGCCAAGTTTTTCAGCCCTTTTTTAAGGCAAAAAAAGGCCCCCTCGGCTTATACTCGAGTCACTCTTTCCCCCGTGTCACTCTACCCCCCGTGTCTCTCTACCCCCGTGTCTCTCTAACCCCCCCGTGTGTCTCTCTTACACCCCGTGTGCCTCTCTAACCCCCCCGTGTCTCTTTCCCTCCCCCCTCCTCAACCTAACCCCCCCTCCTCAGCATAAACCCCCCTCAATCCCCCTCCTCTGCCTAAACCCCCTAAATACCTCCCCCCTCTCCCCTCACTTACCTGCTTGTGCTCCGGCCGCCGCTCCTTGACCCGTCACCGGCGCACATGTGACGTCAACCGGTATATGCTAATAATGCGGCACTCATGTGACATCACATGTGCGCCAGCGACGGGTCAAGGAGCGGAGGCCGGAGCACAAGCAGGTAAGGAGGTATTTAGGGTGCTTTAGGTAGAGGAGGGGGGTTGGGGTTGAGGGGAATTGAGGGGGGAGGTTGAGGGAGGTTGAGGTTTTGGAGGTTGGTTGGGGTTGAGGTTGAGGATGGGGGTTGAGGTGGGTTGAGGTTGTGGAGGTGGGTTGGGGTTGAGGAGGGAGGTTGAGGATGAGGGGTTGAGGATGGGGGGGTTGAGGAGGAAGGTTGAGGAGGGGGTTAACGATGGAGGTTGAGGAGGGGGTTGAGGAGGAGGGAGGTTGAGGAGAGGGTTGAGGATGAGGAGGGAGGTTGAGGATGAGGAGGAGGGGTTGAGGAGAGGGGTTGAGGGTGGGCGGTTGAGGAGAGAGGATGAGGATGGGGGGGTTGAGGAGGGGGGTTGGGGTTGAGAGGATGTTGAGGTTGAGGAGGGTTGAGGTTGAGGAGAGTTGAGGCTGATGAGGGGGTTGAGCATGAGGATGGGGGGTTAAGGAGGGGGTTGAGGATGAGGGGGTTGAGGAGGGAGATTGAGGAAGGGGTTGAGGAGGGAGGTTGAGGATGAGGAGGGAGGTTGAGGAAGAGGAGGAGGTGTTGAGGAGGGGGTTTGAGGTTGAGGAGGGGGGTTGAGGATGGGGGGTTGAGGAGAGAGGATGAGGATGGGGGGGTAAAGGAGAAGGATTGAGGATGGGGGGGTTGAGGAGGGGGTTGAGGATAAGGAGGGAGGTTGACAAGGGTGGGTTGAGGAGGGGGGTTGGGGTTTAGGGGGTGTTGAGGTTGAGGAGGGTTGAGGTTGAGGAGGGTTGAGGCTGAGGAGGGGGTTGAGCATGAGGATGGGGGGTTGAGGAGGGGGTTGAGGATGGGGGTTGAGGAGAGGGTTGAGGATGGGGGTTGAGGAGGGAGGTTGAGGAAAGGGTTGAGGAGGGAGGTTGAGGATTAGGAGGGAGGTTGAGGATGAGGAGGAGGGGTTGAGGAGGGGGGTTGAGGATGGGGGGTTGAGGAGAGAGGATGAGGATGGAACGGTTGAGGAGGGGGATTGAGGATGGGGGGTTGAGGATGGGGGGTTGAGGAGAGAGGATGAGGATGGGGGGTTGAGGAGGAGGATTGAGGATGAGGGGGTTGATGAGGGGGGTGAGGATGAGGAGGGAGGTTGAGGAGGAGGTTGAGGATGAGGAGGGAGGTTGAGGAGGAGGTTGAGGATGAGGAGGGGGTTGAGGATGAGGAGGGAGGTTGAGGAGGGAGGTTGAGGAGGGAGGATGAGGAGGGAGGTTGAGGATAACGAGGGAGGTTGAGGATAACGAGGGAGGTTGAGGAGGGTGATAAGGGAAGGGGGAAGAGACACAGGAAAGGAAGAGATTGGAAGAGACACAGGGAGGGGAGAGGTTGGAAGAGACACAGGGAAGGGACAGGGGAGAAGAGACACAAGGAAGGGAGAGGGGAGAAGAGACACGGAGAGAGAGGGGGACACAGAGGGCACATGAGGGACACAGGGGGCAGCACATTTCCCACCCTCGGCTTATACTCATGTCACTCATTTTACCCAGTATTTTGTGGTAAAATAGGTGCCTCGGCTTATACTCGGGTTGGCTTATACTCGAGTATATACGGTAAGTACTTTTTTCTTTAATTTCTTTTTCTTTCTTCCTTTTGTGTTGGTTATTACTGTAATTTTCTGACATTGTTGACATATTTTTGTAACTGAAATAATGTTCCACTAAGAAGAGTGCAATTGACCTTTAATTTCTTCCTTCAAATGAAAGCACTATTATCTGTGATTACAAAACCTCATAGTACACAATATTTTTTGTAAAAATATGGCCATCTTGTAGTAGATCACCCTGACGTGGGCTGTCTTCAACTGAAACTTTAATTGCATCTGGATTTGTGCACCTTGAAAAACCAACATAGAGTTGTCCATGTGCAAAAACAGGTTCTTGTAAAAAAAATACCCACAGACTTAAAAGTTTGTCCTTGGGATTTATTGATGGTCATGGCAAATGCCATGATAACTGGAAATTGTCTCCATTGAAGGACAAAAGGCAAACCACTCTCACTTGGAGCTAGATCAATACTTGGCATAAAAACTCGTTCACCTTTATGGGTCCCAGTCAAAATTTCTGCATGTATAAAATGATCTTTAACTTGTGCACAATTAATCTGGTCCCAATACAAAGTCCTTTTTTTAATCATATTTCTCAATAACATGACAATTGCCCCTTTTTTCAATTGTAAAACATGTGGTGGCATTCCAGATGGGGTTAAATAATTAATAAATTTGATACTAAAATTCAATTCACTGTCTTTATCATTAGCCAGAACTGAATCTGCACTGTAATAATTATTTTGTGGTGCGTTGATGAATTTAAAAATGTTGTTATTTAGATTCAAGGCATCTATATTTTTTGATGTTAATATCACTTTGTTTGCAATGTCTGAGTAATCGTCGTTATTCAGAGTGTTTAGAAAGATTGCTGACATGAGTGATTCCTTGCAAACCATTTGTAATGGAATTTCAATGGTATCATTGGGTAAATCATGTATTTGTGGATGTTTTCCTTCTCTAATTTGAATGATCCAATCATTGAATTCCTTTTGGCCTTCGGATCTCATATTTAATTCTAATTTGAGATGTGTAAATATTTTCCACAGTTTACTTGTCTTAATACATGTTTCAATGATCTTGGTTCTATTTCCATGTGGCACAACAGGTAATGTTTGCCTAAAATCTCCTCCTAACAGCATCACCTTTCCACCAAATGTCAAATTATTATCCATAACTTCTTTTAAGAATCTATCAATACATTGCAAAGCATGAAATGACATCATTGTTGCCTCGTCTATGATAATTAATTGACTTTTTTTTTTTTTATGGTAAAGAATTTAGTCGAATATCTGACACTGATGTTTCCAAAATGGGAACTGGCATCTTAAATCCACTATACACAGTTCTACCACCGTCTAACAAAAGTGCTGCAATTGCAGTTGTTGCAAATGGCATAGCCTGTGCTTGAATGTAACTCATGAAACAATTGTACAGATAAGTTTTTCCTGATCCACCCGGGCCGTCCAGATAGAAATACTGGTCTTTGACCATTTCATCATCTTTAGCGTTTGAGATGGCATTAAATGGTTGTAACTGTAAAGTATTTAAAGTTGCCAGTTTTTCTTCATTCATTTGTTTTTGTAGTTTAGTGTCATAATCATCAAAGTTGATGTCATCTATAAGTCCTGGATCAGGCAAACTAAAACTTGCATAATTTAATCCATGAGCAAACAATATTTCTTGAATTTCCATTAAAGTTTTTAACAGTGCTATTGGCTCATTGAAACATTTCAAGAAGTCTTGAGACATATTTAATTTAAATGTTTCCCACAAAGTAAATGCATCAGGTACATTGCAAAAGATGCAAATGAATGCAAATTGTTGTCTCATTTGCTTTGGCATTTGATAAAGTGCTGCTTCTTCCAGACACCTCTCCCATTTTGTATCATCAGCTATAAAGTTTTGAGGTCTTGCAGCTAATAGGAAAGTATCATAAACTATGTAATTCACTGTGCGTAAATGTTCAAAACTTTGTGCACCGGGAACATGCAAAAGAAGTAATCTTAAACTGAAACGTTCAATGTCCCTTGGACTGACGGCATAAATTTGTGGTATAATTTTATGTGTATCTATTCTTCATTGTCGCCATAGACCATTTACAAATACATAGTGATATGGAATCTCAATGTATAAAAATTGTCTGGCCTGCGTATCCTGGCAGTTTAATTTAAACCATGCAGTAAGTGTTGTATCTCGGTGTTCACTTTGAGCTAAGGCAGTTCTTTCATTGCCTGCAGTAAAGCAAACAAACTGACTTTGAGGCAAAAGTACAGCTAAATGATAAACAGCATGTGACCAATCATGCATCTCAAATTTTAGAAGCCGCCACATTGCTTCAGGAGCACTGACATAGCGAGCATCTAAATAATTTTAAAGTTCATCATGTAAAATTGGATTTTCCTTTTTGTTTGCAGCATATTGCACAACAACAGTTGCTGCATCATATTATTGGTATATATATATATATATATATATATATATATATATATATATATATTTATATTTAAACACATATTTGATTGATTTAATAGAAGTGCAAGCTTCCACATTTATGTGTGCATTGTACTTGAAAAGCAAAAGTGTCTTGTTTGGAACGGCAAATCTATTATCAAACTTTTGTCCACGGATAATAGCTGTTTGTCCTTGTCTTCTTTTATACAAAGGGTATCCATAACAATTTACATAAGTTTGCTTTTGAAATTATTTAGGAAATTTTTTAGTACATTTTTTTATTTTCCATACATGGTGATTTATATCTTCATGGTAACAATCTCCCAAAGTTTGGAATATTTTTCTGGCTCTGGCAATACAACAGTAATGACTGAATCTACTCTCTCTGCAGTATTCAACTTATCTTTTTCCTGCAGGATTAAAAGTATGTGAGCATGTGGCAGTCCTCTTTTTTGAAATTCAATGGTATAAACAAAAGCCATACATTTTCCAAATAACTGTGCTTTAGTTATATCATGTATTAATGAATTGAGTTTGATTTTGAATACTCTTGCGACTAATTCTGGTCGGTCAGAAGTAGTTTGCCCCAGATTAAAATTTTCCTTGATCTCTGGGCATTGAGGATTACATGTGAATGTAATGAATACATCTGGTTTTCCAAATTTTGTGACAACAGCCATGGCATCATTATATCTTTCTCGCATATTGCGAGGAGATCCTTGGAAAGTGGATGGCAAAATAATTGCTCTTCCAGCTTGGATGTCTCTGTTGTTAGCCAATTCAGCGACATAATCCATCAATCCATAATACTGTTCTACTCGTAGCTTATTTTGTTGAAATGTTATGAAATTTAGATTATTTGCTTCAACTTGTAGATAGGAATCAATAATTCATTTTTGAGTGAGTTCGCACCACTTAAAATTGGATTAAAAGAATCCCGAAAAGCAGTTTGTGCCACTTTATATTCCAGCATAGTAATATTGCATCTAACACGAACTTTACTATTGGGATAACTTTGCAATTGTTATTTTGGTTCCCATCCAGGTTCACCATTTGGAAAGAAAATAGGATATGTCATTGGATCTAAATTACAACTTAATATATTTATGTTTATAAAAGGTTGTTCATTCATTGTGTGGATATATTCTAATATCCCGCTGAAAAGGTGGTTCACCATCTTCATTTTTAAAAACCATGGCAATCTAATTGACTGTTGGTAAATTATACCATCTTTGATCAGTGTTGCGATCTCTTTTTAACACTATATTTACTCTTGGTGTTGTCAATTGATGTCTCTGAGCATGTTCCTGTTGCTCTTTTTCAAGCTGTGCTAATTGTTTGTATGCTTGGTGGGTATGGGTTTTTGGCCTTAATTTTATCTAGCTGTTTAAAGACTATGCACAAACACTGTTTATTTTCTGGAAGCATAATTCTTTATTCAACAGCTTCCATTGTATCTAAGACATATAACTGTGCACATTTCCTTTGCTCACCTTCTTGTGGATGTAAATGTGAAGTTTGGTGGTAAATTTGTCCTTGAACTCTAAAACAGTAAAGACCATGTCCTGGTACATTTTTGGCTAATGTGGCACCCATTGAAACAAATGAAATTGCACTGTTATAAGACCTTATGTTTTGTTTTAAATTTGTATAATTTGGAAATGTTGGATCGCTCATGATACTTTGTAAGTAATATGGAAATCAGTGTCTTTGTGGAAGTCTTACCTTTCCTTTCGGACAGCAACTAATGAAATCTCCATCAGTTGGTCTTTCCTTCAGAAAATGATAGGCCCCACAAAACTGACAAACAACATTAAGTAATCCACAATAATGAGTTTCTACTTTTAGTGCCCTACTAAACACATTCTCATGCACTTCCTCAACATAGATATCACTACAACTTTCTATATCTACATTGGTATCATGTGTCTGAACATTGGTGTCAGTAGGCAATATAGTATCATTAGGCAATGGTTTACAGACATGTTTTAGTTTACTTTTTTGTTTCTTAGAAGCCCCAGCACACTCACTTTGTGCTTTCTTACTCGTTTTTCTTTTTTTTTTAAAGTCTCTGTCGGTCTACTTCTCTTAAACATTGGGAATTTTCAGGTGACTGTGCATCTCTCCACCTTTGCTTCCTTTCCCTTCCCAATCTTCTTTTGCGCTCAATGTTTTCTTCTCCATTATCCGCCATTGTAATCTTTAATTGTAAATAGAGATGTAATTTGTTTTTTGTTTTGATTTCTGTACATATTGTTTGTAGCTGGTTTCAATCTAAAAGTAAATTGCATTAATTAAAGAATGCAAACATTTTCAAATCTTTTCCTTTTTTCCGATGCAATAAATGAAACGATTTTTTTAGTTTTTTTTATTGACATACATTAAATAGCAAAGGACTGCACATATATATATTTTGACTACTGAATTATTAATTCATTACTAAATAAATATACGTTAGTGAATTAATCCAAAAATGAGATCAATGTGAAACCTAAAAAGTTACTTCTATTGTCAGAAAGAAGATCAAACATAATCAGCTATTATCAAAGTATAGATGTGTTCTAAAAGAATGTTCAATTTTCTTAAAGATGCAATGAATGTAGATATGTATATTAAAACGTAATTACTTAAGCATATATATCTTCCTCTTTTTTTGTTTGTTCTTGTAATCACCAATCACAATCTCCATACCTCCTTCATCTTCCTTTTTTTTTTGTATTTTGTAAAATGACATCCCTCAAAACCTTATTTATTTGTAAGTTGTTCCAATCAATCTGGCACTATATAAACACCTTTTTTTTCCATTCAAACTTTATTTTTGGATACATGTTCATTCTCTAAAATGTTCATTTTAAATACTACGCTATGTGGTTATATCGCTCCCTATGAATCCCTAATATACTTCTCTTAATTAATCATGAAGTTTCATCAATCCCAAACCATAAGGGCATGGTAAAATCACATACCTGTGAACTTGGTGTTCTTTGTGTCCAAATCCTTGCGAATTCCCTCTCTGTCTTGAGTCCAGTCCAGAGATGATTATATCTGTCAAATAACATGAAAACAAGTTTTAATCATTGAATTCCATTTCTTCTTTATTAAATGAACTCCATATATTTAAGTGCTTCTAAATTCTTCTAAGCTCATCTTGTTTTTTATCTTATTATTAATTAATATTTCCCAAACAAATGTACATAAATCAGCTGTAAAACAGATATATAATTGCATATTAAAAATTGTTCTTACTTTTATTGCATTTTTTTAAAAATGATGATTAATTATTAATAAATTAAAATATTATTATACGTTAATTAATCAATAACTGTTATCCATTTTAGCAACATTTAATGTAGCCTTTTGTTAGATATTAATTTCCTCATTATGAGAAATTGGCTAAGAATATCATGATTATAAAAAGTATATCAGCTTGTTTTTCCTTTGTATCTTACTAGAATGTTTAAGTGGGTTATCTGTAGAAATGTTTAAGGTAATATTCCCACATCTGTTTCCTGTTTCCTATCTTTTGTTTCAGCAATTGCCGAGACATAATATCTATAGGAAGCCGGGATTAGATAAGGATTGTTTTTCTGAGTTAGACAGAAAAAGACACTTGCTTGCAAATGTGAATTTAACCCTATTTTCAACTGTGGTATTAGCTGTGACGTGTGTTATGCTATATAAGGTGTATATAATAATGTACCTTTTTGAATATTCATCAAGCAGTATCCTGAAGAGCTAACAATCTCTTTTGATTTTCCCGCAGCAGAAAATGTCCAGTCAGACTGTCATCACCTGAGGAGAAAGTGTCAGTTCTGTGTCAAGTGTGCCGTATATATAGGCTGCGTGCACGAAACAAAACCGTTGTTTTAGGTGGGAAATCCGCCATTTCACAGTGTTAATGTGTAAATGTGTAAGTTTGTGTTGTAAAATGGCCCCATTAGTCTATGTTTTATGCGTTCCGCAGTTATTTTCCGTCCTTCCTATTAGTATTTTTCTACCACATACATGTCTGGCTGTGTTTTACGTGCTTCATGGTCGTGTAGCCTCCTTTTAATTTTTTTCGGCTGCCATTTTTTTTCTCGCTTAGGCGATTTCCGATTTGTGAAAATCGTCTAAATCGAGTTTAATTTGCGTTCCACTTCACTCACAGAAGTGTGTAGTTATTGTTTTTTCGGGTTTTTGGTTCGGCCGCTATCGTATCTTTTTTTCTCTAAGTGCCGCGTCTCGTATCTTTTTTTTTCTAAGTCCTGCGTCTCGTATTTTTTTCGCGAGCCTCACCAGCAATAAGCGCCTTCGTCGCTCATTGCCTAAGTGCTCAGAGTTTAATGGCTCGCCTCGCTATGCTCCGAGTTTAACGCAAGTCTCGTAGTTGGACAATTATAATATGTGATTACAACACTAACAGTGTTCCTTTCCACCTGAGGTAACCTTGGCATGCTAAATTCCAAGCCCCAATATAGATTTTAACTTGGGAGCGATTTTATGGAGCCTGGGTTCTAACTGGCAACAAGTGACTCTGCATTTGCTACTCTATGATTGGAGACAAAGGGGTGAGAGAGGGGGAAAGAGACACAAGGAAGGTAGAGAGGGGTAAAAAGACATAGGGGGAGAGAGGGGGAAAGAAACACAGTGGAGGGAATGAGGGGGAAACACAGGGTTGAGAAAGGAGGGAAAGAGACACAGGAGGGAGAGAGGAGTACAAAGACACAATGGAGGGAGAGGAGGGAAAGAGACACAGGGGTGAGAGAGTGGGGAGAGTCTTGCAATGAGTGCCAATGGTGCTCATTGCGAAGCCTGAAAGTTGTGGGTTGGCTGACTCCTGCAATGAGTGGTGAAGCCGCTCATTGCGAGGCTTGCAACAAGCGATGAGGTAGAGGGGAGGAGATATATAATGTAGAGGGCGGAAATATTTACCATACAATAATTTTCTAACCATTACATGTATGAGAAAGCAAGATTTAATGGTACTGCATAAAAGCCTTCCCCCTGCTGGCAGCGCCGGCTCCTGTAGAAGCAGGATGCAAAACGTGCGGAGGGCCGTCATTTGCATGTGAGTCGCTTAGTAGTGACATCACGCGGCATCTGAGATACAGGGAAGATGGACACAGAGTCCAGATGCTGTAGATACTTAACAAAAGAGCACCGTAATAGATTAGGATCTATTTGCCCATATATATTGCTGGTTCTCCCTCAGCTTCCCAAGTACAGAGATACAGATAGAGCAGGACATTGATCCACAAGATTGTACTTATATTCTGTATCTGGTGTGAATTGGCTGTACAAAAGCTTCTACTTGATAGCTGTCTCATACATGCCCATATAAATACTGGTATTACCCCCAGCCACCCCATTATATGTAACTCATGAGTATTGGGGATTTAATTAACTAAAGCTAATAACTAGAGTTCTGTGTATTGAGTTCCTATTAGGACACAATAGAAGTAATATACCCTATTGTGATCTGGGATTTGTGGCTATGAGAGCTATGTTCACAGTATAGCTTAGTGTATGATTTAATGTGTGGTCCATTCAGAGAAGAATAATATATGGGCCTTATGTATTTGTACTTTATCCTCTCTCTATAGGATGTTGTTTATTTTATCTTTTTTAATATGTATCCAACAGACCCAGAAGAACAGGAGGATACATATATATATATATATATATATATATATATATATATATTAGAGATGTCGCGAACAGTTCGCCCGCGGACTATTCGCAGCGATTTTGGCATGTTCGCGTTTGCAGCGGACGGCGAACACATGCACTTTTCGGTTCGCCCCCTATACTTTATCATCGAGGAAACTTTGACCCTGCACCTCACAGTCAGCAGACACATTCCAGCCAATCACATTCCAGCCAAAAACACCAAAGTCCTATTAGCTATCATCCCTCCAGCAGTATTAGCTTATTATTTACAATATCTAACCTGGGCACCCTTGGGTTACCCTAGGGCAGGCTTCAGTAAGCGTTTACTCCTTTCCTGGGATGATTTTGCCCCCGGTTGCTTCTGAAGGGTCTCCAGGGCTCCCCACTCCGGTCCTTCCCCCAGTGTCGCTTCAACCAGTAACAAATGTTTTATATTTGTAAAGCGACCCAATGATCTCACTTGATAGAGGTTTATCTTTACAAATTTTGTAGAACCAATTTAAGACTGGTGTCCCCTGTTTCTGGGTCAGGGAGTGTGTGAAACGCCTCAGCCTACAGTAATTGTAATGTTCTTACAGCGGTAGCTCATGCTTGTCCCTCAGTTCCTCATAGGTGAGCATCTGGCCCTTTACTAACCAGTCTCCCGGTCTATCTAGTTTCCTTGAACTCCACCAGTGTTGTGATGTTGAGCTCATGTGTTTCGGGGCCTGAGGGTGGTCAAGAATTGGGGTCATTTGGGTGGATCCAGGGAACAAACCTGTGTGTTTCTTGGCCCCTTTTTAAGTATGATAGTGAGTGTCTGATTAGGGGGTTTGGCGAGTTTTTAAGGCTCTGAGGCAATTCTGATAGCCAAGCCACCTTGTCCCAGGTTAAGGGCCTTAAAGTGTGCCTCTCTAAATACACCCAGGCCGGTTGATGCTCTATAGAATGTGCTATTGGGAGGAAAGATAACTGAGCTGCCCTGTGGTAATATTTTAAGTTTGGACACGATAGTCTCCCCTCTGACTTATGAAGGTACATCATTTTCTTTGTGGTGCGTGAGGGAGAGTGGTTCCAGATAAACTGAAATATTTTCCTTTGAATATTTTCTAATTCTTTTTATTTAATCGGGATCGGGAGTGTTCGAAATATGTAGAGCAACCTAGGAAAGACATTCATTTTTATTGTATTTATTCTCCAAAGCCATAATAATCTATACTTTGTCCATTTACTCAGGTCATTAATTATTGTTTTATAAAGTTTGGAGTGGTTGGCTTTGTACAAGTCCTCTAGCTTAGGGGTTAGTCGGATTCCCAGGTAGTTTATGTGGTTCTTATCCCACTTAATATTAAACTTCTCTTGGAGACCCTGCTTCTCTGCACTGCTGTTAAGTCAATCGCTAGTGCTTCTGTCTTCTCTATGTTCATTTTAAGGCCAGAAAACTGACAAAACTCCTCCATAGTTCGAACCAACTCTGGGACTGATTGGGTAGGGTTTGAGAGCATACACAGCAGGTCGTCTGCAAATAGACAAGTTTTGAAATTGTGATGGCCTATTTTTATGCCTGTGATCCCAGCGTTGGCCCTAATTGTCTGAGCCAGGGGTTCTATTGCTATTGCCAATAGAAGGGGAGAAAGACGGCACCCCTTTCTTGTTCCTCTTTCTATTTGAATTAAGGATCTCTTATCTCCCGGAATCTGTAACCTTGCCCTGGATGATTGTATAATGAGTGTATGAGCGGGGTGTATAGGTAAGTCCACTCCAGGGAATCAAAGGCCTTTTCAATGTCAAAGGCCATAAGAAAGGCTTGAATTTTAGAGGCTTTGGTGTGGTACAGTAGGTTCATGACTTTTCTAATGTTGTCTCCCGCTTGCCTGTGAGAGACAAAGCCTACTTGGTCATTATGTATTAACTTAGGCAAGAAGGATGACATTCTATCCGTTATTATTTTTGACAGGATCTTTGTATCACAGTTTAGTAATGATATTTGCCTGTAGTTTTTTGGTTCTAGGGCATCTCGACCCTCCTTAGGGAATAGAGCAATATCTGCCCTGTTCAGCTCTGCTGGTGTTTGCTTGCCTTCTAGAACTCTGTTAGAGTGACTAAGTGCGGGCCTAATATGTTTATACATTTTTTATAATATAAATTGGTGTACCCGTCTGGGCCTGGTGACTTACCAGGTTTGAGGTTCTGGACTGCTTTTCTCACTTCCTCTAGGGTCACTTTCATTTAAAGTCTCTAAGTCATTTTCTTCTATTAAGGGGAGATGACAGGAATTAAGAAATCCCCTCATTTTGTGTAGATCTATGTGTTTTGTTGCCGTATAAAGGGTATTGTAAAATTTTGTGAAAATCTTCTGGATCTTATTTGGGTTCTTTGTTTTTTCTCCCTTCGAGGTCTTAATTTGAAGTATCCTATTTTGTGTTGTTTTGGTTTGTAGTTTACTGGCTAGTAACGGGCCAGGTTTATTGGCTTTATTGAATCCGATAGGAATAAATAGTACAACTGAACACACCACTCCTATCTGGTGGCACCTTAGATTGCACGTGCAGTGCCCCAAATTTGAAGTGGGAGGACCGACCAAGCATCTGTTTCCATCTCCCGCTTCCAAAAATCAATGCCATATACACGTCCCCTAATAGTGGACGTAACAGGGATTAAACCGATAGGAATAGTACTACTTAACAGTACACACCTCATAATAACGCAGACAGAGGCAACGCAGAGAGAGGAGTCTGAAGAAGAGGAGTCAGAGGAGGAAGGTGGCTTTGAGGAGGTGGAAGAACAAACACAGCAGGCGGAAGAAATGACACTCTGCTACAATTATTATTATTATTATAGTTCATTTATAACGCTGTCTTTCAGCTAGGAATCCAATGTCCATGGTGCATTCCCAAAGTACTAAGGTATAGTGATTGTTAAAAGAGGGTAAGAGAGGTGATAAGCATGTTAGGGTAGAAGGTGATACGCTTCTTTAAAGAGATGCGTTTTAAGTGAGGTTTATAATTTTTTGAGGCAAGAGGATAATCTGGTGGAGCGAGGCAGTGAGTTTCAGAGACTTGGGGCAGCACAAGAAAAGTCCTGGAGGTGGGAGTGAGAGGAGGTGACAAGAGTTGTAGAAAGTAGAAGGTCATTAGCAATATGAAGAGGGCGGGTTGGGGAATATTTGGAGATGAGAGCAGAGATGTACGGGGGAGCATTATTGTTGAGGGCTTTGTAAGTTAGGTTCATGATTTTAAATGTAAAGTAGTAAATGTACATCCTGTATAACAGTGTAAATTTGTTGTCCGCTCAAAATAACTCAACACACAGCCATTAATGTCTAAACCGTTGATAACAAAGTGAGTACACCCCTAAGTGGAAATGTCCAAATTGGGCCCAAAGTGTCAATATTTTGTGTGGCCACCATTATTTTCCTGCACTGCCTTAACCTTCATGGGCATAGAGTTCACCAGAGCTTCACAGGTTGCCCCTGGAGTCCTCTTACACTCCTCCATGATGACATCAGGAAGCTGGTGGATGCTAGAGACCTTGCACTCCCCCACCTTCCATTTGAGGATGCCCCACATATGCTCAGTAGGGTTTAGGTCTGGAGACATGCTTGGCCAGTCCATCATTTTTACCTTCAGCTTCTTTAGCAGTCATCTTGGAGGTTGTATTTGGGGTTGTTATCATGTTGTAATACTGCCCTGCAGCCTGTCAGCGAAAGGAGGGAATCATGCTCTGCTGCAGTAGGTCACGGTATATGTTGGCATTCATGATTTCCTCAATAAACTGTAGCTCCCCAATGCCGGCAGCACTCTTGCAAGCCCAGACCAAACATATATACACAAATGTCTATATGTGTATAAATGTTTTCTATAATTTGTTGTGTTGGTTCCCCCTATATGCATTCATCTGATGATGTCAGATGCTGCCTCCATTCTCTCTGCATCACTGTTTACATTCACTGCCAGCACTAGGGAGCTACACTTCATAAGCCTCATAACTCATAAGCCCCTCTATTCCCTTTATTAGCTTTGTGGCCCTTCTCTGTACTTTTTACAGCTCTAAAATATCCTTTTTTATGTAGTTTTGCCCAAAATTGTTCTCCATATTCCAAATGAGGGCGTACTAGGGATTTAAATAGTGGGGGAATTATATTTGCTTCCCTTGCTTCTATACCCTTCTTAAAACATGCTAATATTTTACTTGGCTTTGCAGATACTGCTTGGCATAAAGCACTGTTACCTGGGTGGTTGTCCACAAGTTTTCCCAAATCCCTTTTATCTGATACCTGTAGATTTGCTCTATTAAGATTATAAATTGCATGGCCATTTTTTCTTTCCAGATGCATAACTTTACATTTATTCATATTAAATCTCTTAGATGCCCATTCCTCTAATTTATGCAAATCCCTTTCGAGGGAAAGTACATCATTTTCTGACTTAGTTACCTTGTACAACTTTGTGCCATCAGCAAAAATGGAGACACCACACTCCAATCCCACTCCCAAGTCGTTAATAAATATGTTTCAAAGGAGGGGGCCTAATATTGAACCCTGAAGAACCCCACTTACCACATTAGTCCACTCAGAGTATGTTCTATTTACCACAACCCTTTGCTTCCTTTCTTTTAGTCAGCTCTCAATCCATAAGCAAATATTTATGGCAATTCCTGTAAACCTTAGTTTGCTCAATAGTCTCCCATGTGGCACTGCATCAAAAGTATTTACAAAATCCAAATAGCCTACATCCACTGAGTTGCCTTGATCCAAGTTCCTACTAACCTCTTCATAGAAACTAATTAGGTTTGTTTGATATGATCTATCCTTCATAAATCCATGTTGGGTCCTACTTATAATCCTGTTTGAATAGACATATTCTTGTATATTATCCCTTATTAACCATTCTAAAAGCTTTCCCACTACCGAAGTGAGACTCACTGGTCTATAATTCCCCGGATTTGCTCTTGCTCCCTTCCTAAATATAAGTATCACCTCTGCCTTTCTCCAGTCATCTGGTAGATACACTGGGCCTCATTCTATTAGCGGCCGCAGCCATTGCGGGGCCGCAAGGACTGGCCGCAAGCTATTCTGCTATTCTATTTCCTTACGGCCGGGAATTCCGGCAGGCTTGTGGCCGGTGCCTTGCTATCTCTTGCGGCCGCTCGCGCCGGAGGAAAGCCTTTGATCTAAAACGGCCGCAAGAGATTTGCAATTCAATTGCTCCGGGAAACCTCTCTGCAAGGCTAAAAACGAGCCGCTGCTTACTTGCAGGAAAGAGGTCTCGCTAGCACCAATTAAGCACATAAAATAGCTCAAATAAAGCCATCCTGCACTTTGAGAAGACTATAAAGGGATTTTAGGTGTTAGAAAAAATAGCACATAATTATCCTGTACTCAAATCCGTAAAATATTTTATTTTTAATATCCGTAAAATATCCATGTAAAAAGTCCAGAGTGCTTGGAGCACCTCAGACACACCCACGCCGCAGCCGGAAAATAAACAGTTAATTTGAACTCGGGTTTGGGCAGGTGTGCAAGCTTGAGAGTGGGTTCCTTTTAATCCTCATGTCCCCCAATATGATCCCTAGCATTTACAGAGCTGTACAGTGCAGGCTTGAATTTATTTTTGAGTTTTTATATTTCTGAGATTACGGCCGGTTCCAAGATATGCGGCCAGCCGTAAAAGGAGATCCTTGCGGGGCCGTATAATAGAATTGCGAGTTAACTGAACCCCCGCAAGGAATCGCAGCCTTACGGTCGATTTACGGCCGATAATAGAATGAGGCCCACTGTGTTTAGTGAATGTTGAAAAATTAGATATAATGGTTTTGCTATTACAGAGCCCAGTTCCCTCAGTACTCTTGAATGTATTCCATCAGGACCCTGGGCTTTATTAACATTAATTTTTTACAACCTCTTTTGGATTTCTTCCTGATTTAACCAGTTATTTGGTGAAGGTAGTGTAGCCCCATTATGTTGCAGTGTCCCAATTATTGGTACCTCCCTTGTGTATACTGAAGAAAAGAACCTATTTAGCTCACCTGTCTTTTCCTGGTCACTAGTTATCAGATGGCATGTGTCACATTGTAATGTTCCTATAGCTTCCATCCTGGCCTTCTTCACATTAATATATTTAAAAAAATAATTTAGGGTTAGTCTTACTCTCCTTTGCAACTAACTTTTCATTTTTGATTTTAACCAGTCTAATAGCCCCTTTGCAAGCTTTGTGGATTTCCTTGTACTTACGTAATGGAGTCTCTGTCCCCTCTTCTTTGTATAATTGAAATGCTTGTTTTTTACTCCTCATTTTACTACCTCATCTTCATATTTAATTTTCATTGTTAAGCCACATGGGTTGTGATTTACTTCATCTACTTTTATTTCCATATGGTATAAGGTGATAAGCATGTTTATTTAGTAAGGATTTGAACGTTTCCATTTATGTTCAGTATTTTTACCCATCAGTTCTTTGTCCCAGTCTATACTTTGTATTGCTGCCCTTAGACCATTAAATCAGCCGTTTTAAAAATAAGAGTTTTCGTTTGCCCCTTACAGTTATGTTTTTTTAATTGAATCTCAAATGTGACTGTGTTGTGATCACTGTTTCATAAAGGTTGCCCTATTTCATCATTTGATACTATATCAATATTATTTGTGATAACTAAATCCAAGATAGCCTAATTTCTAGTAGGTTCTTTTATAACCTGGGCCAGATAATGATCTCTGAGTGTATTTAAGAACCTGCTCCCCTTAGTTGATCTGCTGGTCCCATTCATCCAGTTTATTTCAGGGTAATTAAAATCTCCCATTATTAGAACTTGCCCATGCTTAGCTGCATTTCCAATCTGTAACAATAATTGCATTTCCTCACTTTCAATTATATTTGGGGGTTCATAGCATAATCCTAGTAATATTATTTTAGAATTTGCTGCTTCGCTATTTAACTCTACCCACAAACATTCAACATTACTGCTAGTTCCACCAAAATTATCTTCTCTGACTGTTGGCTTAAATTCAGGCTTAACATACAGACAAATCCCTCCTCCACTTTTACCATTGCCCCTATCTTTCCTAAATAGAATATAACCATCCAGATTAACAGTCCAGTCATGAAATTCATCCCACCACGTTTCAGTAATGCCTATTAAACCCCATTTCTCATTAACTGCTAATAATTCTCACTCTCCCATTCTTCATGGCAAGCTTCTGGCATTAGCGAGCATACACCTTATGTTATGAGTCTGTACTTCTGAAGGGCCTGCCACTGTACTTGAGTTTCTTCGCAATACCTCTGTATTGACTATACTAACCCTCTCCATCTCCTATATGTTTTGATTCTGAATCCTCTGTTTGTAATGACTGTAAATCCTTAAATATTTTGCATAATTCTTATAGGGCTGGGTGTTTTTAAGTGTTTATCATGGTCCTCAGTGTTTGCGTGTCTGGTAGTTGCGCATGCGCAACGTGCAAATGCACTGTGGGAGAGGGGGAAAGGAGACACAGGGCAGGGAGGGGGAAGAGCCACAGGGGAGGTAGACAGGGGAAGAGACACAGGGGAGGGAGGAGGTGGGAAAGAGTTACAGGGAGGGAATGGGGGAAAATGAGGTGGAAAGGTGGCACAGAAGAGGGGGAAAGGAGACTCAGGTGAGGGAGAGAGGGGAAGAGAATTCAGGGGAAAGAGACGGGAAGAGACACAGGGGAGGGAGAGGAGACACAGGGGAGGGAGAGGTGGAAGAGACAAAGATGAAGGGATGGAAGAAGAGACCTCAGGGAGAGAGAGGGGGTTGGAACAGATTCAGTGGAGGGAGTGGGGAGAAGAGACACAGGGGAGGGAGAGGGAGAGAGACAAAGGGGAGGGGGAAATGAGCGAAAGAGACATAGGGGAGGGAGAGAAGGGAAGAGATTCACAGGGGAAGGAAAGGGGGAAAGGAGAGGGAAAGGGAGCCACTGGGGAGGGAGAGGAAGAAAGAGACACAGGGGAGGGAGATCGGAAGAGACGGGAGGTGGGAGAAACACAGGGGAGGGAGAGGGGGAGAAGAGACACAGGTGAGGAGGTGGGATAGAGACACAGTGGAGGGACTGGGAGAGACACAGGGGAGGGTGGGGGAGGAAGAGACAAAGGGGAAGAGACACAGGGAGGGGGAGATACACTGGGAAGGGATAGGGGACACAAGGGAGGGAGATGGCAGAGAGACACAGGTGAGGGAGATAGAGATAGAGGGGAGGGAGAGGGGGGAAAGTGATACAGGGGTGAGAGAGTTTGTTTGCCGAGGACCGCAATGAGTGGCAAAGCCACTCGTTGCAGGGCTCACGAAGAGCACCGAAGGCGCCCATTGCAAGGCCCATAATGTAGAGGGGGAGATGAGGCTCAAAGTGAGCTCCAAAGGCACTCATTGTGGGACTTGTGATGAGCACAAAAGATGCTCATCACGAGGCCCGCGTGCTGCTTATTTGCCGAGGCCTGCAATGAGCTACAATACGCTCATCGCAAGGCCCGTATAGTAGATTGGGGTTTCCCGAGGCCTGCAATGAGTGCCGAAGGTGCTCGTCGCATGGCCCATAAAGTAGAGGAGCGAGAAGCTTGCATTGTGGGGCAAACAGCATTGCAAGGCTTTATTTTTATTGCCGTCATTTTTGACAGACATTTCGCTAGTATATATATATAAACCCACCCACACAACAGCACTGTTTTTATTTATTTTTTTCTTACCATTCAGTCATTGATTACCTTTTTATGCAGTATTACCAGGTCAAGGTTTATGCTAAAAAAAAAACACTTTTTTACTAGGCTTTTAAAAAATCCTAGAAAAAAAACACCTATCTGTGTCACTTTATTTTTCCTTTTTAATACCTGTCCCTTATACTAGTGATAAAACCCTATAAACCCCTTTTTCTAAAAATGTAAAAAGGTGAACAATGATAAAAAATATTTTAAAAGGAAAATTAAAAAAATTATAACAATCTGCTCTATTTTTCAAACTTCCATTTCTGTTTTGCTTTCTCTTCTCTTAATTGTTTTATATCTCTCTAATAATAAATACACAATAAACTAAAAGCATATTTTATGCAGTCTCTGAATAAATTTGAATAATTTTTAAATAATAACTTATTTGTTGCTTTACATAAAGCTTCTTTAAAACAATTCATTTTTAACCAATTTTTCTAAAAAAAGCTCTCTTTCCCTATGCATAGCATCCTCCCATATAAAATAGTTTTGAAGTCGCTTCCCAAGCCAAATCTTTCTGGCTATTACTCAACAAATGATAAGATAGATTGCACCAAACTTGTTTTAAACCTCACTATTAAAATTTGCCAAAATTAAAACTGTTTCGTTTAATCTAAAAAAATTATAAATATTCTTATGTTTTCTTTTAATTTCTACACTAAAAAAAAAAAAACAGTAGCATATTTAATAAAATAACTAGCTATACGTAGGTACTGAGAGCCATTTTTCATTATAAGCAAGAAATGTAAAATTCAATTCTTGTCTCCATTAATATGAAATTTACATAATTCTACCCTTTTGAATCTTTCCATTTTGGAACACCATAAAAATATAACACATTCTCTTGTAATATGCTTTAGCCATAAAATAGTAAATAAAACTATGGAAGTCTATAAAATTATAGGTAAAATAACTTGCTTTATAATTAAATTTTTTCCTTCTAATAGGAGTTTTCTAAAACCCCATAGGTTTATTTATTTTTTTATTTTCTTCAACATATCTTCCCAATTAATATTTTCATATCTTTTGTAAAGTAAACACCCACATTTTTAATTTGTCTCTTTTCATTGGGATTTTAATATCTTAAATACTTTTCCATTTACCAAAAAAACATAAATTCACATTTTTCAACATTCAACTTTAAATCAGATGCGCTACAAAACCATTCAACCACTCTTACTGCTCTTTAAATAGAAACAGGGGCCCTTTTCAATTGGAAGCCTGCAACTCAATTGTAGAAGGCCGCATGTCTGCGGGTGTGTTGCGGGTTCCCGTTCGACTCCCATTCCGCTGCTATTCAATAGCTCAAGCATGCAAGTTAATGTCCCAAAGCCAAATACGGGAACATGATCAATTAAGCAAGCCTGTAACTTCACATTTTGGATCAGCCAATAGAAAATTAGACTGTCATTATTACGGCAGGAAAACATGAAGATTACATGTCAATCAATCAGGTTCGGGGGTCTGATTTGCAATCAGACTTGCAAACCCTCAAGATACAGAATTATGAAAATGAATGCCAATATGGTTCTAGTCCAATTGGATGGCCTGATACCTGAGATTGATTTAACCCTGAAATGAAACATACAAATAAATTGAATTTCCTGCTGATCTGAGAGCTTGAGACTGTTGTACAATTAATTATAATGTCTATCATCGCTTTCTCCATTATTTACAGTGCAGTGTTGATTTATTATTTGCATTTACAGTGTGAATAGGTGTTTAACCCGCTTGTGGGTCCTCTCTAGCACTCAAGCACTCATTGGATTTTCTCCTTCATTTGCCATTTACAGGTGTGAAAACATTTGTGTGCTTGGGGAAACTCAGCAATTGAATTGCCATTTGCAATTTTAGGCTTGCAAAAGTGAAACATCAAAGGCTTCTGGAGGCTGTACGTTGCAAGGTTAATCATCTCCATTTTTTCAAGCCGTAACTCATTTGGACCCTGCAAAAAGATGCCAATTGAATAGCAAATTAACTTCCGGCCTCACTTACGGGCTACCGGATTGATCGAGAGCTCAATTGAATAAGGCTCAGGGTCTCTACACACTATAGTTGAAGCATCCATATAAGCAAAAACTTTTGCTTCTTTTCCACTGGCACCAGGAACAGGGATTCCCTTAATTACTTTATGTTTTTTTAATTTAATTTAAAAAACAGTTCTAAACAACAAATAAATAAAATCAGGGAAAGGGGACAACCTTGTTTCACTCCAGCATTTATATTAATTCATTCAGTCATAAAACCATTCACTCTAACACTACTCATACATTCTGTATACACACTCTGAGTTTGTTTCAACATTCTCTCTGTCATAACCATCCTTTCTAAAACCCTAAATAAAAATGTATGGGAAATCCTATCAACATTTTTCTAAAAATCTAAGGGCCTCATTCAATTGCGATCTGGCGATCTGACAGAAGTTTTTAGTTAGTTAAGACTTTACTTTTGGATTCAAGTTCACTAACTAAAAACTTCTGTAAAAAAATGCTATGTGCTTATATAGAGCCCTATTCAATTGGCCAAATTGCAATTGAATGAGGCCCTAAATTACTTAAAGTTAATTCTTGTTTTCTGTCTAAAATAAATGATAAATAATATCCCTTATAGCAGAGATATTTTGGATGATATTTCTACCTGGGACGTCACACACCTAGGTAGGGTCTATAACTTTGGAAACAACAGTTCTCAAACGGGACCCTAATAATTTAGTAAAAAGTTTTAGTTAATAGGCCTCCAATTTGTATTAGGTTCTTTTCCCCCTATTTTATAGATTAAAAACACAACCCTTTCTTCCATGAGGTAAAGTGTTGGTGGAGGAGACCTTCTCAATTAAATTTAAAAAATATTTTTCTACAACATTCCAGAATGTAATATAAAAACTAAGGGCCTCATTAAATTCCAGCCTCGTAAATAAGAGGCTTCTACTTAAGCCCTACGTACTGCAAAGTTTCTCTAACTTACAATGCTATTAAATTAGCCCTGCTGCGAGCAACGTATGAGCTACGCAGCAGGCCCGTACGTATCTACACTACGTAAATGTACATGAGGAGTGACAGCCTGCGAGATGATATCGCAGGCTCCCACTCCTCATCAAGTGCTGCGGGGGTCCTAAAAAAGACCTCCGCGGCAGTCCCCCACATAAGCCCTGCCTTGGGGGGTACTCCAAACCCCCCCCTAGGCACCTAAAATGAACCCCCCCTCAATGCGGGGGTCCCTGTCGGGACCCCCGAAGTGTCCTCACATGAACACCTTGCTGCAGGGGTCCATAGGAACCCCCGCAGCCCCCACACATTAACCCCTTGCAGCGGGGGTCCCCGATCGGCACCGATCAGGCCCCCGCTGCATTTAAAACTTTTAAATTCCCCGCCGCGGCTCCTTAAAGGGACCGCGGCACACTATTACCCAATCCCGGCCGCGGCACTTAAAATTAACCCCCCTCTATGCTGAGGGTCCCCATCGGGACCCCCGAAGTGTCCCCACATAAACCCATTGCAGGGGGGGTCCCCGATCTGCATAGATCAGGCCCTCCGCTGCATTTAAAACTTTTAAATTCCCAGCCGCGGCTCCTTAAAGGGACCGCGGCACACTATTACCCAATCCCGGCCGCGGCACTTAAAATGAACCCCCCTCTATGCTGGGGGTCCCCATCGGGACCCCCGAAGTGTCCCCATATAAACCCCCTGCTGCGGGGGGCCCCGATCGGCACCGATCGTGACCCTGCTGCAATTCAATTTTAAATTTCCCGCCTCGCGGGTCCTCAAAGGACCGTAAAAGTCCTGAAAGGACTCGCACTAAAAATATTAACCCCAGGCAACTATAATTACCCCATTAACTCATGATGGTCAATCCAGACCACCATAAGGCCTAAATTAACCCATTAACTCATGGTGGTCAATACAGACCACCATAAGGCTCTAATTAACCCATTAACTCATGGTGGTCAATACAGACCACCATAAGGCTCTATTTAACCCCATCAGTCCCATAAGGGTATATTATTACCATTATGGGCCTGTTACAACCCAACATTAACCACATAAGTGCCATGATGGTCCTCAAGGACCATCATGACACTAACTACAAACACTACACTATAACCCCCAATAAACCATTTAATCTAAACTAACCCCCCTCTACACTAATCTATTAACACTTACACTACCTACCTACACTACCTACCCCCTAATAAACCTCCCCAACACTCTAATTACAAAAAACAATAAACCTACAGCACAGAAAACAAAAAACCTACAGTACAAAAAACAAAAAAACCTACAGTACAGAAAAAATAAAAATTACAACCCCACCCCCCACTACAGAAAACAAAAAAATACATTACAACCCCACCCCCCACTACAGAAAATAAAAAAATTACACACCTGAAAAAGGAAAGACAGATAAACACAATACAATACATACATATAATACATTACATACATTACATACAATACATGACATTACATATAATATATTACATATAATATATTACATATAATACATTACATACATTACATACAATACATGACATTACATACATTAAATATAATATATTAAATATAATATATTACATATAATACATTACATACATTACATACAATACATGACATTACATACATTAAATATAATATATTAAATATAATATATTACATATAATATATTACATATAATACATTACATACATTACATACAATACATGACATTACATACATTACATATAATGTATTATATATAATATATTACATATAATATATTACATATAATATATTACATATAGTCCTAATCAAATACCCCCTATCTATCTAACATACAATCTATTTAATTTAAAATAAATCCTAACTATATCAAATACATCCCCCTATCTATCTAATATACAAAAAATCCTAACTACATACACAGACCCTAATTCTAAGCTAAAATCAATAAATTAAGACCACTTACCTTTAAGATGTTGCTTCAGATCACTAACCTATGGGTCAAACAAAAAATAAAAATTAGTACAAAACATTAACATCAAATAAATAAACATTATATACATTCTACATATTCAACTCACCTTTACAGCATGTCCAGTCACTGTTTAGCTCTTCCGGCGCGGCCCTGTTAAAAAAAAAAAACACAATACATGAATACATGAATACAATATCTAAACAATAAATAAAATACACAAATAAACATCTAAATATACATTGAACTTACCTCCCCGCGATGTCCCCGGCCTTCTCTCCTTCAGCCCCGGCTGGGCCGCGGAACCATCCGCGCTCTAAAAAAAAAAAAAAAAAACTAACGGAGGTCTGCACTGGCAGACCTCCCCGAAGCTACTGAACCTCCCGGAGTCGTTTCCGGGAGGAAATTGGCATTGTCGGCTTGTGATTGGCTGAAAAAGCTGTCAGCCAATCAAAAGTCGTCAATGTAGGAGCCAATCAGGATGCGCAGATGTCTTCTACCAATCACTCCGTGGGGGTGTATCCCATAGTGATTGGCTGAAGGCATCTGAGCGTTGTGATTGGTTCCCAGAAAGATAGACAAGTGTTTAAGCCAATCAGGGTGGGATATTGGGGTGTATCCCATCCTGATTGGCTCACACATTGACGACTTTTGATTGGCTGAAATTGATAGACAGCTTTTTCAGCCAATCACAAGCCGCCAATGCCAATTTCCTCCCGGAAACGACTCCGGGAGGTTCAGTAGCGTCGGGGAGGTCTGCCAGTGCAGACCTCCGTTAGTTTTTTTTCTTTTTTTTTTTTAGAGCGCGAATGGTTCCGCGGCCCAGCCGGGGCTGAAGGAGAGAAGGCCGGGGACATCGCGGGTAGGTAAGTGAAATGTATATTTAGATGTTTATTTGTGTATTTTATTTATTGTTTATATATTGTATTCATGTATTCATGTATTGTGTTTTTTTTTTAACAGGGCCGCGCCGGAAGAGCTAAACAGTGACTGGACATGCTGTAAAGGTGAGTTGAATATTTAGAATGTATAGAATGTTTATTTATTTGATGTTAATGTTTTGTACTAATTTTTATTTTTTGTTTGACCCATAGGTTAGTGATCTGAAGCAACATCTTAAAGGTAAGTGGTCTTAATTTATTGATTTTAGCTTAGAATTAGGGTCTGTGTATGTAGTTAGGACTGTAAATATTTTATTTTACTTTAGAATAATGGTCTGTGTATGTAGTTAGGATTTTTTGTATATTAGATAGATAGGGGGATGTATTTGATATAGTTAGGATTTATTTTAAATGAAATAGATTGTATGTTAGATAGATAGGGGGTATTTGATTAGGACTATATGTAATATATTATATGTAATATATTATATGTAATATATTATATTTAATATATTATATGTAATGTATGTAATGTCATGTATTGTATGTAATGTATGTAATGTATTATATGTAATATATTATATGTAATATATTATATTTAATATATTATATGTAATGTCATGTATTGTATGTAATGTATGTAATGTATTATATGTATGTATTGTATTGTGTTTATCTGTCTTTCCTTTTCAGGTGTGTAATTTTTTTATTTTCTGTAGTGGGGGGTGGGGTTGTAATGTATTTTTTTGTTTTCTGTAGTGGGGGGTGGGGTTGTAATTGTTTTTTGTTTTCTGTACTGTAGGTTTTTTTGTTTTTTGTACTGTAGGTTTTTTGTTTTCTGTGCTGTAGGTTTTTTATTTTTTGTAATTAGAGTGGTGGGAAGGTTTATTAGGGGGTAGGTAGTGTAGGTAGGTAGTGTAAGTGTTAATAGATTAGTGTAGAGGGGGGTTAGTTTAGATTAAATGCTTTATTGGGGGTTATAGTGTAGTGTTTGTAGTTAGTGTCATGATGGTCCTTGAGGACCATCATGGCACTTATGTGGTTAATGTTGGGTTGTAACAGGCCCATAATGGTAATAATATACCCTTATGGGACTGATGGGGTTAAATAGAGCCTTATGGTGGTCTGGATTGACCATCATGAGTTAATGGGTTAATTTAGGCCTTATGGTGGTCTGGATTGACCATCATGAGTTAATGGGTTAATTTAGGCCTTATGGTGGTCTGGATTGACCATCATGAGTTAATGGGTTAATTTAGGCCTTATGGTGGTCTGGATTGACCACCATGAGTTAATGGGTTAAATAGAGCCTTATGGTGGTCTGGATTGACCATCATGAGTTAATGGGTTAATTTAGGCCTTATGGTGGTCTGTATTGACCACCATGAGTTAATGGGTTAAATAGAGCCTTATGGTGGTCTGGATTGACCATCATGAGTTAATGGGTTAATTTAGGCCTTATGGTGGTCTGTATAGACCACCATGAGTTAATGGGTTAATTAGAGCCTTATGGTGGTCTGGATTGACCACCATGAGTTAATGGGTTAAATAGAGCCTTATGGTGGTTTGGATTGACCATCATGAGTTAATGGGTTAATTAGAGCCTTATGGTGGTCTGGATTGACTACCATGAGTTAATGGGTTAAATAGAGCCTTATGGTGGTCTGGATTGACCATCATGAGTTAATTGGTTAATTTAGGCCTTATGGTGGTCTGTATTGACCACCATGAGTTAATGGGTTAAATAGAGCCTTATGGTGGTCTGGATTGACCACCATGAGTTAATGGGGTAATTATAGTTGCCTGGGGTTAATATTTTTAGTGCGAGTCCTTTCAGGACCTTTACGGTCCTTTGAGGACCCGCGAGGCGGGACATTTAAAATTGAATTGCAGCAGGGTCACGATCGGTGCCGATCGGGGCCCCCCGCTGCAGGGGGTTTATGTGGGGACACTTCGGGGGTCCCGATGGGGACCCCCAGCATAGAGGGGGGTTAATTTTAAGTGCCGCGGCCGGGATTGGGTAATAGTGTGCCGCGGTCCCTTTAAGGAGCAGCGGCGGGGAATTTAAAAGTTTTAAATGCAGCGGGGGGCCTGATCTATGCAGATCGGGGCCCCCCCCTGCAATGGGTTTATGTGGGGACACTTCGGGGGTCCCGATGGGGACCCCCAGCATAGAGGGGGGTTAATTTTAAGTGCCGCGGCCGGGATTGGGTAATAGTGTGCCGCGGTCCCTTTAAGGAGCCGCGGCGGGGAATTTAAAAGTTTTAAATGCAGCGGGGGGCCTGATCTATGCAGATCGGGGCCCCCCCCTGCAATGGGTTTATGTGGGGACACTTCGGGGGTCCCGATGGGGACCCCCAGCATAGAGGGGGGTTAATTTTAAGTGCCGCGGCCGGGATTGGGTAATAGTGTGCCGCGGTCCCTTTAAGGAGCCGCGGCGGGGAATTTAAAAGTTTTAAATGCAGCGGGGGGCCTGATCTATGCAGATCGGGGACCCCCGCTGCAAGGGGTTAATGTGGGGGTGCTGCAGGGGTCCCGATAGAGACCCCTGCAGCATGGGGATGTGTATAGGGTGCAGGGGGGAGCCTCACACTGCTGTCTCGGGCTGTTCCGAGGCAGCACGTAGAGGCTTTCGGATCCCTTGCGTGGACTTTTTGTCCACGTAGGGATTCTTACGATATGCGAGACTCGTGCATAGATTTAAGGCTACGTAGCTCTCTCGGAGCCTATTCTCGGCCATTTTCTCGCAGTCATATCGTAAAGCAGGCTGCGAGAGATTCGGTTCTCGCAAACAGCAGGAAAACTGCCTTTTGCGAGCACCGAGAGAACTACGAGGGAGAATTTAATAGGGCCCTAAATTGGTAATCCATTGTTTCCCAGTGTTTTTCCCTTAAAAATGTTTTTAATTGTATTTCAAATTGTGGTGCTATTAAAACTACTTGTTAAAATGTATTTATCGTTAGTATTAAAAAGATACTATCTTATCTAAAAATGATTCCTCTAAAAAATAATCCATTTTTTAAAAAGAAAATAAGTAAGAATAAAATGTAAAAAGTATGGCCCGATTCAATTGGACAAATTATAATTACTGGAGCCGGTAATGTAGCCTTTAAAAGTTACTGATATTCATTTGACCTCTTCTAGCTAACCGCAATCGATTTGGGAGTTACAGGCTCAAAAACCCTGTAGTTGTCAAAAACTTAACTCTGTCTCATCTCCTCCTTTGGTGTTTCAAGCCCGTAAATATGTTAAAAATGCAAAATCCATACTCAGTTGCAACAATTCACCAATTCACCAATTCCCTTCAAACCAGTAAATTGCAAATGTATTACTAGATAGGACTCACAAGTGGGTTAATCACTTGTTCATAACACTGTAAAAGCAAATATAAACACACTACTGTACTTAAAATATTGGGAAAGCAATGAAAGGCATTACAATTATTTGCACAACAGTCTCAAGCTTGCAAATCTGCAATATATATATATACTAGGAAATTGCCCATCAAAAATGATGGGAGTAAAATTAAAAGCCTGGCAATGCTGTTTGGCATACAATACGAGTATACAGCCTCTCTGAGCCCCTACGGCCCTCATTGCGAGCCCAGCGCTGAGCACCTTCAGTGCTCATTGTGAGCCTCTCCCCTCTCTCTTCGTGTAGTTTAGGGGCCTTGCGATGACTGTTACTACCTTGGCTTAAGAGTTAGTGCCTTGGGTTAAGTTTTACTGCCTTGGGTTGAGTCTTACTGCCTTGAGTGAAATGATACTGACTTGGATTAAGTGTTACCGGCTTGCGTTAAGTGTTACTTCTTTGAGCTTGTTTTAATGTCCTTGTCTTCGTTCTAGGTCTTTCAGCTTCGTTTTCATTGTGTTTACGTTTTTTGGTCTGCCATTTCTTTTCTTGCTTAGGCTATTTTTGTTCCTAAGAAAACACTAAATATGCTTCCAATTAAATTGCAACCTCATTCATAGACCCTTAGCAGGTCTTTCGAGTTCCGTGGTTTGGCCGTTAAAGTTGTAATGTTCCGAGACCCACAGTCCATCTACTTGCTTCGTTTCTAAAGTCCTACAGGCCATAATTTTGTGCACCGCGCAAGGTACTACTGGCCTTCTGCACTCATTGCAGTATAAGTCCTGTGTGCCTCAACTGCTAGCCTCCCTTCATGAGGCTCGCAGTGCAATGAGTACTTTAGATGCTCATTGCAGCCTAAGTCCCACTGGCCTCGCAGTGGCGTGCCTACGGGGCGCTAGGTGAGCAACAATCTTGTTGCAGCCATCAACGGCTCGCTTCGCAAGACTCACATTTGACAGCTCGCCTTGCTTTGCGAGGCTCCCATTTGTGGCCCTACGGGCTGTAACATGAGCAGCCATCTTGGTGCAGGCATCAACGGCTTGTGGTTGCAGTCTTATGGGCCGCAAAGGGCTCGCCTTGCTTCACGAGGCTCGCAAAGCATGACCAACGGCCTGTATATTTACAACTGTTATAGGTGATTATATATATCACATATTATAATTGTCAAACTGCGATTCGTCGTCAAGCTTGCGACGAATTGCAGTTTGACAATGATCCGATCGCAAAGGCGATCAGATCGTGCGTAAGCGCATGCGCAATGCGCATTGTGAACTGCGCATTGCGCAGCAGTAGCCGCACATGCGCACAGCGCGGCACGAGCCGAGCAGCATAATCAATGCGCGCCATGAGAATATGCACAGAGGGAGAGTGGAGAAGAGGCACATAGGGAGAGTGGGGAAGAGGCACAGAGGGAGAGGGGGGAAGAGGCACAGAGGGAGAGTGGGGAAGAGGCACAGAGGGAGAGTGGGGAAGAGGCAGAGGGAGAGGGGGAAGAGGCACAGAGACACAGGAGGGGAAGAGACACAGAGGGGGGGAAGAGACACAGAGGGAGAGGGGGGAAGAGACAGAAGGAGAGGGGGGAAGAGACAGAGGGAGAGGGGGGGAAGAGACACAGAGGGAGGGGGAGAGACACAGAGGGAGGGGGGAGAGACACAGAGGGAGTGGGGAAATAGACATGGGGGAAAGAGACAGGGTAGGTGGAAAGAGACATGGGAGGGAGAGGTGGGAAAGAGACACAGGGGAGGGAGAGGAGGGGGGCAGAGACACAGGGGAGGTAGAGGAGGGGGGGAGACACAGGGGAGTGAGAGGAGGGGGAAAAGACACACTGGAGTGAGAGAAGGGGGAAGAAACACAAGGCCAGTAAAGTAAAGTAAAGTAGAGGGGGAGAGGCTTACATTGTGTGGCAAACAGCATTGCCAGGCTTCAGTTTTTATTGCCGTCATTTTTGACGGGCAAGTCGCTAGTATATATATGTTTTTAACATTTTATTTCCATGTTATTTTGATACTAGGAATCAGGAGTTAATTTATATCAGGTCACCCACATGGACTAGACCAGTTTATTTATTGATTTTTTATTGATTTCTAAATTTCTGTATTGATAGTCAGATTGCATATCAGACTTCTAAACACTAATTAATTTTTACTGAGGTAATGATGATAGTCTCATTTACTATTGGCTTTGTCTAAATTATAACTTACGGACTTGCTTAATTGACCCTGATCATGCCCTGAAATGCTATGTATGGGTTCATGGTTTATGGTTTTAGGCTTTAGCCCTGTAATTGCGGGCTTGAGTCAATTGAATAGAGCTGGAATTGTAAGAATTTTTTATCCCGCAGACATACACGCACAGGCATTGTAATTATGGGCTTGGAATTGAATGATGACCTATCTGTTTTATTTTATTTTGTTCTGTCTCTCTCTCTGTATGTTTTCAATAATATCTTTCTTATTTCCTATCTTTTTAAAAAAAATAATGGGAACACTTCATCTTTTTTTAAAACCTTTACTCTGGAATTTAAAATGATTTGTTTTCCTTTTTACTTTAAAAATGTTGTATTTTTCTTTTACTTTAATTAACGGTTCCTCGATTTAAAATCCATGGCTTCTGGGTTTGTACAATGCATACAGATGGAATTGTAAAATGCTATATTCTTCTCTCTTTTCTCTTGCCCTTTTTTGTCCTGTCCAATGTTTTGATCTTAATGGATCTCATCAGTGTGGGACAGATTTCTGGTTTGTGTGGTATATTTTTGCAGATGAGATCCATTAACATTGAAACAGTGCTGTCTGTAGGTAGGTTTTCTAGTTTGAGTATAATTCATCCTTTGCTATCCTTTAAAGCTGTTTAAAACAGCTAGCATTTGCTTAAAAAGAAGCCATGTATATAGTGTTTCTTTGGATTATTAGAGTGAAAATACATTGTGGTCTCATTTGCATGCCCCGCCTCCGGTCTCCAAAAGTGCAGTGTAACAGCTGTATTTCTGAGAAACTGGAGCAGAAAATAAGTTTATTAACTTATTTTATAGACATTCAAATCGAATTATAAATGTATTATTTGTTTTCATCCTTACTGTACTCTGTACGGTGGAGGTCTTCTATCACTCTTCAGCCATCATAAGTGATGAAATGGATGATCTTGAATGCTCAAACAAGATGTCAGTGACGTGATCCCACATGGGATATGTGTCAGCGGCATGCGTTCTGAGCCATAATGTTAGCAGGGAAAGCTATATGCACACACAGAGGGTAAAAAAATGTGGTACACAGATATTGGTATTGCAAACAAACTAGCCCACTCACATAGCAGTTTAACATTTAAACAATTTATTGTGCTCACAGAGTGTCATTTATAAAACGAAATATTCTTTCAGGTAATACATGTCTTTTTAATCTGCATTCCCAGAAATGAGATGTAATGATATTGTAAAATGTACTTAGCATTTGTGTATGGGCATTCTATACTTGCATTGTCTAAAAATGCAGCAAATATTTTATTTACCTTCTAGATTTTAGATCATTTATGTTTTTAATATTCATCTTCACTGTAGTGGGTTATGAAAGGCAACATTTCCTATTTTGCAAATAATAAAAGTGAGCACTAAAAAGAAACCGTTCAGTAGCTGATGTAACTAAAACATTAAATAAAAATGTACAAAGAATTCTGTTAATAATGGCAAGTCAAAAATCTAGCCTCTATAAAAAGAAAATTATCCTCAAGTGTAATTTACATAGGAAAGCATTTTAGTTATTAGAGTCTATAAAAAAATTGTGTCATTATATAAAAATAAAGTTGCTTTTTGGCATGGCTTTAAGCTTTAGAATCACAATTTGATGTAAAATGTGTTTATAAAACTGCAAAAAGTTATACATAGACTTGGGGTTTATGGTTTAGGTTATTCACTAGAGTAAAACTCCAGTTGTATTGTGTACATGATATTCCTTTTCTAAGATGCTGGAATGTCTTTTTTCATAATCTTTTTATTAAAGAAAGTGTCAGTACATATAATAGAATATACATTACATTTTGTCGCTAAATATTTATAAAAGCATATTATAAATTACCAGTATGATTTTATAAAGGTAGTAGATTACAAACCTTATGTTTACCATAAAGTCTGAAATAATAATTGTTTAAACTTGTATTTAAAAATAGTGTTACTTTCAGTTTATATGTGCTTGCTTTTTTCCCCTACATATATTGCAGGTTGTCACTATGTCATAAAGACATACCATTTTTCACAAATTACTAGCAAAATGCAGCATAGGGAGTAATTTGCAGAATCTTAGTTTACCATATCATATGGAAAAATGTTCACACATATTTGCTAAGCTACTACACTTGCAATTGAAAAAGAACATCCCTGTGTCAAGTAGTTAATAAAATAGTCCACCAATTATAAACACAAAAATCTATAATTATATCTATGGAAACAAATTTGTTTTTGTTTTCATTGCTATACAGATGAAAATAAAGTATTAATTGAATACAAATACAAATAAATAGATCATAACCATTAATAGAAAAAAATAACTTTATAAAAATTGGCAATGTTAAGTAATAATTAAATATAAATCCACAATGAATGTATAGAATAATAATACAGATTATAATAAATTATATAGAGTAGGGGTGAACCTTTCCTGTATGCACCATTTTTTATAACGTTGCATGTTTTATCAATTACCTGTTCTAATCATTCCACACCATCCTTTCCAATCACATATAATAGTTGTCAAACTGTGATTCGTTGTCACGCTTGCGAGACTCACGAAGTGAGACGAGCCATTGTGGCATGGAAGCCTTCTGAGCTCGGAGCACTTAGGGGATTAAAACACATGCGACTTAGCCTGCAAGCAGTTAAGAAACGTGGGACTTGGCCTCTGTCCCAGCAACGCCACAGGCCAAACACAATCTGCTGCAGGAGGTCTCTGTACCTGCACATTCCATGAATGGTTTGCAAACTTAACTCTAAGAGGGAACTGGCACCTGAGGGGAAGTCCCCACCCAGGGAGCACATCATGCTGTGCTAGATGGGGCAGATAGCCCACCATGAACACTAAGCATTCTCAGAGCAGCACTGCTGGGAGATTCTGTGTGAGAAGTTTCAGACTCAGAGTGGCGATGTGCAGCAGATGAGTGGTGGAGCTGATTTGGATGCAGGAAGTGGAGGTGGGAGAGCAGGCTGGCAGCACACTTTCCAAACAGTGGACATAGTCCACTGAGCAGCACTGTAACATTATCTGGCAGATTCTAAAGGGGAAAATGGCTGCAAATGCCTAGCCAGAGAGGCTGACTGGAGAACTGGAGAGCTGTGAGTGGTCTCTGCATACAGATTACTGCATAGGGGAGATGGTGGATGCTCAGGTTGTGAGTAACAAACAGCCCACAGTAATTTATATTCCTAAAAAGAGATGATATGATTTATACTCAGGAAAGTTTGTCATTTACTTATTTTTCTGGCTAAATGCCAAATTCTCCATATTAAGATACCTGAAAATGGAGGATTGTAAAGGACATTTAAGTTACTTATTCACACTGCTGATTTGCACATGATATGCACCTTAGTGAGGTAACTTGTTTCAGTAACCTTCTTTCCTGACACTTTAGCCCCATAAGAACATTATATGAAGATAAGCCTGAGTTTAAATCATTTGGATTGCAAAGGTCATTTAAGCTTTTTTACTCATACTGCTGATTTGCACCTGATATGCATCTTGCTCAGGTAACTTGTTTCAGTAACCTTCTTTCCTGACACATTAGCTCTATAAGAGATTTTTATGAAGATGGGACTGAGTTTGAATCGTTTGGATTGTAAAGGACATTTAAGCTATGTACTCATACTGCTGATTTGCACCTGATATGCACATTTCTGAGGTAACTTGTTTCAGCAACCTTCTTTCCTGACACATTAGCTCTATAAGAGCATTTTATGAAGTTGGGCCTAAGTTTGAATCGTTTGGATTGTAAAGGACTTTTAAGCTATGTACTCATACTGCTGATTTGCACCTGATATGCACCTTTTTGAGGTAACTTGTTTCAGCAACCTTCTTTCCTGACAGATTAGCTCTATAAGAAGCATTTTATGAGGATGGTCCTGAGTTTCAATCATCTGGATTGTAAAGGACATTTAAGCTATGTATTCATACTGCTGATTTGCACCTGATATGCACCTTTCTGAGGTAACCTGTTTCAGCAACCTTCTTTCCTGACACATTAGCTCTATAAGAGCATTTTATGAAGTTGGGCTTGAGTTTGAATTGTTTGGATTGTAAAGGAAATTAAAAAAATGTACTCATACTGCTGATTTGCACCTGATAATCACCTTTCTGAGGGAATTATCAGGCAATATGAAGGATAAAGATTCCAACGACACTAAACCCAAATCTAAAATTAAGAAAAATACTGTGAATGCTCCAAAAGCACCACTGGCAATTTTTGTTTCCCCAAAGGGGAATTTAGGAGCTATGAGTTCCCCACAACAAAACTGTCTACAAATGATGAATCAGTTGAATCAGCTGATAGAAAGGAAGATGAAGTTCTAACCATTTCTATTATGAAAAAACTCCTTAATGAATTCCAATCTACTTTAAGATCTGACTTTCGATGGGAGAGGGGGAAAATATGTTGAGGGAATGGAACATACCGTTTGTGGAATCTGTTAGGAAAACTATTTCTAATTTTCAAAATCTTCAACTTTTAGAGTGGAGAAGGAAATAGGGAGGGGTGGGGGGGACATGGTGGTGGAGGGGGGTGGAGGGAGGCTTGGAAGGGAGGAAAGGAATTAAACCCTATGTTTGGTTAGTAAGAAGACACTTCACAAATGTTATTATTGAGCATTCATTCACTTACAAAGCAGAGGAGGAGAGCAAAATAATAGGGTAGCTGATGGGACTGTAGGTAAAAAAAGTAAGGTAATAGAAAAAAATATATATTGTTAGTAAAGGAAGCTACACATTTACACTATAAATAACAATATAAATTCACGGAAAAATCACTGATTGATAATAGAAAAGTTGGATACTTTTTGTTCCAACTTACAAATAGTAGGAATTAGATAAAGAAGTTATAGAAGGGAGGGTAGAAGGAAGAATAAGAAGCATTAAATATGTCCGTGCTCCCATCCTCCATTCCTCTCTTCCCCTGTGGCTCCCCATGTTTTTTTCCCTTTCCGTTTCCACTACTTGTTAAAGAGGTTCCTTCTCTGCTTTTTCCTGATAATATATACAGAAGAGAGCGAATGGTGTTCTGGGACGGGCTACCATGGTGGGGCTGCTAGACGTAGATTGGTCTAGCCAAATGAACCATTAGACTTATAGGCCCTCATTCAATTGCAATGTTGCAAATTGAATAGGGGTCTAAATAAGCACATCACATATATTTTTTAAAGAAGTTTTTAGTTATTAAGCATCTATCCAAAAGCACGGTTTTCACTCACTAAAAACTTCTTTAAAAAATATATATTATGTGCTTATTTAGAGCCGTATTCAATTTGCAAAATTGCAATAGAATGAGAGCCATAGTCATCTGTCTTTTGGTAGGGTACATCATGTCTCGGTTTTGTATGAAAATGTGTATAGAATGGGTGGTATAGAATGGTATCTTTTTTTTTCAGTGGTACCCTAAGGGGCCCCTTTGGTTTTTTGGATGGGATTTAAGATACTCTCACATAATGTACAAGGATGGAACTCTGTTTTTAAGATGCGAGTGTTAATAGATCAATTTCGGAAAATTAAAGCTGATGTTGTCTGTGTACAGGAAACACATTGGCAAATAGATAAAGTCCCTTTCTGGAACGATAGTTTTTTTTACTATTAAGGTCGATTCAACATATAAAAAGAAGTCGCGTGGAGTATCGATCTTGTTTAATAAAAATGTTAACGTTAGTGAGCAATATAGCGAAGTAGACTTGGAAGGGAGATTTGTTATATGGGCCGGAAAAATCAACCATCTAAACTACACTTTAGTAAATATTTATGCACTCAATGAGAGACAAAATGGGTTCTTAAACAAATTACTTAAACTGGATAAAAATATTAAAGTAGGCAAACTAATTGTTTGCAGCGATTTTAATATGGTACTGAATGTATCTTTAGATAGGAAAAGTAATAATCAAGAATATTTACATGGGCATACAAAAAGGAAAGCTAATCTGTTCTATGAATCCTTAGTGAGATTTGAGTTATATGATGTTTGGCGGTTAAGATATGGTAATGTAAGAGACTATACGTTTTATTCTCACCGCCATAAATCTTATTCTAGAATAGACTACTTTTTGGTTGACTCGGAAACCTTGGCAGTTACAGACTCTACCAAGATTAATATAATTAAATGGTCAGATCATGCTATGATAGAACTCCAGATTAAGGATCATTTGACTCAAAAGAAGTATGCTAGAAATAGAATGGATATTTCATTATTTAATAATTCAGATAAACAAAAATTATTACGGGAAGAAATAGAAAACTTTTTCTAAGTTAATGAGAATTCAGTTCCTGAGCCCTCAACGATTTGGAATGCCCATAAAGCATATATAAGAGGAATGTTACTCTAATGGGGTGCACATAGAAGGAAACAGAGTGGTCTATCACTCCGAAACTTATATGAGCAATTAGCAATACTTGAAAGACAAAATAAATTATACCCTTCAGCTGATAAAAGTATAGAGATTAAAAAAGTAAAAAACAGAATAAATAAAATTGTCCAAAAATTTTTTGCTAACAGCCTGTGGAAACTTCAACAGAGAAAATATTTTTTGGATAATAAAGTTGGCAAACTCTTAGCTAGGAAATTAAAAAATAATAAACCAATTAATAGAATAGATGAATTAATAATTGAAAACAAAAAGGACTTAATTACATTAACAAATCCTAGTGATATTGAAAAGGCCTTTTTTTTATTTTTATGAAAATCTTTACAATTTAGAAAGTAACGATGCAGTTATAAAACCAAAACCAGAAGATATTATTACATTTTTGGATAGACTTTCGCTTCCCAAAATCACTAAGGAGGATCTAGATTATCTAAACAGTGAAATAAAAAAAATTAAAATTGAAGAAGTAATTGATAACTTAAAGTTAAATGCAGCCCCTGGTCCAGATGGCTTTGTAAATTATTATTATAAAACCTTTAAAAATGTACTTATGAAACATCTAGCTGAAGTGTTCAATGAAATTCAAAGAAAGGGGAGTCCACCCAAAGAAATGTTAGAGGCAGTTATAATTAATATTCCAAAGCAAAATAAAGATTTAAGGTGGTGTAAGAATTATAGACCGATATCTTTAATGAACACGGATATAAAATTATATGCAAAAATTTTAGCTAAAAGATTGAGCTTGTGCCTTGGTAAATTAATAAATATGGATCAATCAGGTTTTTTACAAGATAGGCAGGGAGACGATAATACAAGGAGATTAATTGAGTAGTTTATTTTTTTAAAGATAATTATAAACCTTCTATAGTTATCACATTAGATGCAGAAAAGGCCTTTGACAGGCAAAACTGGGATTTTATGAATCAAGTATTACTAGAATTCGGTTTTGAAGATTTTGGAGTGAAATCTATAGGGGCTTTATATTCAAACCCCACTGCCTGTGTTGTAGGAAATGGCCTAAAAACAAACACTTTCTCTATTACCAATGGGACCCGTCATGGTTGTCCACTATCTCCTTTAATTTTTGTTTTAATGATGGAACCTTTGGCAGAATCCATTAGAATGAATAAGAAAATTTATGGAATTAGAATTGGTGATTCTGAGCATAAAATTATGCTTTATGCTGATGATGTAATATTAACTATAGCCGAACCTAGAAAGTCTTTACTTCAGATTCAGGATTTAATAAACAAATTTGGTTTAATTTCTTATTATAAAATAAATTGGTCAAAGACAGAGGTATTAACGATAAATATAGATGAAGATGAAATAACTCTGAAAAATATTTGGGAAATTGATTGGGAGTTAAATAAAATCAATTATTTGGGAATAGAATTCTCTGAAAAATTAGAAAATCTAACTAAAATTAATTTCTTGAAATTATATGACAAAATTAAAAAACAACTAATAAATTGGAAATCAAATAGATTATCCTGGTTCGGTAGAATAGCAGCCGTAAAAATGTCCATATTACCGCAAATAAATTATTTATTTAGATATTTGCCTTTATCCGTTCCTGAAACTATAATTAAAAAATACCAAACCTTGATCGATTCATTTATATATAATGGGAAAAAATCTAGAATTAATTCAAGGATTGTTAGGAAGAGCTTTATAAAAGGAGGCATTGCGTCCCCTTGTGTTGAAGAATATTATACGGCTGCAATGCTATCTCATTTTATACCCTGGTCCACTAAAACAAAACAAAATAAGTGGATAACTATAGAATAATGTTTAGCTAAGAGCTTATCATTAAGTGATTGGCTTTGGTATGATAAATTTCCCAATAATAATATTACGTCAATAATAATTAAATCAGGGTTTCAATTTTGGTTTAAATGGAAGAAAAAACGAAACCTTTCAACAATTCCGTGTTCGGAAATGTCACTGTTAGGTGTAAGTAATGTTCTTAACTTGGCCTGTCTTCATAATTGGAGTAATTGGAATATACAGACATTGGGAGATCTGTTCAATAAAGGTGAAATTAAGTCTTTTTCCAAATTATGTGCTGATTTTAGTTTTCCATCATCTAAATGGTTGGAATATGAGAGAGTTAAAAAAGTTATTTTAAATTCAAAATATTTAATTACCTCAAACAGATCCTTAATTAATTTTGAAAAGTTAGTACTTTATAATGACAGGAAACATATAATTTCCAAATGCTATGAAATATTAAGAAAACAGGATAAGATGGAAAAATCTCCAGGTATGCTTAAGTGGGAAAAAGAATGTAATAACTTAATTAACCTGGAAAATTGGTCAAGAGCGTTTGCGTTCTCACAGAAAATTATTAAATATCAAGCGTATAGAGAAGTCAATTTTAAAGTGATCCAGAGGTGGTACTTTGTTCCAGTAAAGATAGCAATTATTACCAATAATCCTAATAAGGGGCTTTGTTGGAGGCTTTGTAATCAGCGGGGGATGCACAAACATATTTGGTGGGACTGTGACCCCATTAAGAAACTTTGGGGTTTGATTTTTGAATATATTTCTAAAATTTGTGGTAAAATCATAAAGCCGACATGTGAAATGGCTATTCTTCACATCATGGACAATAGGCTTAAGATGGAAGAACAAGCTTTAATTATGTAGGTAGTCTCAGTAGTCAAACGGCTTATTGCCAAATGCTGGAAATCAGAACTTATTCCATCACTGAATGAAGTATTAACAATTCTGAAAAAGAACAGAGAATTAGAAAGGAATCTATACGACATGGGCATTGTTTTATCCAGGTTTAACAGTTGGCTGATTTGGGATACATATTACCATTCTTTAAACTCATAAGATATAACTCTTTTTTTTTTTTTTTCTTTAGTTTTTGTATGACTGTAATATATCTTGTATTTGTATATTTGTGTTCGTATAATTTTGTAATATCTGTTTGTTATTTGTAGAAACTGAAGAAAAATAAAAAATTATAAATATATAAAAATAAAAATAAAAAGAAACATGGGACTTACTTAGGCTGCAAGCAGTTGAGGAACACAGGACTTAGAAAGGTAAATCCCACCTCGGAATCTCAGGTACAAAAAAAATGACCTGGCAAAAATACGACTTTAACGGCCGAACCGCAGAAATCAAAAAACACTAAAAACAAGACAAAAAACAAACAAAAAAACACTCAGAGGAAGCACAGGGGGAACCCCAGGATGCCTGGGAGTGAGGTTGCATGCAAATACAAGTTAGCCAGGAACGACCTCGGAATCTCGGGGGCAAAAAAATCCTACCTTGCAAAAATACAAATTTTACGGCCAAATCACGGAAATTGAAAAACACAAAACAAGAAAAAAAAAACCTGTAAAAACACACTCACACACACAACAGGGAAAATCCAGGATGCCTGGGAGTGAGGTTGCATGTGAATTTAAGCCAAAATTGCTGAGTTTGGCACTCAAAAATTGGCTAAGCAAGAAAAAAATGGTGGACAAAAAAAATTAAAACGATTCTAAAGGAGACCGAGGCACGCAACTCACCGCCAGGCACATACGAGTTAGCCAGGCACGTAGGAGATACACAATATACCATTACAACAGACGGAAAATGCCTTGCGCACACAGCCTATTTACACTGCACACTTGGCACATTACTGATACTTTCTCCTAAGGGCAGCAACAGTCCAAATGTACATTTTCACATACAGGGAAATCAAAAGAGAGATTGAAATAAAATAAAAAATACATATAAATTGAATAAGGAACAAAACACAGTACAACAAACTTCACAAAGACCTATAAAATTTAGGAAGACAGACAGTTTCACAGAAACCAAAAAAAAAAAGAGGTGGCCACAAAACAGGATAGCATCTGAAACATTAGCAACATACATAAAACAAAAGTATTCCTCCTCTTTACTGTAAAATAACCTCGAACCATCACCCACAAGCCAAATGGAGCAACCAAAAAGTGATGAACACAAAACAGGATAAAAAAAACAAGCACAACATGATATAGAAAAAGCAATTAACATTGATTTGTACTGTCCAACATGACTGAATACTCATAAAGAACACTAATTGAACAAATAAAGTAGACAAAATATGGTGGACACAAAACAGGATTGTACCAAAAATCACAGAAACAGATAGAAAAGTTAAATAATATTCTTCTTTACTGTTTAAGAACCTATAAGCCTTACAAAGAAGCCTAAATAAGCATACCTAAAGTGGTGGACACAAAACAGGATAATGCTAAAAACATTGCGATCATATCCAAAAAAGGAAAAACTTTCATTTTAAATGTACAACAACATTTAATCCTGATAAAAAAAATAATTAAGCAAATTAAGTATGCAACATATGGTGGACACAAAACAGGATTGTACCAAAAATCACACAAACACATAGAAAAGTAAATTAATATTCTTCTTTACTGTATACGAAGCTATAAGCCTTGCAAAGAAGCCTAAATAAGCATAGCAAAAGTGGTGGACACAAAACAGGATAATGCTAAAAACCTTGCCATCATATCCAAAATAGCAAAAACATTCAATTTCACTGTACAAAAACATTTAACCTTCATAAAAAAGACTTATTAAGCAAATAAAGTATGCAACATATGGTATACACGAAATAGGATTGTACCAAAAATCACACAAACACATAGCAAAGTAAATTAATATTCTTCTTTACTGTTTTACAAGCTATAAGCCTTACAAAGAAGCAAAAATTTGCATAGCAAAAGTGGTAGACACATAACAGGATAATGCTAAAAACATTGCAATCATATCTGAAATAAGAAAAACAGTTATTTAACAATTCAAAGAAAGTACCGCTGCAATGAACTACAAGCACATATAAACAAACTGTTGATAATAAAAAAATTAAAAAACAAACTTAACATCTCAATATAAATTATTTTCTTTTACAGATTAACATGGCTACTAGCGAGAGCAAACAAGAAAAGATAAGACGGCAAGCTAGAGAACGACAACAGAGATGGGCCAACCAGCAGACACCAGAGGAGAAAGAAATTTGACACAAGACTATCAGCTGCAAAAATTAAAGATACACCAAAAAAAGCTAATAAGCAAACAAAGGATTTAGAACCTGTTCCTGAAATGTCAAATACGTATACGTAACAACTTTCCAAACAAACACATCTCATTACCGTCATTTTTTGACGGGCAAGTCGCTAGTCACAAATAATATTGATATAGTAGCAAATGTTGAAATAGGGCAACCGTTGGGAAACAGTGATCACAAAACAGTCTCATTTGAGATTGAATTAAAAAAACAAAAATTTAAGGGGCCAAAAAAACCTCTTAATTTTAAAAGGGCAGATTTTAAACGTCTAAGGGCAGCAATACAAAGTATAGACTGGGACAGAGAATTGATAGGTAAAAACACTGAACATAAATGGACAACATTTAAAAACTTACTAAATATACATACACATCTGCATATACCATGTGGGAATAAAAGTAAAAGGAGTAAATCACATCCAATGTGGCTTAACAATGATATAAAGATCAAGATACGGGTACAAACAGGCATTTAAATTATACAAAAAAGAGGGGACAGAGACTGCTTTACGGGTGTACTAGGAAATGAACAAGGCTTGCAAAAGCACTATTAGACTGTCTAAAATAGAAATTTTAAAATTAATTGCAAAAGAGAATAAGACTAACCCTAAAATATTTTTAAAGTATATTAATGGCAAGAAGGAGGAGCCAAATAGGTTATTTTCTTCGATATACACAAGGGAGGTACCAGTGGTTGGGACACTGCAACATAATGAGGCTACACTACCTTTGCAAAATAATTGGTTAACACAGGAAGTAAAAGAGGTTGGAAAAAATAAATGTTAATAACGCCCTGGGTTCTGATGGAATACATCCACGGGTACTGAGGGAACTGGGTTCTGTAATAGCCAAAACATTATATTAAATTTTTCAAGATTTACTCAACACAGGGATTCTACCAGATGACTGGAGAAAAGCAGATATAATACCTATATTTAAAAAGGGAGCAAGAGCAAATCTGGGGAATTATAGAGCAATGAGCCTCACTTCTGTAGTGGGGAAGCTTTTAGAAATGTTAATACGGGATAATATACAAGAATATGTCTATTTGAACAGGATTATAAATTAGAGTCAACGTGGATTTATGAGGGCTAGGTCATGTCAAACAAATCTAATTAGTTTCTATGAGGAGGTTAGTAGGAACCTGGATCAAGGCAACTCAGTGGATGTAGTCTTTTTGAATTTTGCAAAGGCTTTTGGTACAGTGCCACATGGGAAACTGTTGTGCAAACTAAGAGATACAGCAATTGCAGTAAATATCTGCCCATGGATTGAGAGCTGGCTAAAAGACAGGAAGCAATGGGTTGTTGTAAATAGAACAAACTCCGATTGGACTAATGTGGTAAGTGGGGTTCCTCAGGGTTCAGTATTAGGTCCTCTCCTTTTTAACATATTTATTAATGACTTAGAGGTGGCATTGGAGTGTGGTGTCTCCATTTTCGCTGATGAAACGAAATCGTGCAAGGTAATTAAATCAGATAATGATGTGCTTTCCCTCCAAACGGATTTACAACAAATTGAGGAATAGGCATCTAAATGGCAGATGAGATTTAATACGAATAAATGTAAAGTTATGCATCTGGGAAGGAAAAATGGCCATGCAATTTATAATCTTAATGGAGCAAATCTAGGTGTATCAGATATTGAAAAGGATGTGGGCCTGCTTGTGGACAACCACCTAGATAACAGTGCTCAAAGCAAAGCAGCCGCTGCAAAGGGAAATACAATATTAGCATGTATTAAGAAGGGTATAGAAGCAAGGGAAGCAAATATAATTCTGCCACTATACAAATCTCTAGTACGCCCTTCTTTTTAATATGGAGTACAATTTTAGTCACCACTTCATAAAAAGGACATTTTAGAGCTGGAAAAGGTACAGAGTAGGGCAACAAAACTAATAAGGGGAATGGAGGGGCTAAGTTATGAAGAAAGACTAACCAAGTTAAACTTATTTTCTCTAGAAAAAAAGCGTCTAAGAGGAAGTATGATTACTTTATATAAATACATCCATGGTCAGTATAAAGATTTGTCAAGGGAGCTTTTTGTACCAAGAGGTTTGCAACTGATAAGAGGACATCCCTTGAGGTTAGAAGTAAAACAAATCCACCTTAAAGAAAGAAAAGGGTTCTTCACAGCAAGGGTGGTTTATCTGTGGAAATCTCTACCAGAGGAGGTGGTGACAGCGGATTCGATAGATAACTTTAAAAGGGGACTGGAATTATTTCTAATTAATAAGGGAATTCAGGGTTATCATGGATCATTAGAGAGACAGTATTGATCCAGGGAGAAATCCGATCGCCAGTATCTGGGGTAAAGAAGGCACATTTTTTTTTTCACTTTGAGACGATTGGCTAAGTCTCAATTGTTTTTTTTTTTTCTGTTTGCCTTCCTCTGGATTAATTAATAATTAAAAAAAAAAAAAAAAAAAAAATGAAATAATTGATTATTAATTAATTAACATGTAATTAATTATTTAAAAGGTTGAACATGATGAACTGGAAATCTTTTTTCAACCTTAATTACTATGGGCCTCATTCTATTATGGGCTGCAGCCGTTGCGGGGCCGCAAGGACCGGCCGCAAGCTATTCTGCTATTCTATTCCCTTACGGCCGTAGGCTCCGGCAGGCTTGCGGCCGGTGCCTTGCTATCTCTTGCGGCCGCTCGCGCCGGAGGAAAGCCTTTGATCTAAAACGGCCGCAAGAGATTTGCAATTCAATTGCTCCGGGAAACCTCTCTGCAAGGCTAAAAACGAGCCGCAGCTTACTTGCAGGAAAGAGGTCTCGCTAGCACCAATTAAGCACATAAAATAGCTCAAATAAAGCCATCCTGCACTTTGAGAAGACTATAAAGGGATTTTAGGTGTTAGAAAAAATAGCACATAATTATCCTGTACTTAAATCCGTAAAATATTTTATTTTTAATATCCGTAAAATATCCATGTAAAAAGTCCAGAGTGCTTGGAGCACCTAAGACACACCCACGCCGCAGCCGGAAAATAAACAGTTAATTTGAACTCGGGTTTGGGCAGATGTGCAAGCTTGAGAGTGGGTTCCTTTTAATCCTCATGTCCCCCAATATGATCCCTAGCATTTACAGAGCTGTACAGTGCAGGCTTGAATTTATTTTTGAGTTTTTATATTTCACAGATTACGGCCGGTTCCAAGATATGCGGCCGGCCGTAAAAGGAGATCCTTGCAGGGCCGTATAATAGAATCGCGAGTTAACTGAACCCTCGCAAGGAATCGCAGCCTTACGGCCGATTTACGGCCGATAATAGAATGAGGCCCTATGTAACTATGTAAATAAATAAATAGGTAAAGTATATTAATTTATTAATTCATATTAATTTATTAATTCACTGTACTAAATACATTTTATATTTTACACTGTACTTTTTGACCAGCAAGTCGCTAGTCACATATATAGTTATGAACCAAGAACGCTGCTATGAACGTTTGCATTGTTGGTCACACAGTTGCGACCTCGCAAAGCGAGGTCGAAAACGCAAGCCGTGTACGGTGCCTAACTTAGGCTGCATGAGAGCCAAAGGTGCTCATCTGCAAAGCCTCACAAAGCGAGGCGAGCCATATACGGCGCAAGACTTAGGCTGGATGAGTGCCGAAGGCGCACATCTGTGAAGCCTCGTGAAACGAGGTGAGCCATGTATGCCGCGGTTGAGAAGCCTCACAAAGCAAGGCGAGCCGTGTATGGAAAAGCCGTGTAAGGCGCAGGACTTAGGCTCATGGTTCAAATACATGAAAAGAGTAAAGCGCGTAAATGTAAAAACACTAAAATACCCTCCGAAAAAGATATATATATATATATATATATATATATATTAACACACTTACACACAGCACAGAGGAGAGCCAGGAAGCCTGTGAGTGAGGTTGCAAGCGAATTTGACCATATTTTGAGGTTTTCGTAAATCCAAAATTGGCTAAGCTAGGAAAAAAACTGAAACTGGATGAAAACTGATCAATGTCAAGCACGCAGGACTTAGAAAATCCACTCCACCTAACACAGTAACACACACCAACAACGCAGGACTTAGCAGAAAACAATAAGGGACTTAGCAAATACACACTTTGGGACTTAGGCAACAAATCTATCACACAAACAACAGCTCAACACAGTAAAGACCATCACCAAGCAAGTAACCGACGTCTCCGATCTTCGTGAGGAACTTAATTTGGGCCATTTTAGAGTAATCAAGCGCGTAACTCACTAAAAATGCGTTCTATACAATCAAATAGAGGAAAAACAGTAAACTGCGCATGTGCAAGTTTGTCCTCACGTTTGCACTCTATAAATCCTGCAAACCTTCCAGAATTTTCTCACTTTCTCCTCAGATACTCAACTGTGTGGCTGCACGTTATCAGAGGACGCATTTTATTAAGGGATTGTTACCTCTTAATGATTTTCAACAAATACATTGCAAGATAATAGGTAAAATATTAATATTTATTCATTTATCAATTGGAAACAAAAAAGAATGAAAATATTACTTTGCAAGAACACGTCATTAATCTCATTTCACACTTTGCAGGTGTCTGTACATTTCACACTGACACAGATCTGACCTGCAGTGGATTCACACCAGCTTATAGCAACAACGTACAGTATCATCACATATTATAATTGTCTAACTACGATTCGTCGTCACGCTGCGTTGCGTAGTGCGTACGACTTAGCGATGAGCGCCACAGGCGCTCATCGCCCGGCGAGCCTCGCACAGTGAGGCGAGTCGTTAAATCGTAGCACTTTGGCAATGAGCGCCACAGGCGCTCATTGCAGGCGAGCCCCGCGTAGCGAGGCGAGACGTTAAACCGTAGCACTTAGAAAAAAAATATGAGGTGAAAAAAATTACGAGATAAGCGGCGGAACAAAAACAGTAAAAAAAACACTAAATACACACTAAAAAATAAAACAAAGGTCACTTACAGCATGGGGAACCAGGCAGGACGTCTGGAAGTGAGTTGGAACTGCAATTTAGATCGATTTAGCCGAGTTACAAAGATCGAAAATCGGCTAAGCGAGAAAAAAATGGCCGCCGAAAAAAATGAAAACGAGGCTATACTACTACGAACTGCGTAAAACACAGTCACAGATGTATGTCTTTGAAAAACAACGAGATAAAGGATGCAGATTAACCACGCAATGAGTAAAAAGACAGTAGCGAGTACATTTTACGAAACACAATTACAGATTTACGCATTAACACAGATTTAACGACTTTGTCTCGCGCAACATCGGATTTCCCGCCTAAACCAACACATTTGATGTGAAATATGTTGCAAGCTACAAAAATAAAAATTTCAAAAAAAAAAAATTGTATTTATTTTAAGAAAAAAAAAAAAGGACAAATGTAGCGTTATGTTGTGTGGCAAACAAATTTCACTACATTTAATTTTTAGTGACTGTTTGACCATATTTACTGTTAAACCGTAGTACTATAGCGGGCTGAGCGATGAGCGCCACAGGTGAGGCTCGCCGTTAAACCGTAGTACTTTGGCAATGAGCGCTGCAGAAAAAATGCCGCACGAACAAAACTAAAACCAGGCGACAGCACTATAACCACGGAAAACACGTACCGATAATCCGCTAAGACGCATACCACACTTTATCCGCCATTTTAGGATAATGGGGAAGTACACAGCTACGTTAACGGTTTCGGATCGCGCACGCACACTATTACACTGCACACGTTCATTACGCTTACACAGCACCTCCACACCACTAATGCTGCTGCAACATCAACACAGATTGCCAGCTCTTCAACACAATGATTTCAAATACGTAAATTCATTTATTAATTTGATTTCTATATTTCAGTAGTACACAGAAAACAACATTAGCTACCTTACAATTCCATATGTATATTAATAACTAAACAACTTTTAAAACATACACATCTGATTGCTGTCATTTTTTGACGGGCAATACCCTAGTTTATTATATTAATTGATATAATATTTCTCATATATTATATAACATTATAGCCAATTTCTTTTTATATCCTTAACACATTTAGAATGATGGTACTGTATATTTATGTAATGTAATTGATTTCATCATTCTTCATAAAAAGAGTCATTCATTTATTCATTAAAATAGTAAACTATATACTGAGATTCTTCTTTCAAACTTTGCAGGTGTCTCTCCATTTCACTGAGACACATAACATTGCTGCAGTGAGGATTTATGGACAGAGATCTCACTTACAACTAACAGGTAACAGATATTTCATATGCGTGCACCAGGAACTCATAAATGCAGATATTATTTATTTAAACAGTACTTATGACAAAATTGCGCCGATCACATGCCTCCTTCTCCCCTCCCCAGAGTCTTTAGCCTACCCTCCACTATGTTTCTTCCCCATTATATATACTGTCACATATTATAATTGTCGAACTATGAGATGTCGTCACGAGACAAGCTGTTGACTCAGAGAACTTAGGCAATGAGCGCCAAAGTTAACTTGCAGCACTTAGACTTGCTAAAGCACTAAAACTTGCAGCACAGCACTTAGTCGATGAGTGCCTCAAGCCTCACGTAGCGAGGCGAGCCATTAAGGCACTACAACTCACAGCACTCGCCAATTGAGCACAGAAGGCGCTCATTGCCTGACATTAAATTGACATTGACCAAATTGAATAGGGCTCTATATAAGCATATAGCATCTTTTTTAAAAATAAGTTTTTACTTACTGAAGTGCTTGCTTTTGCACACAAGTTCACTAACTAAATACTTCAGGAAAAAAAAAAATCCTATGTGCTTATATAGAGCCATAATCAATTGCCCCATTTTCAATTTAATAAGGCTGTTAGGATGAAAGCAGGTTACGAACGCGCAACTTAGAAAAATAACCATTATGAGACGCAGGACTTAGAAAAAAAAATTACGAGATAGGCAAAATACGAGGTTAATGGGCGAACTGCACCAATTATAAATACACGAAAAAAACAAAAAAATGAAACAAAAAACAACAAAAACATCACATTCAGCATGGGGGAACAGCCAGGGGGAACAGTATGGGGGAATAGTCTGTAAGTGAGATGGAATGCGAATTTAAGTTGATTTTAAAGAGTGTCGCCACTTGAAAATCGGCTAAGTGACAAAAAAAATGGCTACACGGCCCTCGACCATGCAACACACCGTCAAGCGCGTACCACTTTCCCACAGGAACGTACTAGGTGCAAATTACACTACTACAAAGGATGCCAAATACTCCCAAACTGCATAGCACACTCTTAACTTGCAAATCACAAAATTACGCATCTACAGTAGCGCTTTACACAAATAAACCAACGGTTTGCCCTCGCGCACACAGCCTTCTTCTAATGCAAAGTTGGAACATTCATAAGAAAATCTACAAATCTACACAGGCCAGCAACAGTACAACTGGACATTATATGCAGCAGGAAAATGAAAAAAGATTGTTAGCTCTTCAGCCTATTGATTGATGGATATATTAATTATAATTAGGTAAGGTATATTAGTTCATTAAGTAACTAATTAATTGATTATTACTTACAAAAATATACACATATGTATCTTTGGGATAAGCGCATAGGCTGCTCAGAGGACCAATAGTACACCAGAGGAGAGCCAAAGACGCTCATTGCGCTCATCGCAAAGCGAGGGGCCGCATTTGCGGTGGTGGAAGGTCCAAACGTCGGCTGTGTTAACACACACACGCACGACTTTTAAAAAAAAAAAACTCAAAGGCGCATCACACGCGGTTTACACACATATGCACGACTACGTCGTACACGTAAAAAACAACTGCGTCCAGCGCAAACAAATTACGTCCGCCTCGCAAAAAATACGGCCGCGAAACGACCCATTCCCAACAGGCAAAACCGGCCGAAAATGGCGCGCATGAAAACATCAGAAACACAAGAAATAAACACAACGAACACATAAAAAGCTTACTTACAGCAAGGGGGGGCATCCGGCACCTCGAAAAGTTAATTTACACGTCCATTTAAGTCCAAAAAAACGAGTTTAAACTGCCGAAAATCACCTAAGCAAGAGAAAAAATGGCTGCCGAACAAAACGAAAACGAGGCTTCAGACGTAACTATACTGCAGTGACTCGCAAGACTGAAATACATACTATGCGGAACGTACCACACTGATATTAACCACCATTTTGAAAACTACTACGCACAAAATGGCGGATGGAACGCAAATTGTAAGCTGGAACGCAAATAGCACATGCGTATTTCGTTATAACGGTCTCAGGCACTTAAGAGTTTATAAATACTGCCTACTTACGAGAAAATTCTACATTTCTACTCAGGTGATGAACGGAGTGACTGGATAGTTAACTGCTGCTGTTACTTGAGAAGAGAATTGTTTCCTAATTTCCTACTTTACATTGTGCAAATTACAACTGAGAGGTAAGCTATATTATATTACATTTTATTATCAATACAGGACAAAAAAAAAAAAACTTTAAGTATGAAAATGTGATTTATGTATAGTGACATGTGACACGCACATTTATGTGTATAGCCCCTACAACAAACTAATCTTAATCCAAACTAATTAAACAAGTATATTTAAATGACATTACAAAAAAAAAAAACTATTAAATAGAATTCATGTATAGTGATATGTGACACGCACATTTATGTGTGTAGGCCCGAAAACAAACTAATGTTAATTGAAAGTAATTAAAGAATTATATTTAAATGACATTAATTTATTGTAATTCAATATATCGCCTAAAGCTCAATCTTTCTCCTTTTTTTTTAATGCAGACTCTGCATCAACAGCGTCACTCAAGAATTTGAACCGTACATTGTGAATCACAATCCCTTTTAAAGAACACCAAGAAAGAAGAAGAGGTAAGATAGAAAAATACATTACATGCTGAAAAAGACCATGCTTTGCTAAATCAAAAATAAGAAATATACAATTAACCATTTCACTTTCTTTTTCAAACAGACACTACAAGAAGACCGGCAGATTAAGATTGGCACAAAGGGACCCTCTGTCATTTGACACTTCAATCAAGGTAAAGTATAACAAGTACAAAAAATAAAGGAACTATATATGTTTAATGGCCACCAATATAACAAATGCAGCAACCAAAAAGTGGTGAGCACAAAATAGGATAATGCTAAAAATATAGCCAGAATATCAAAAATAGAAAAAACATTCATTTGCACTGTAGAAAAACATTAAAGCTTCATAAAAAAGACTAAGGCCCTCATTCAATTACGATTTGGCCAAATGAAAAGGGTCTAAATAAGCACATAGCATATTTTTTTTTAAAGAAGTTTTTAGCTAGTAAGCATCTATCCAAAAGCAAGGTTTTTACTAACTAAAAACTTCTTAAAAAATATATGCTATGTGCTTATTTAGAGCCCTATTCAATTGGCCAAATCCCAATTGAATGAGGGCTTAATTAAGCAAATCAAGTATGCAACATGTGGTAGACACAAAATAAGATTGTACCAAAAATCAAAATAACAAAAAGCAAAGTAAACTAATATTCTTCTTTAATGTTTAAGAACCTATAAGCCTTAGAAAGAAGCCTAAATAAGCATACCAAAAGTGGTAGACACAAAACAGGATTGTACCAAAAATCACACAAACACATACAAAAGTAAATTAATATTCTTCTTTAATGTTTAAGAACCTATAAGCCTTACAAAGAAGCCTAAATAAGCATACCAGAAGTGGTAGACACAAATAGGATTGTACCAAAAATCACACAAATAAATAGCAAAGTAAATTAATATTCTTCTTTAATGTTTAAGAACCTGTAAGCCTTACAAAGAAGCCTAAATAAGCATACCAAAAGTGGTAGACACAAAACAGGATTGGACCAAAAAACACACAAATAAATAGCAAAATAAATTAATATTCTTCTTTAATGTTTAAGAACCTATAAGCCTTACAAAGAAGCTTAAATAAGCAGAGCAAAAGTGGTAGACACAAATAGGATTGTACCAAAAATCACACAAACACATACAAAAGTAAATTAATATTCTTATTTAATGTTTAAGAAACTATAAGCCTTACAAAGAAGCCTAAATAAGCATACCAAAAGTGGTAGACACAAAACAGGATTGGACCAAAACACACACAAATAAATAGCAAAGTAAATTAATATTCTTCTTTAATGTTTAAGAACCTTTAAGCCTTACAAAGAAGCCTAAATAAGCATACCAAAAGGGTAAACACAAATAGGATTGTACCAAAAATCACACAAACACATAGCAAAGTAAATTATTATTCTTATTTACTGTTTACCAAGCTATAAGCCTTACAAACAAGTCTACATTTGTATACCAAAAGGGGTGGACACAAAACAGGAGAATGCTAAAAACATTGCAATCATATCCAAAATACAGTAAGAACAATATTAATAATTACAGGATAAAAAAAGAATAACTGGAACGTACAAATACATTTAAATTATTTTTAAAAGGTTGCACAAAAAACAGCATAGCAGAAAAATTCACCATAACACATACAATACACCAAAATAATGATTTTTTTTCAGTATTACAAATACATTCAAATCAAATAACATTTTCATTTTTCAATAACAACAGATACTGCATGAAGACCATCGGACGAGGATATTCAACAGACGACCAGACCATCGGACGAGGACTTTCAACAGAGAACCAGACCATCGGACAAGGACTTTCAACAGAGGACCAGACCATTGGACGAGGACTTTTAACACAGGACCACACCATCGGACAAGGACTTTCAACAGAGGACCAGACCATTGGATGAAGACTTTCAACAGAGGACCAACAAAGATTCTGATTTAAATCACACTTCAACCAAGGTACAGTGTAACAAGTAAAAAATGAGAAAAATAAATAAACATGTTTGCTCTGCATCCAGAAAAAAACAAACAAGAACAAGCACTAACTATGGCCCTCATTCAATTGCAATTTTCACAATTCAATAGAGGTCTAAATAAGCACCTCACATATTTTTTGAAAGAAGTTTTTAGTTGGTAAACATCTATCCAAGGTTTTCACTAACTAAAAACTGATTTAAAAAAAATATGTTATCTGCTTATTTAGAGCACTTTTGAATTTGCTAAATCGCAATTGAATGAGGGCCTATAACTTTTACCAAAATATAACTGACACATTTCTGATTTACCTCTTATTTGTCTGTTATGGACAATAATGTTTAACAGTAATTCCAAACTTTAATATAGCCACAAAAAAAACACCATAGTCCACAAAAGTCTCAAAACATAGACTAAATAAAATTTGCCATTCTAAATTACCAGTCGTAATGTACACTATTAATCATTAAACCTAAACACACACAGAAAATAGAATAGTCCAAAAAATAGTAGTAACACTGCAAAAAAAATAATATATTTAATTGACCGAACATATAAGCTTTTAAATAAAACATCAAAATACTATTATGACAATCCTCTCTACTAAAAATTACAAAGACTAATTTTTGCCCTTTACTATGGCCCTCATTCAATTGCGATTTTGCCAATTGAATAGGGCTCTAAATAAGCACATAGCATATATTTTTTTAAGAAGTTTTTAGTTAGTGAAAACCTTGCTTTTGGATAGATGCTTACTAACTAAAAACTTCTTTAAAAAATATATGTTATGTGCTTATTTAAAACCCTATTCAATTGGCTGAATCGCATTTGAATGAGGCCCTATGTCTGTAACTTAAAAGTACAACAAAAAAATAAATTGACAAAACAACTAAAATATAAATTTTAATTACCTATTACATGTAGAAGAAGGTATACCGTCAGTTTCTTCCCTGTGCTATTCATCTAAGGCAAAAATTACAACCTACCACAGAAAGTAAGACCAAAAAAATAAAATACACTTATTTAACAATACAAAGAAACTACCACTACAATAAACTACAAGAACATATAAACAAACTGTTGATAATAAAAAATGTACAAAACAAACTTAACATCTCAAACTAAACTAATTATAAATTATTTTCTTTTACAGATTAACATGGCTACTAACGAGAGCAAACAAGAGAAGAAAAGACGTCAAACTAGAGAAAGACAAGAGAGATGGGCCAACCAGCAGAAGCCAGAGGAGAAAGAAATTCGACGAGAAAAAGACTTGCAAGCAAAAGACTATCAGCTGCAAAAATTAAAGATACGCCAAAAAAAGCTACCAAGCAAATAAAACATTTACAACCTGCTCCTAAAACATCAGGTGACATTTTACCAGAAAAAATAAAAGAGATAGCAAAAAAAGCCACGAAAAAAAACAAATCATTTAGAACCTGTTCCTGAAACATTACATGACATTTTACCTAAACCAATACAAGATATACCAAGAAAAGCCACGAAAAAAACAAAGCATTTAGAACCTGTTGTTGAAACATTACATGACATTTCACCAGATGAATATGAAAGTCAAACTGCTATATGCTTTGCAAATTGTCCTTTGCTCAAGTCTTTAGCAGTAGAGGTTCATAGTTGTGGGGACATGACTACTCAATGTCAGTTTTGTAAGGCTTATTATTTTAAACAGGAGAGACCCAGAGATGGCCAATTTATTAGTTGCTGTCAAAAAGGCAAGTTCAAACTTCCAGAAAGAAAAGAATTTCCAATCTATTTATAAAACATTATGACTGAACCTACTTTTTCAAACTACAAAAATTTTAAGACAAACATAAGATCTTACAATAGTACCATATCCTTTGCATCTATGGGGGCAACATTAGCTGCTAATGTACCAGGACATAGTCCTTACTGTTTTAAAGTCCAAGGACAAATTTATCATCGGACTTCCCATTTACATCCAGAGGAAGGAGAGCAAAGAAAATTCGCTCAACTAAATGTCCTAGATACAATGGAAGCTGTTGACCAACGTATGCAGCTGGAAGAAAATAAAAAATGCTTACCCAGTGTTTTTATAGAGCTAAATAACATTATGGACAATAATCCTTACAGTAAAGCTTACAAAAAATTGGCAGAAGTAGAAAATGAACAACTACTTCATGCACAAAGACATCAATTGCTAATGCCAAAGGTTAATATGGTGCTTAAAAGAGACAGACATACTGATAAACGTTGTTATAACTTGCCAACATCAAATGAGGTTGCAATGGTGTTTCAAAATGATGAAGGAGAACCACCATTTCAAAGAGACATTAGAATATATCCCAGAAATGAGGAGCAACCATTCATTAATATGAGTATCTTAATTCCAAATTTAGATCCAATGACATATCCAATTTTTTCCCACACGGAGAAGCAGGTTGGCAACCAAAATTAACACTTCCCAGTTACCCAAATGCTAAAGACAGAATCTGAAATAATGTTTCTATGCTTAAATATTTGTTTCTAGCTCAAATTGCCATTCGAAATACATTTAATCCAATTTTATGTGGTGGAAAACTAACACAACAATGGATTATTGATTCCTATTTGCAAGTTGAGGCCAATAATTTAAACTTTATAAAATATCACCAAGATAAGCTACGTGTAGAACAATATTCGGGACTAATGGACTAATTTGCTGACGTTGCTACAAGCAGAGACATGACAGCTGGCAAAACCATCATTTTACCATCTTCCTTTCAAGGATCTGAGAGAAAGATACAATTATGCTATGGCTATTGTCACCAAATTTGGCAAACCCAATTTATTTCTTACATTTACATGTAATCCACAATGGCCAGAAATTACACAAAATTTACTTCTTGGACAAAGTGCTTCTGATAGACCAGATTTAGTAGCCAGAGTTTTTAAGATTAAATTAAATGAATTAATACATGACATCACTACAGGTCAGTTATTTGGCAAATGTCTTGCTTATGTATATACCATTGAATTTAAAAAAAGAGGCCTTCCACATGCACATCTTCTGATAATACTTCAAGAAAAAGATATATTAGATACTTCTGACAAAGTGAAGGCAGTCATTGTTGCTGAACTACCAGATCCAGAACTATATGGTAGACTATATGAGATTGTTACTCATCGCATGATTCATGGACCCTGTGGTGATCTTAATCCACAATCACCATGTATGGAAAATAATAAATGTTCCAAAGATTTTTCAAAAGATTATAGAGACAAAACCTATGCCAATTGTGATGGCTATCCACTTTATAAAAGAAGAGAAGGAGATAGTGCCATTATTCGTGGAAAAAAAGTAGACAATAGATATGTAGTACCCTACAATCCACATTTACTCATGAAGTACAACGCCCACATCAATGTAGAAGCCTGCACTTCCATCAAATCCATTAAATATGTCTACAAATATACAGTATTTACAAAGGCTATGATGCAGCTACTGTAGTCGTCAAAAGTGCATACAACCCTGAAAGTAGTGAGTTAGTACATGATGAACTTGCATCTCATGAAGATGCTCGCTATGTCAGTGCGCCAGAAGCTATGTGGTGGTTTTTAAAATTTGAAATGCATGATAGATCACATGCAGTATATAGATTAGCAGTACATTTGCCACAAAGACATTTAGTGTATTTCTATGCTGGAAATGAAATGAATGCATTGGCCCAAAGTGAAGATCGTCACACTACACTAACTGCATGGTTTGAATTAAATTCCACAGATTCACAAGCAACACAATTCTTATATATTGAAATTCCATATCACTATGTTTTTGTGAATGGATTATGGAAACCGAGAAAAAGCAGAGGCAAAAAAATAATCCCAAGAATTTACACAGTCAGTCCAAGAGATGTTAAACATTTTTGCTTACGGATATTACTTTTAAATGTTCCTTGAGCACAAAGTTTTGAACACTTAAGAACTGTTAATGACATAGTATATGAATCCTTCCATTTAGCTGCAAGACATAGAAACTTACTAGCTGATGATACAGAATGGGAAAGATGTTTAGAAGAAGCAGCACAATGTCAAATGCCACGGCAGATGAGAGTACAATTTGCATTTATTTGTATCTTCTCAAATGCTCCAAATGCATTAGCTTTGTGGGAGACATTTAAAAGTAATATGGCTGAAGGCTTTATGCGATGATACAATGAAACGATTGCACACTTAAAAGCATTAATGGAAATCCAAGAAGTATTTTTAACTCATGGATTAAGTTGTACAAGTTTTAATTTGCCTGATCCAGGTCTTATAGATGACATAAACTTTGAAGACTATGACATTCAACTACAAGTAGAAAGAACAGAAGAAAGACTTGCAACTTTAAATACGTTACAATTGCAAGCATGTAATGCCATTAAAAATGCAATAGATGATGACATGATGACAGAGCGTTATTTCTATCTTGATGGACCTGGCGGATCAGGAAAAACCTATGTATATAATTTATTAATGCGTTCTGTACGAGCACAAGTTCAAATAGCAATGGCGTTTGCCACTACTGGAATTGCTGCACTTTTGTTAGAAGGTGGAAGAACTGTACATAGTGGCTTTAAACTGCCAGTGCCTATTTTAGAAACTTGTCATGCTATGCACTCCAATGTATTGACCATTTGCTTCGTGAAGTCATGGATAATACTTTTCCATTTGGTGGAAAGGTAATGTTGTAAGGTGGCGATTTTAGACAAACATTATCTGTCATTGTACATGGAAATCGAACTGACATTATGGAAACCTTTATAAAGTCAAGCACACTATGGAAACATTTTACCCAGCTTTAACTGCAACAAAATATGAGATCAGAAGGTCAAACTGATTTCAATGATTGGCTTATTAAAATTGGAGAAGGCAGAACAGAAAAAATACCACATTTACCTGACGACACTGTGGAGATCCCACCTCGTATGATTTGTCACCAAGATATTATATCGGCTATATTTGAAGGTAGCATAAATAACCAGGAATATTCCGAGCTTGCCAACCAAGTCATACTAACATGTAAAAATAAGGATGCATTAATCCTCAATAATGAAATCTTTAAAAAAATTAATGCACCACAAAGAAATTATCACAGTGCTGATTCTGTACTTGCTGATGACAATGAAAGTCAGGCTAACTTTTCTACTATATTCATAAACTCACTAACTCCTTCTGGAATGCCACCACATATTTTGCAGCTAAAGAAAGGTGCAATTATCATGTTACTGCGAAATATGAACCCCAAAAAAGGCCTATGCAATGGGACAAGATTAATTGTTCAACAATTAAAGGACCATTTTATAGATGCTGAAATTTTAACTGGTACCCATAAAGGAGAGAGAGTTTTCATACCAAGAATAGATTTAGCACCAAGTGAAAGTAGTCTCCCTTTTATACTTCAAAGAAGACAATTTCCCATTATTATGGCATTTGCCATGACCATTAATAAATCACAAGGTCAAACATTCAAATCTGTGGGTATTTTCTTGGAAGAACCAGTATTTGCACATGGTCAATTGTATGTTGCGTTATCACGGTGCAAAAATCCACAGGTTATTAAAGTTTACATTGAAAAGAATGAAAGTCAAGGTGATTTATAAGAAGATGGATGTATTTTTACTAAAAACATTGTCTACTATGAAGTACTATAACTTTTCATTAAAGAAATAAAACACATGCTAAACAAATTGAAAAGCATTGAAAAATACAAAACAATAAACAATTCAGTCATAATTAATGGAAGTACTGTTTATGGATTATTCGCCTCACAAAAACACTTGCCTTGCATTATTTTTACAAATTATGTTAAAATGTTCATTAACTATGTTACTGTTTCTAATATTACAAGTTTGAAAACAATATTTTCAAGGTCATTTCTTAGCCTGATAAGAAAGTTCAAGTTTAAAAAAATATAATTTCAAGTTCTTTACCTCAACATATTACAAAGTTCATGTTAAGAGCTCAACCACGTTTTTAGTCACAATGTAAATATTGTCTGTTATGTTAAGATTACTTCCTGGATTAATGTTTATCGCCAGCTCAAGGGGTCAGGAAGGAATTAATTTAATTGTGTATGTTTAAAGGAGGGTTTTTACTGTTTGCCTTCCTCTGCATTCAATGTATATTGAAGTTAACAATTATTCTACTAAACTATTGCCTCAAGTTTACAATACTGATTAGTTTAAAGTTCAACTGTTTTTACAATCAAATGTTAATACTTTTAATACAAAATTATGTTAAAATATTAATTCACTATGTTACTGTTTAAAATGTTCCAAGTTGGGAAAATGTTTTGTCAAGTTCCTTAGTTACACAGATAAGAAAGTTCAAGTTTCAAAAAATATTATGTCAAGATTTTTACTTAAATATATTACAGAGTTCATGTTCAAATTGGGTACGTTTCAAGGAGGGTTTTTACTGTTTGTCTTCCTCTGGATTAAATGTATATTGAAGTTAACAATTCTTCAGATAGAAATTGCATGTTAAAAAACCATTACCTCAAGTTTACAATACTGATTAGTTTAAAGTTCAACTGTTTTTACATTCAACTGTTAATACTTTTAATACAAAATGATGTGAAAAAATGTATTCACTATGTTACTGTTTATAATGTTCCAAGTTCTAAAAATGTTTTGTCAAGTTCCAAAGTTACACAGATAATAAAGTTCAAGTTTCAAAAAATATACTTTCAAGTTTCTTATTTCGATTTTTTACAAAGTTCAGGTTAAAATTGGGTACGTTTCAACAAGGGTTTTTACTGTTTGCTTTACTCTCAATTCAATGTATATTGAAGTTAACAATTCTTCAGATACAAATTGCATGTTAAAAAAACATTACCTCAACTTTACAATACTGATTAATTTAAAGTTCAACTGTTCTTACATTCAAATGTTAATACTTTTAATACAAAATGCATTAAGACTTATTGTTCACCAAGAGAACATTTTACAAAACTAAACATGTTTAATATCACAATACTTACAAGTGTCAAATATGTATATTAATAACTAAACAACTTTCCAAACATACACATCTCATTGCCATCATTTATTGACGGGCAAGTCGCTAGTATATATATATGTGTGTGTGTATATGTATATAGAATGTTAGAGCTAACTATATTACCGATTAATATCCCTGTGTTTGAATATTTTATTAATATTACTATCCTTTATTTGTAATGCAGCAACATATTCCATAGCCCTATAGAGGGGTTAAGTAGAAGGCAGAAAAAAAAATCAACACATTGCAAAATAAATGAAGGGCCATGTTTTTGAGCATAAAATAAAAAATACATAGTGCTTGTTTCCTTACAAGCCATGTAATAGCTCTGCAAATATGCTTTTAAAACACCCACACCGCAAATGCATTCTAGAGGGCATTTTTGGGAGAGTTAAACAGTCAAGCCCTATATTTGTGTCAGTAGCCTATACTTTTGTACCTTTATATATGAAGCATTTTTCCTGGCTTTAACCTGAGTGCGAGTGTTCTACTACTGGGACCTAATCCTATCGTTAAGTGGTAAATGAAAATAACAGTATTTCAACTGAACTGAATTTAGAAGTAATCTACATGACAGGTATTTAGCCAGTGAGTTACTATGCTTGGAATAAAAGAAAATCATACTTTTATTAAAGTAAAATTAAATACAATCCTAAAAACAATTTGCCCATTATCAAGTAAAGTTATTTAAAATAGTATGCTGTATAAGTCACTTTGGCATTTCAATCACAATATATATCATTCGACCACTGACCATTTACTATAGCTGACAGAAGCTGCTTTGACTTCATTTGTACAATAAATATATGCACCCTGATTTGGTTTATAAAAACTGTGAATACCTCACAATTGTCTGAGTAGTTATTTAAAATAGTAATCTGATTTGAAATTCAAGTATTTTCTAAGTTATGTATACCTCTTTACATACATTATCTTGTAAATGTATATAGGGCGCAGATAAAACTCTTTATCTTTATCTTTACAGCATTTATCTATCTTTATCTTTACAGCATTATTACACTGTACCTACAGTCCTATTAAATTCCACCAACGTGTTAAGCCCTAGCCCGTAACAGAGCACACAAGACTTATGGCTATTAAATTGTCCTAATAAAGCTTCCGACAAAACGACCTGTGGGTTACATGAGCAAAAACCCTACGAGATGCCGAAATCTGAACTCCGTTGCCACAAATCCTTTGATCTATCAAGCCTGTAACTGTTACGTTAGAAAAATTGCTATTAAATTACTACAGATCCATTTGCATTAAAACCCTTAACCCACAAATGGAGCTAAAAAGCCAATGGGTACTAGAGAGGACCCACAAGGGGGTTAGTCCTACCTGTAGCACTGTAAAGGTAAATATCAACACACTACTGTACTTATAATTAAAGAGAAAGTGATGTTAGGTATTAAAATTAATAGCACAACATTCTCAAGCTCGCAAATCTGCAATACAAAATTCTTTTTTTTTTGTTTAATTTCTGTGTTATACTGATCCCGGCAATCACTGTGTTAATACATATATTGGAACTCGCATGGACTAGAATATAATATTTACTGAATTAGTAATATTGCATTATTCTGGAATGTGGGTCCAATCGTAACTAGTAATTAAAACTCGTAAGGCTTTGAAATCTAACTTCCATTTTTCAGTGACGTAATGATGACAATCTTTTTTACTAAACCAGTAACTACGGGTTTGACTAATTGATCATGTGCGTAGTCGTACATGCACAAAAATGGTTTGCGGGTTTGCATCTCCTGCGCTTTGTTCATGGTTTGGTCGAATGTAATAGCTCTGTATTTTGGGGAATTTCAAGCCTGCAGGCCTTGCTGGTGTACCAGTGCCACTATGGGCTTCTAATTTAATAAAGCCTCTAGTGTACAGCTTGCTACATGTATGCACTGCTGGACAGCTGTTTCACTGTCCATATGACAGGTGTATGTTGCCTCCCTTGAAGCGTGAATTGGAGAACTTGAGAGGAAGATTGTAGTTTGACAGTAGATTGACTGGGTGCTCACGGGCCTATCATGTAGGGTGAAGCTTAGTTGCAGTTAGAAGTCAGAGTGAAGATATCTGTTTAGGAATGTCAATGCCACATAAAATTGTTCTCTCTGACATCACATATATAGTTGTGAGAAGGCAAGCCTGCTCAAGCCGTTGCTCATGCTTGCGGGCTCGCTACGCGAGCCCGCGGCCCTCTCAAAGCAGTTCCTTGCATGGAGCGCTGAAGGCTCTATGACAGCAAGCAACACTCCAGCGCCGTGTGACCTAAAACAAAACCAGAATCCACGCCCACCTGCGCTGCTATTTGGTATTTACTTGACAGTGCCAAATATGGTTGGTTAGAATGATGTCCACCGCCAGCTCCTGGCTGTTGATTGGCTGGTGGAGATGTCACCGCTGTAGAGTGACAGATGTGGCTGCCGTGACTGAGACAGGAGCGGCCGGAGAGCACAGAAAAAATAGGTAACGGGAATGGACGAAATAATGGTAGGATGGGCTGAGGAAGAAAGAGGAGGCCCCGGGGGATAGAGACACTGGGAAGATATACTGCCCTGCACTTCTGGTGGTGTTGTGGATAAATGGAAGTGAAGAACAAAGAGATCACATATTATAATTGTCTAACTGCGAGTTGTCGTCACGCTTGCAGCCTTGCAGGATGACAACTCGCAGTTTGACAACATCCTCCCTCCTTCCCCGCATCATCCTCCTCCTCCTCCCCCCATTATCATCCTCCTCCCTCACCCTTATCCTCCTTCTCCCCCCCTCTCCCCTTTCCCCTCTCTCCTTACTCTGATGTGAGCACCTCCTGCTTCTCTCCCCAGCAGCATGTCTTCTTCCTGTGAGCGTCCGGCATATGTTGATGACATCATGCAGGGGCCTCTCTCCTCTGCTGTTCACTTAGGGTGCATTCCTATATATTGAAGCATACATGCACTTTTTCTCTGCTATGTGTAAATTATCTCCTGCAGTGCTACTGTAATAAGAGATTCAGTATCCCATCAGATCCTGTATCCTCTGGGACCAGCATTCAGACAAAGTCCCACCCCTGCCTCTATCCTCTTCTGTTCACTTAAGGTGGATTACAATACAATGCACTTTTTCCCTGCTATGTGTAAATTAATATATAAGTTGTGAGCGAACATGAAAAAATGAAAAACACAATAAATACACACAACACATACATAAAAAGCTTACCTACAGCAAGAGGGGGCATCCAGGACCTCAAAAAATGAAGTTACACCTCAAAAGAGTTTAGACACTCAAAAATTCTCTAAGCGAGAGAAAAAATGGCCGCAGAACAAAACGAAAACGAGGCTACAGCACTGTAAACACGCAAAACACCACAAGAAACACGCAAAACACCACAAAAGACCTACGGATATTCCGCAAAGACGCATACCACACATTACCCGCCATATTACAACAATGCGGAAGTACACAACTACTCTAACGCTTTGGTCTTGCGCACGCACACTATTACACTGCACACATTCATCACGCTTACACAGCAGCTCCACACCACTAATGCTGCAGCAACATCAAAACAGATTGCCAGCTCTTCAACACAATGCTTTAAAATAGGTAAAGTATATTAATTTATTAATGTATTATATATTTCATTATTATACACCAAACAGCATTAGCTACCTTACAATTTCATTGCCGTCATTTTTTGATGGGCAATTCTCTAGTATTGGTATAATTACCAAGCTAAAATGTCCTAAAAAAGGATCTAGGGAATAAACTTAGGGCAAAGACTCTCAAGGTACAGTGTCAACTGAGACACTAGGGAGACAGAAAACACTTAGAGGCAATGCCATAGCTAGAGCTTTTGCCGCACGTGGCAGGCCCAGAGTTTGCCACCCCTCCACTAGATGTAAACATACATCATATACAAATATATATATGTGGAGTCCATACATTTTCTTTTGTGCTGGAAACATATATATTTCGGTGTACATAATGTAGAACTGTTCTCAGTCTTCTTCATCTTTATCTCTCCTCCTCTTTCCCTTATCTCTCCTAACCTTTTCATACCTCCTCTGTCTCTTACACTCCATTCTCTTTCTTCATTTGCTGTCACCTTTCCCTCTACCTCTCCTCCATCTCTACTCTCCCTCTCTCCTTCTCCTAATCTTTCCCTTTTCTCTTCCCCCTTCTCTCTCTCCCCTTCTCTCCCTTCTCTCTCTCCCCTTCTCTGTCACTCCTCCTTCTCTGTCCCCTTCTCTTTCTCTCCCTCCTTCTCTCTCACTTTCTCTCTCCCCACCCCTTCTCCCTCTCTCCCCCTTCTCTCTCTCTTCACTCTCTGTCTTCTCTCTATCTGCCCATTTTATCTTTCCCTTCTCTCTCCCTCCCTTCTCTCTCTACTTCTTCTTTCTCTCTCCACTATCTTCCCATTCACTCTCACTCTCCCGCTTCTTTCTCTCTTCCCTCCTTTCTCTTCTTTCTCTCTCTTTCTTTCCCCACTCTCTCTATTTCCCTTCTCTCTCTCCCCTTTCTTTATTTTTGCTCTCCCTTCTCTCTTCCTTCTCTGTCTCCCCTTCTCAGTCTCTTATCTATCTCTCTCCCCTTCTCTCTATCTCACTCCTCCTTTTTTCCCTCTTTCTACCCATTCTCTCTCTCCCTTCTCTCCCTTTCTCTGTCCCCATTCCCTCTCCCTCCTTCTCTCTCCCCCTTCCCTCTATCTTCCCTTCTCTCTCTCCCCCCTTCTCTCTCTCCACCATCTATCTCCCCTTTTGCTGTCTCCTCCTTCTCTCTCTCTCATTCTCCCTTCTCTCTTTCTCACACATTCCACCATTCTCTCCCTCTCTTCTCTTTCGCTGACACACTCCTCCCTTCTCTCCCCTATCTCACTCACTCCACCATTCTCTCACTCTCCCTTTTCTCTTTCTTTCCATTCTCTGTCTCTTTCACTCAATGCTCTCTCCCTTATCTGTCCCTCACTCCCCCTTTCTCTCTCTTTCTTACTCTCTCCCCACACTTCTCTCTGTCTGTCACACTTCTCTCTACTCCATCTCTCCCTTCCGCTCTCTCTCTTTACATTCTAATTTCCCTCCCCCCTTTCTCTCTCTCCCTTCTCTATCTATCCCTTCTCTTTCTTCCCCTTCTCTTTCTTCTCCCTTCTCTCCTCCCTTTCTCTGTGCCTTTTCTCTCCCCCACTCTCTGTCCTCCTCCCCATTTTTTCTCCTTCCCTATCCATTTCTCTCTTCCCCTTCTCTCTATCTTCCTCTTCGTTCTCTGTCTTCCCTATCTCTCTCCCACTTCTCTCTCCCTTCTCTCCCTTCTCTCTACCCCATTTTATCTCTCTTCCTCCCCAGCTCTCTTTCCATTTTCTCTTTCCCTTCCCGCTCTCTTGTCCTCTTCTCTCTTCCCTTCTCTATCTTCACTTTCTCTTTCTTTCCCTTCTTCCCCTCCCCCTCTTCTTTCTGTCTTCCTCCTTTCTCTCTCCCCCTTCTCTCTATCTTCACTCTCTGCCTTCTCTCTATATTCCCCTTTTTTTGTCCCCTTCTCTCTCTCTCCCTTCTCTCTGTTCCTCTTCTTTCTCTCTCCTCTATCTCCCCGTTCACTCTCACCCTCCCCCTTCTCTCTCCCTTCTTTCTCTCTCCCCTCCTTTCTTTTACTCTTCTCATTCTCTCTATTACTCTTTTCTCGCTACTTACTTTCTCCCTTTTTTGCTCTCCTTTCTATTTCCTTCTCTTTCTCCATGTCTCACTCTCTTCATTCTCTCTCCCCTTCTCTCTATCTCTCCCCTCTTTTTCTCCCTATTTCTACCCATTCTCTCTCTCTCCTTCTCTCCTTTTCTCTCTCCCCATTCCCTCTCCCTCCTTCTCTCTCCCCCTTCCCTCTATCTTCCCTTCTCTAACTCACCCTTCTCTCTCCACCTTCTCCCTCTCTCATTCTCCCTTCTCTCTCTCACTCCCTTCTCTCTTTCTCACCCTCCACTATTCTCTCTCTTTCTATTTCTCTCCATTTTCTCCCTCTCTTCTCTTTTGCTGACACGCTCCTCCCTTCTCTCTCCCTATCTCACTCACTACACCATTCTCTAACTCACCCATTTCTCTTTCTCTCCCTTCTCTGTCCCTCACTCCCCATTCGCTCTTTCTTTCTCTCTCTCTTTCTCTCTCTCCCCACACTTTTCTCTGGCTCTCCCACTTTTCTCTACCCCATCTTTTTCCCTCTTCTCTCTCACTTATCTCTTATATATATATTTCTCTCTCTCTATCGTTTCTCTAACTCCCCCTTCTCTCTATCTCCAACTTCTCTCCAGCTCTACCCTGCCCCTCTTTCTCTCCTTTCTCTCTCTCCCCTTCCTGCTCCCTTCTCTCTCTCCCCTTCACCCCAATCCCATGTTTGCTCTCTCTTTCTTCCCCTTCTCTCTCCTTTCTCTCTTTGTCCCCTTTTTTCTCTATATCTCTTATTTGTATTTCTCCCTACACCTCTCTCTTTCCCTCCTAATCACCCCTTCCCCATTATCTCTATCTCTCTTCTATCCTCTCTCTTCCTCTTCTCTCTCCTTCTTCCATCTCTCTCTCCCCCTTCTCTCTCCCTTCTCTCTACCTTATTTTCTCTCTCTTTCTCCCCAGCTCCCTCTTCCCCTTCTCTCTCCTTTCCCTCTTTGTCCCCTTTTTTCTCTATATCTCTTATTTGTATTTCTCCCTACACCTCTCTCTCTTTCCCTCCTAATCACCCCTTCCCCATTATCTCTATCTCTCTTCTATCCTCTCTCTTCCTCTTCTCTCTCCTTCTTCCATCTCTCTCTCCCCCTTCTCTCTCCCTTCTCTCTACCTTATTTTCTCTCTCTCTTTCTCCCCAGCTCCCTCTTCCCCTTTTTTATTTTCATTCACTCTCTCTCTCATCCTCTTCTCTCTCTTCCCTTTTGCTCTCTTCTAACTTTCTCTCTCTTTCCCTCTCCATCTCTCTCTCCATCTTCTCTCTCTTCTTCTTCTCTCTCTCTTACCCTTCACTATCGCTTCTCTCTTCCCCTTCTCTGCCTTTCTTCCCCTTCTCTCTCTCTCTCCCTTCTCTCTCTCTCTTCCTTTTCTATCCCCCCTCTCTCTCCCCTCTTCTTGTTCTCTTACACCTCATTTTCTCCCCTTCTCTCCCTTCTTTCTCTCATCATTCTCCCTCCCTACCTCTCCTACTTTCATCTCTCTCCCCTTCTTTCTCTCTCTCCCCATTCTCTCCATCCTCATTTATCTCTCCCTTCTCTATCCTCCTTCTCTCTTTCACTCCCTTTTCCTTCCCTCCCCACTCTCTCTCTCTCTTTCTCTCTATCTCTTTCTGTCCTATCTCTCTCTCTGTTCTCTTTCTCACACACATTCTACCCTTCACTTTCACCCCTCCTCCCTCTATCTCCCTTTTCTCACTCTCTCTTACTCACTCCACCCTTCTCTCACTATACTTTTCTCTACATCTCTATTCTCTGTCTAATTCAATCCACTCTTCGCTCTCCCCCTCTATCTCCCCTCTCTCACTCTCCCTTCTCTGTCTTTCTCTTTATCTCTCTCTCTAACCATCTATCTTTCTCTCCCACTTATCTCTCTGTTCTCTCTCTCTCCCTTCTCACCATCTTCCCCCCTTTTCTCTCTCCCTCTCTCTTTATATATATATATATATATACTGTATATATATATATATATATATATATATATATATATATATCCTGTCTATCTCCCCTTTCTATCTCTATCTGCCTTCTCTCTAGCTCTACCCCAGCACGCTCTCTCCATTCTCTCTCTTCCCCTTCTTTCTCTCTCTCCCTTCTATCTCTATCGCCCCCTTCTCTGTCTTTTTACCTTCTCTCTCCCTCCCCAACCCTCTCTCCCCTTCGCTCTTTCTTCTCCTTATCTCTCTTTCTCCCTTCTCTCTCATTTCTCTCTCTCCTCCTTTTTTCACTCTCTCACTCCTCTGACTCGCCGTCTCTCTCTCCCTTCTCTCTCCCTTCTATATCTCTTTCCCTTCTCATCTCTCTCACTTCTTTCTTTCTCTCTCTCTCTTCCTCTCCTCTCTCTACCCTTATCTCTCTCACACACACTCCACCCTTCTCTCTCTCTCTCACTCACTCCATCCTTCTCTAACTCTTCCTTTTCTCTCTCTCCATTCTCTGTCTCTCTCAATCCACCCTTCGTTCTCCCTTCTCACTCTCCCTTCTCTCTCTCTCTCCACCTTTCTCTCTTTCTCTCCCACTTCTCTCTCTGTTCTCTCTCACCGTTATATACTTTTATATATATATATATATATATATATATAAATATATATATATATATATATGTATATATATATACATATATATATATATCCTTCTCTCTATCTTCCCTTCCTATCTCTATCTGCCTTCTCTCTAGCTCTACCCCTCTCTCTTCTCTTTCTCCCCTTCTCTCTCTCTCTCTCTCTCTACCCCTCACTCTCACTCCGCCATTTTGCATTACTTTCTCTCCCCTTCTCCATTCCCCTTCTTTCTCTCCCTCTCCTTCTCTCCCTCCCAATCTGTCTCTCCCAACACCTCTCCCTTCTCTCTCTATCATTCCCTTCTCTGTCTTTTTACCTTCTCTCTCTCCCCCACCCTCTCTCCCCCTGCTCTCTCTCTCTTTTCTCCTTCTCTATCCTTTCTCTCTCTCCCTCTTTTTTAACTATCTCTCTACTCTCTTCCCTCTCTCTCTCTTCCCCTTCCCTCTCTCTCTCTTTATTCTTTCTCCGTCTCCCCTTCTCTTTCACTTTTCTTTTTCGCTTCTCTCTCACTTCCGGCTTTCTCTCCCACTTCTCTCTCAATTTTCTTTCTCCCTCTCCCTCTTCCCCTTCTCTCTCTTCTCTTTTCTCTCTCTCACCACATCCCTCTCTCCCTCTCTCCCTTCTCACTCTCCCTTCTGTCTCACCACTCCCCTTTTCTTTCTCTCACTTTTCTCTCACCCTTCTCTTTCTTATTTTCTTTTTCTCACTCCTACTCCTCTCTCTTTAACCCTTCTCTTTCTCTCTCTCTTCTCTCTCCCTTCTCTCTCTCTCTCTCTCTCTCTTTCATCTCACCATTCTTTCTCTCCCCCTTCTCTCTCACTTCTCTCTCCAATTTCTCTCACTTCCTTCTTTCTCTTCTCTCTTTCTCTCCCTTCTATCCCTCTTTACCTCTCTCCCATTTCTCACTTTCTCCTCCTTTTTTCGCCCTCTTTCTCCCTTCTCTCTCCCCTCTTTTCTCTCTCTCTTCCTCTCTTTTTTCTCTCCCCTTCACTCTTTCCCTCTCCCTTTTCTCTCCCCCCCTCTCTCTCCCTTCCCTTATTTATCTCCCACTTCTCTCTCACTTCTCTCTCTCTCTCCTTTCTCTCCCCTTCTCTCTCCCTTCTGTCTTTCCTTCTCTCACTCTCTCCCTTCTCTTTCCCCCTTCTATCTCCTCCCCTTCTCTTTCTCTATTCTCTCTCTCTCCCTTTTCTCTGTCCCCTTTCACTATCTCTCTGTCTTCATTTCTCTCTCCCTTTCTCCCTCTCACACTCCCTTTTCTCTCTTCCTTCTTTCTCTCTCTCTCCTATCTCCACTTCTTTCTCCCTTCTGTCTCCCTTCTCTTTCTCTTTACTTTCTCTCCATCCTACTTCTATCTCCTACCCTTCTCTCTCTCTGAATTCTCTGTCTCTCCCTCTCCACCCTTTTCTCTCCCCATCTCTCTCCTGCACACCTTCCCTCTCTCTCTTTTTCACTTTCTCTCTCTCTCTCTCCTTCACTCTCTTTTTCTCTCTGTCTCCACCCTTCTCTCTAGCTCTCTCACTTGTCTCTCTCCATTCCTTTTATCTCTTTTCTCTCCCTTCTCATTCTCCCTCCTTCTCTCTCTCTCTTTCCCTCCACATCTCTCTCTCCCCTTCCCTCTCTCTCTTTCCCTCCACATCTCTCTCCCCTCCCCTCTTCCCCCTCTCTCTCTCCCTTTGCTCTCTCCCCCTTCTCTCTCTCTCTCTCCCTTCTCTCTCTTCCTTTGTCCCATTCCCATCTCTCTCACTCACTTCTCTCTCCCCCTTCTCTCTCTCACTTTTGTTTTCCATCTTTACCCTTCTCTCTCTCATTACCCCTTCTGTCTCTCTCACTCCACCATTATTTCTCTCACCCACTTCTCTCTCACCCCTTCTCTATCACTTCTCTCACTCCCCTTTCTCTCTCCCTTCTCACTCTCTTCTCTCTTTCTCTCGCCTCTCTCTCTCTTCCCCTTCTCTCTTTCTCTTTTTTTCTCTCCCTGTTCTTCCCTTCTCTCTTTCTCTCTCTCTCACTATCTCCCCTTTCTCTCGCTCCCTTTTCCTCGTCTCCACTTCTCTCTCACCCCTTCTCTATCACTTCTCTCTCTCTTTCCTTGCTCTCTCCCCTTCTCCTTTTCTTCTCCCCTCTCTTTCTTTTTTTCACTATCTCCCTTTTCTCTCTCCCCCTTCTATTTCGCTCCCTTTTCTGCCCCCTCTCTCCATCTCCACTTCTCTTTCTCTCTCCCACTTCTCTCTCTCCATTCTCTCCCTCTCTTCTCTCTCCCCCACTGATCTATTTCCGTTCTCTCTCTCTCTCTCTCTTTCATTCAAATCGTGGTACCACTGTATTTGTAGGGAAATTAAAAATAATTTAACTTAATATCAAATGTATTTCTATTAGCATGACAGCACTAAATAGCTGTGTGGGACGCAATCAGACCATAATGGGCTGAATAAACCACTTACATTTCAGATAGCATGCACAAAGTTTCACTTAACCATAGTTACATAGTTACATAGTAATTGACGTTAAAAAAAGACTTTTAGTCCATCAAGTCAACCTTTTTAGAGCCTCTCTAATCTGCAATTTGCAGATTAATTGTTAAATGTTTATTGTTAACCATTAATCACAAAATTCTCCAATAACAGCAAATAGTCATATTTCACACAGCATGAGGGGTAATGTTGCTTTTTGCCAAATCTTCCCCAGGTGATATGAAAAGTAATGAGCATGCCCAGGAAAGACATACCTTTCCTATCGGGTGGCCACATGCAGTGTGTGGCGTGAACGAGATTTATTGAATTTACTGGTTTTAGGGGTTAGTGGATTGGGTTTAGGATTAGGGTACTGACAAAAATTAAGCTTTATACTGATAAGAAATTCACTAAAATCAAGGCCTCCCCACCTAGTGGTCGATGGCTGCCACTGCGTCCAGCCAGCTAACAGGAAAGATCCGTAGAGACCTGTGCACCTGACCAACTGTCAGATTGCATGCATTTTGATTGGTCAATTATGGTCAGGTGATGTTTTTGTTTTAGTTAAGGTTCACCTGCAATACCGGATGTTCACCAGAGGGGCATGTTAATGTGAAAAATGTGAATACATTTTTTAATGGTTCTCCAGAGGGGGCAAATTAATAAAATGTGAATTTTGTTTATATTGATTTGAGAAAGGCGGCAAGCGTACATTTGTAAGACACGTGCAGATAGAGAGAGAGGGGAGAGAGAGGGAGAGAGAGGGAGGGAGAGAGCTCTAATGGAGTAGTTCCAAACTGCCTTTCAGTGGAGGTGTTTACAGAGAGAGAAAGAGAGCGCTAAAGAAGTAGTAGAGAACTACCTTCCAGCTATTATTATTATTTTGTTAAGTGCCAACATATTCTGCATTGTTATACAAGGGTTAAGTAGAAATCAAGACAGGTTTAACACATTATAAAATAATGGATGGACCATTTATTCAGCTTAAAATCAAACATACACAGTTCTTTCCCTAAAGCACCTTACAAGATTGAAAACTCCAAACTTACAGTCAAAAGAGTTTAGGTGTGATACAGGAAGCTGATATTGAAATTTGACTACTGCAATTGGTGGTCATGCAAGGAAACATGGATGAAATTTGACTTTGTTCTTAACAGTTTTGCAATGAGTCTTGCACATCAATAATTTATATAATTGTAACCATTAATGATTTTATTTTTACAGAATTCGTTTTGTATTGTATAGTCTGGTATGCAACATTAAATGATACACATGAACAAATATTCTTATTGATCACTCTTATGCCTCACAGCATATGTAATTTATAATTAAAATAAAATACTTGATGAAGATAAAGTCTATCAAATATATAGTTGTTGTAATTGCGAGTTTGTCTTTAACGCTATGTCAAAAGTTATGGGCCTGAGCATGCGCAATGAGCACCAAAGGCGCTCATTGTGGGGCTCATGATGAGGGCCAAAGGTTCTCATCACGAAGCTCAAAAGGTCTGCAATGAGCACTGAAGGCACTCATTGCAAGGCCAATAAAGTAGAGGGGAGGAGAGGCTTGCAATGAGCGCTGAATGCTTTGAGTGAGTTCTGCAATGAGCACCAAAGGCACTTATCGCGAGGCCCATAAAGTAGTGGGGGGAGAGGATTTCAATGAGTGCCGAAGGCTTTGACTAAGGTCTGCAATGAGTGATTAAGTCGCTCATTGCGAGGCTTGTCAAGTAGTGGGGGGAGAGGACCATAAAGTAGTGGGGGGAGAGGCTTGTAATGAGTGCCAAAGGCTTTGACCGAGGTCTGCAATGAGCACCAAAGGCGCTCATAGCGAGGACCGTAAAGTAGAGGAGGGAGAAGCTGAGCACCAAAGGAGTTTTGGGTTGGCCGAAGGCGCTCATCGCGAAGCCCATAAATTAAAGGGAGGGAGAGACTCATAATGAGTGCCAAAGGCACTCATTGCGAGGCCTGTTATGAACTCCAAAGGCAATCATCATGAGTCCCACAATATTCAATGTGGGTCTCGGGATGAGCGCCAAAGGCTCTCATGGTGAGGCCTGCAAAAGAACCAGAGGGGGGTATAAATTTGACTACTGCGATTGGTGGTCACACAAGGATACATGGATGAAATTTGACTTTATTTTCAACAGTTTTGCAATGAGTCTTGCACATCAGTAATTTACATTATTGTAACCATTAATGATTTTATTTTTACAGAATTAGTTTTGTATTGTAGGGTATGTACTGTAGAGTCTGGTATGCACCATTAAATGATACACATGAAGAAATATTTTTATTTGTCACTCTTGTGCCTCACAACATATGTAATTTGTAATTAAAATAAAATACATTTTGATTTTGTTAGACTTCATCATCATGAATAAACTCAATCACAAATATAGTTGTCGTAATTGCGAGGTTTTTCTGTAACGCTATGATAAACATTAGAGGCTTGCACATGCAAGGCTCAAAAGTTATGAGTTGACCAAGGTCTGCAATGAAGGCAAGGCCCGTAAAGTAGAGGGGGGAGAGGCTCGCTATGAACTCCGAAGGCTTTGACCGAGGTCTGCAATGAGTGCCAAAGGCGCTCAACATGAGGCCTGTAAAGTAGGGGGAGGCTCGCAATGAGCACCAATGGGGTTCCGACTGGCTGAGATCAGCAATGAGTGCTGGATTCATTGAACTTTTTGGTTTTATGTTTACTCCTTTTAAATTAGAAACTACTTTGCAGATGAATGATACTGGATGTGAGAGATGTCTAGAAGAAGCAGCACTATGTCAAATGCCTCGGCAGATGAGGGAACAGTTTTCATTCATTTGCATGTTTTGTAATCTACCTAATGCATTATCTTTGTGGAACAAATTTAAATTAAATATATGTGAAGAATTTTTGAAACATTACAGTGAGTCCATTGCAGAATTGAAAGGATTAATGAAAATTCAAGAGGTTTTTATTTGTCATGGCTTATGTTTTGCAACTTTTAATCTGCCAGATCCAGGAATTATAGAGGAAATAAACTATGAAGAGTATGACTCTGTTGTGGAAAAAAACAAAAGCATAAGATAAAATTGCCACTTTGAATACATTGTAATTGGAATCATTTAAAGCCATACAACAAGCACTAGAAGATGAAATGTTCAAGAAGCGTTATTTCTATCTAGATGGACCCGGTGGATCGGGCAAAACTTATCTATATAATTTATTGATGAGTTTAATTTGAGGTCAAGGTGAAATAGTACTTCCATTTGCAACTACTGGAATTGCTTCCCTTTTGTTGGAAGGTGGTAGAACTGTACATAGTGGATTTAAACTCTAGTTCCCACTTTGGAAACATCTGTCTCGGATATTAGAATTGCATCTTTACAAGCCAAAAATCTAAGAAAACGTAATTAATTATAATTGATGAGGCGACAATGATGTCTTGCCATGCTCTTCAGTGTATTGATCGTTTTTTACCTGAAGTCATGGCTAATGGGGGGCAGAGGATGTTGTTAGGTGGGGTTTTTAGGGGAACATTACCTGTTCTTGTCAATGGAAATCGAACAGACACTGTGGAAACATGTATAAAGTCAAGTCCACTATGGAAACGTTTTACACATCTTAAATTAGAGAAAAATATGAGATCAGAAGGCAAAAATTAATTCAATGAGTGGTTAATTAAAATTGGCGAAGGAAAAACAAAGGTAATAAGTAATTTACCTGAGGATACTATTGAAATTTTATTTGCAATGACTTGTAAGAATTCCATAATATTAGCTATATTCCAAAATGGAACAATTAGCAATGATTACTTAGTCAAAGTAATATTAACATTGAAAAATAAAGATGCATTGTTTCTGGATAATGACATTTTGGAATTAATAGATGGAACAAAAAAAATTAACTTATTACAGTGTGGATTATGCACTAGCTGATGACAAAGAGAGTGAGACATTATACATTAATTCATTAAAACCGTATGGAATGTCACCACATATTTTGCAGCTGAAAAAAAGGGGCAATTGTGACCAAATTAATTGTTCAAGCTATAAATGATCATTTCATACATAAAAATTATGAATCAGGACCAGAAAGCCCAAAGAATGGCTATCACAGTTTTTGTTCACTGAATTTTGTGGCAACAAATTATAATTTTAATATTTACAAAAAAATATACTTTAATATTTACACAAAAAAGGTAGTGATAAAATGATTGATCAAAATGAAGCATGAAAAGGGCAAAAAATAAAGGAGGGGAGTCAACTCCATTTACAGTATGTCTCACAATATTATCTCATATAGTGTGACTTAATAATGTCAATAGTGATCTATGAGAATAGTATAAAGATTAAATATTAGTTGATGGCCTGTATCCAGTTGAGAAGATACAGACCCAACTCTGTTGCCATGTTCATATCGTTGTACTGTGTATCTAGAATATAGATCTTCATTGTAGGGACTACACAATTTGGTACCTTCTATAATTACACTGATTCATAAGGGTACTGTTTTAGCACATGTTGGAGCTATATAGATAAAGTGCAACAGCGTTAATAAGTATAAGGTTAAATCACCAAACCGTTTTTTATTTAAAATATCTGCAAAAGAGAGACACTAACCGGTGTATAGAAGTAAGGAGAGGCTCCCCTCGCAGCTCAATAGCACCCAATATGCGTTTCTCTGCAAATGGAGAGCGGATTCATCAGGGGAAGTATGTCTTGGCTGCAGAACCTGACTTTTAAATGCTGAATGCTATTCGAGATGTCAATGGCGTTATGAAGTCAACGCGTTACGGCACACGTAGCAGGACATGCGTACTGACGTCATTATGCTCATGCACGCATATATTTAGAAAAGGAAGTTAATTCATTGCTATCATACAAATAAATTCATAACTTATACAAGAATGAATAATATAAGCATTAAATACAAATAATATGATGCTGCTCTCATGAACATTAGTACTAAAGGCTGATTAAGCCTATGGAATTGTATAATATAGATTGTATATTATATATTACTAGCGACTTGCCCGTCAAAAATTATGGGGCAATCAAATTGTAAGGCAGGTAATGCTGTTTGGGGCAGACATTAATTTTTTTGGTGGTCCGAGATCCTTTGGTGCTCATTGCGAGCCTCGCGCTGAGCGCCTTCGGCTGTTGGTTGTTGTATTTTGTTTTTCTGATAGGCTCTTTTGCTGTTATTGTTTTGTAGGTGGGGATCTGCATTTTGCGCTTATTGCAGGGCTTTGTGTGCTATGAGAAGTGTTGGCGCTCGTTGTGAGTCGTGCGGTGAATGGGTTTTGTGTTTTTTGTTTTGTTTTTTTTGTGTATATTTTTTTTGTATGCTAATGAAATAATTAAGAAATTAATAAATTAATATACTTTACCGATTTGGAAGCAATATATACAGGAATCATTGTGCTGAACAGCTGACAATATGTTTTGATGTTCCTGCAGCATACATAGTAGGTTTGCACTGTTGTGGAGCTGAGGTGTAAGTGTCAGCAATGTGTGCAGTGTGTAGTGTAAATAGGCCGCGTGTGCGAGGGAAAGCCCGTTAGGGTAGCTGTGTACTTCTGCATTGTGTCAGGTAGTGTTGTGAAATGGCGGCGAATGTGTATGTGCTAAGCGGCTGTGTATGAGTGTATCGTGTACCTTGTACGTCATTTTTAAAAAGCTGTATGTGCTTGGTGGTGTTTTGCGTGTATAGGGTCCTGTAGCCTCGTAATAGTAAACCAATTAAACAATACAAAAGCAGGAAAGTTCATCAGATTATCATGCTCAACATTCCCATTGCCACACTTGTGCACATAAAAAGAAAATATGTCTCGCCCCTCAAGTGACATTATTCATATAAATGGGAACATCAAATACCAGTGGTTCATAAACTTCTCCTCAAGCCTCCACAGACAGGCCAGATTTTCTATTTAAAGGAATATGTAAATTTACTGGGTATGAGGAGAATTTGTAGGTAATGCAAACATTTTTGCATGAAAATTCCCAAAATAAACATTTAAACACTTTAATTGAACAAAACATCAGGATTAACACCCTCCAAACCAGGCTAAATTAGCATCAAACTTAAAATTATTTATTTTGGCCAATCAGGTTAGCTGAAACTTTTGAATTAACTCTGGGTTCCTGTTTGTGGTGCAAAGCAGCCTGGGATATAAAGTGTATAGACAATAACATAGAGACAAGAAGTTGCAAGGAGATTAGTTTAGCAAGCAGGTAAATAGTGGGTTAATATTGCTCCCTGTATGCTGCATGCTGATTGGGGGGGGGGGGGGGGGAGTCAGACGCCCGTGTAGACACCCCCTGGAGGAAATTTTTAGATTTTAATTAAAAATAAAATATTTTATGAGATGTGCTGCATACAAATAGGCTGCTTTTTGCCTATAGAGTGCAGAAATATATTAATACATGACACTTTCATATGCCTTTAACTGTGTGGACACAGGTCAGAAAATCAGAGGCTTGAATTCTTATTGCCTCACTTGTGTTCACACACTGTTAAACTGAAAACCTGACCAGTCTGGGAAGTCATGAGGCTTAGTTTTGGAAACACTGTCATATACATTTCCAAAAACAATTGAAGCAGCATTTAAATAGATAGCACACTTAGATAAAAGGATGTAAAAGCAGCCAACAATGGAAGATATCACCAGGGGCACAAAAAAAGCAATGAAATATATAAACCAAAATTACATTAATAGGTCATGGAATACAAGTGAACACAAAAGGCCATGTTGAGGCCTGCCACAACAGTAAAACAAACAGGAAAATATAAACTATAACAATGCAATCGCATACACTCTGAACAAATTAATAAACTGATACGTACCTAGTTTACCCTGCATCAAAAAGTGAGTGTGATCAATACATGGAGCAAAACCTAAATCAGCCGTAAAGCCAGATAAGTCTTAAATACACAAGTGAGCAATTCAAAACCTGAAATCCACCTAGGTATTAACAGGTGCTGTAATCAACAGCTCCAACAAAGCATTAGCAAATCTGAACCATCATGGATTGCCGCCATCTGTTAGCTATGCATGTGCATGTGAAGAGACTGTGCCATTGAAAGTATGAATGTTTGAACAGAATGTGTAAGAGTGGAGTCCCTGAATCAAGGCATGAAATTAAAGAGTGGCTGAGGAGAGGCAGAGAGGCGTGACTGGGAGTGAATGTAGGTGAGAGTTTTAATGTGATCCATGCTAGTCCAGAATTAAGCCAGGCAACTGAATTAACATAGGCTATGCATAGTATTATAGTGGGGGATCAGGTAGGGGAGAGAGCTCTTGTGGCAAAGTGGGGTAAAAAGGCCCAAGAGTCTGTAAGAAAGTATCTGGGCACCCAAAGTATTCAGGGAAAGGGTCACATTGAAGGGGTTAACTGATTGGGAAGTGTATGCACATTTTAGGCTGACCCATGCCAGTCTTAAAGAGCTCTATACGGTCCTGAGGGAGGACCTTGAGCCTTCCTCATGGACCAATAAAGCTATCCAGGGATGACATGGATTTTAGCCGCAATACACTTCCTTGCATCTGGTAATTTCCAGAACACCATTAGTATAGTAAGAGGAATGTCTCAGGCAAGCTTTTTAAGGTGTCTGAGCACATTGCTCCATGCTATTGGTCTGAAAACAACCAGATACATCAGCTTCCCCAACACTGTGGAAGAGAGCGGGAAGGTGAAATATTAATTTCATCAATTAGGAGGTGTCCCTAATGTGCTAGGTGCCTTTGATTGCACATGCATCATTCTTTCAATGTACAGGTTGTTTGTGATGCAAACATGCGTATACAAAATGTGTGTAGAGGCTTCCCTGGAAGTGCTTACAATGCCCGTATCCTGCGTTAATCTTTGACATATCATTTGTTCCAGTCTGGTCAATTACCATCTAGTTATCTACTGGGTGAGTACCCATAAGTAATCACAAGCAAGCTTTTCTTACCAAGAGAGAATACCCTAACATATACATCATGTTCCACCGTATTGCTTTGACGTTCACATGTGACTAAGCCAATAACACTAACTGAGCCATAACAACATTGATTGTTGCTGTGCATAACCCTGTGTGATCTGGTCATAGGAGTATCAATTTCAGAACCCACATATCCATAAACTAACATTACATGAATCATTATATCCTTTCATATGCTTTAACAATCATCACAACATCAAATTAATATCTACACCTCCCATTGTTTTTACTTCAGGTGATGCAGGATATGGATGTTTGCCATGGTTGTTGACCCCTGTGAAAAATCCTGAGCCACAGGCAGAGGAGAGGTATAATGCAGCCCATGCCACATGCTAGAATGTAATTGAGCGCACCTTTGGTGGGCTTAAGATGTGCTTCAGATGTTTGCATTCAACTGGATGGGCTCTGCAGTATACCCCAGATAAGGTTTGTCAGATCATCATTGCCTGCTGTTTTTATTATTAATAGTAGTAGTAGTAGTAGTAGTAGCAGTAGTAGTATGTTTTACTTATAGCATGCCAACATATTACTGTAGCACAGTACATGGGTTAAGAAAAAGGAAATATAAAACATTATACAAATATTTACAACTGTAGAAAATGGTGGGCCCTTTTTTAAACTTCAAGTCTTGTAAAAGTGCTATTCCCAAGCATAATACTAGAATGCAAACTCACTACTTACAATCTAAAGGGAATTTAAGAGGCAGAGACCTGGGGAAGAGCAGACAAGGAATAGCATTGTTCAGGAAAAAGTGAGGGTTACATAGTTAGGAAGTTGTGAAAAGTTAGAAGGTTATTCCTTAGTTGGAGAGGGAAGGGATCTGATGTAAAGTCATTGTGGCGTGAATGGCTCTAGTATGCAATATGTTACCATCCCCTAGTGGTTGGATAATGTAAACTGACAGTGGGAAACTCAGGAGACACACACTTTGAACACAGCTTAACTAAATGTCGCTCTTGGGAGCATAAGAGAGGAGGGAGGGCACGACGTTGAGATGGTTATGTTGGAGAAAAGAAGGGGAACAGTTGAGAAGAAGAGCCTGAGGAAAAGGCAAAGGCATATGATGAAGAAGAAGGCAAGAGGAAACATTGGGTAAAGGATTGATATGACTAGATAGCAGTTGTTGCTAATTGATCAGCTGTAAAACATTGTGTGAATCATTAAATTAAGAGTAAGCAGGGTGGGGATTAAGCTCAGGAAATCCGAGAGAGATTAATGAGGCAGAGTGAACAATATGGTGTCTTAAAGAGATAAAGGCTATAAACACAGGGTTGTTAGAAGGTTATGTACATAATGGGGGAAGGTTACAAAGAATTACAGAGGTACACAATTTTATCCAGGGAAACTAACAATGTCAGTAGTTCTAATAACAGATATAATCAAAATAATTAATAATCAGTAAGTGTAGCAGAAGTCTCCAGTTCTAAATACCTTAGCTGTGGAAATGTAGCAGTGGGCTCAGGAAACTGGAGAGACAGACCAGTGAGACAGAGAGAACAATATAGTGTCTGAGCTGTGGAAATGTAACAGTGGGCTCAGGAAACCAGAGAGACAGACCAGTAAAGGAGAGTGAACAATATGGTGTCTTAGCTGTGGAAATGTAGCAGTGGGCCCAGGAAACCAGAGAGATAGACCAGTGAGGCAGAGTGAACAATATGGTGTCTTAGCTGTGGAAATATAGCAGTGGGCTCAGAAAATCAGAGAGACAGACCAGTGAGGCAGAGTGAACAATATGGTGTCTGGAAGAGAGAAATATTGTGCTGTTGTTTGCACAATATAGCAGTACAGGCCAACTGTCTGGGGGACATTAATGAGGCTCTGCTACATCAGAGGGAAGTGCATAGACCTCCCCCTGTTGTAGATAATGTTCAGGGGTCACAACAACGTGCCTGCAATATTCATGAGTACTTCATATGCAAGTAGAAAACAAATACCAACCTACTATAATGTAGCTTGATTATGCATAACTAATACAACTCTTTTCTCTTTCCCCATTGTTATACAGAATATCAAACAGTTCACAGTAGAGGAGAGCTTCCTGTTATGATGTATGTCTCATGATGCATTATTGATTAACACTGGATCAACTAGAACATGCTATGCTATCTGTTAATGGTAAGTATGCATAAGCTCCCATACACATCATATGTACTGATATTTATTGCCAGTGCACAACTGATGCCAGTTGTTAACTCATCACACAGACAAAGAAAAACAACATATACACCAATAGAGCCCCAGCTACGTCAACGTCAGCGACATTGCAACTATTTCCTGATAACATGTGCATGTATGCAGAAGAAAAACTAAATAACATCTTTAATAATAGAGGCCTACCTTTCTTTTCCAAAAGATATCCCATACGTATTGCTGAAGCCATCATAAAACATATTCATTCACTGCGGATATGTCCTGGGGGAACAAATCTCCTCATAGATATCCTCTTGACCACATCCAAGGTAAAACACCACATGTGGATCTTCAAAGATACATCTATGTGTAACAGTTGTGATATTCCCACATCATGAGTAATTAAAATTATCCATCATTAACATCTGCCAGATGAGTAGCTTGTTTGATATCTCACAAAATAGTATGAAAAGCACATACTGTAATTCCCCTCAAATTGCACTGTTTGTTGGGAGTGAATCTCTCAAATAAGTTAGAACACACTGATATGGTACTGGTCAGGTCTTCATCTGCGTGTCCTACGTTATGTATTGAGAGGCTTTTCTTATAGCGGATTATCATTGCCAGATAACTTACCTATTGGGGGTATAACATTGACAGATTGAGTACTTATACTTCTGAAGTTGCATAGGAGTGTCTTTTAGACACATAAGCCTACACTTTACTTCACCCCATAAGTATATCTCCTAATTATGTATTATTGTTGTCTTTGCTTATTGAATGTTATGGTTGTCTTGATATCTGTAATAACATGATGTTAATGATATTGCCTCATGTTGGATGATACACTGTAAATCCCCCTCAACTGATCATCTATATATATATATATATTTTTTTTAAACATTAATCTTTATTTTTCAAATGTCATAAAATGTTTCATACTTGCAATACTAAACATACATTATAAACTGCATTTAATAAAACCTGAAAGTCTTTGTATAAAAAAAAATAGTTGTTGTAGCTATTTTGTTTAACTGTGACCTTCCTCCAGTTTTTACCTTTTTTTCTTTTCTCCGTTTGACTATAGCTGTAGATTCAGTAAAACATATTAACTAAATGAACCTAAAACATATTAAATTAAACTGAAATAACCATAACATTCAGGTGAGGGGTGGATGTATGTGGAGGGATACGCTTGAGTGAGTCATAGTTGATTTTGTTTCTTTCTTTTATCCCTAATGGGTTTGAACGCCAGATTACAATTTTGTCAATAAAGTTCTCATTAAATCAGTAGCTGTTCAGCTTCCTCTTTCCACTCCGAGAGTTTATCAATTCAGCCAGTTTTAATATATTTTTTTAGTGTTTGTTTTGTAATTTTTATATGATTGTTATTGAGTATGGGGAGTTGATCTATACATCCCATATTTCTGTGAATATTGTCTATGTATTGGATATGACATAAGTAATTTTTTCATTATTCATTATGGAATTTATTTTTTGTTTTATTTCTTGGAGGTAAAATTGTGGTGTCCATTTTTTTGCAATGTGGCTTTTTGTGGCAATAAGCAGGAATTGTAGCCATTTATTATGTCGCTTTTGTAGTAGAGTAGAATAGTCTCCCAATAGGCAAATGTCTATCGAAGGGTGTATCGTTGTCTTCAAAATGGTAAATGCCAATTCCATGACTTTGGTCCAAATGTTCTGAACTATTGGGCATTCCCACTAAGTGTGGACGAATGTACCTGTAGTTTGGCATAGTCTATAGCAACTTGAAGATGTTTGTGTGTCAATTTATGTAATCTATCAGGTGTGAGAAAAGCTCTGTGCACCACATTTATAGAAGTTTCTGGTAGACTGTAATGTTGTGAGCTTTTGCTTATATTTGTGCAGATTTTTTCCCACTTATGTGGATCCCATTGAGTTCCCATGTGATTCCCAATTTTCCATAAAGTTAGTTTTAAAATGTGTTGTTGGGGAATTTAATATAGAGTAAATAGATCAAAGGACACCTCTGGTTAGTGGGACTTTGCTGCATACAGTATAAGGGATAACCAGATGGTTTGCAGTTTACAATATTTTTGTATTAGTGTGGTCACTAAATGTTTTATTTTACGATAATTGTAGTGCTGCTTGAGTGGGATGTTACAGTTAATCCTTAATTGGTCAAAGGTAAGGAATTGTCCACTTGATAACCAATTACTTAATTTATCAAGTTTAGCTTTTTTCCGCCAATCTTTAGAATCCTCTCTCAAGCTGTTCCAAATAGGTTGAGATATAAGTGTGTTAATCTGGCTGTTAATTGCTTTTTTGAGTTAGCCCTTTTCCAGTTAGTTATAGAAAAAAATATCATTAGGTTGCTATGTTTCAGTATATGTGGAGGGATTGATGGATTCCATATTATGAATTCCCATGTTTGGGGTTTCATTTGGTAATTTTAGAGGAATAACCAGGTTGGTTGTTGTTCAATGGAGTGTGCTTGGGGTATGAATGTGATCTGGGCCGCGTTATGATATCATTTTAGGTTAGGGCATGACAGCCCTTCTGTTTTTTATTTCTGAATATGTGTGTATGGGCTATCTTTGCTGTTGTATTATTCCATATAAATCTCGTTATATATTTTTGAAAACTTTGGGAATAATTGTTATAGGTAAGGATCTGAATAGATATAATATTCTTGGTAATATATTCATCTTAATGGCATTGATACGCCCTTGCCCATGATAATGGATTTTTGCTCTATTTGTTAAAAAAAGTTCTAATGGACTGACATAATGGGATATAGCTTGCATTGTACAGTCCAGACACATTAGGGGTTATGTTCAATCCTAGGTATTGTATGTGGTATTTAGGCCAAGAAAATGGATATTATCTTTTAAGGTGGTCTATGACTTGTTGGGTGAGCAGTTATCCAATCGCCTCGATTTTATCTGCATTTACCCTGAGATCGCTCCAAAATAAGCTAAGATGCTCGTCAGGGCTGGAATGGAGTTTACCCGATGTACCAATGTGCACGAGATATCATCAGCGATTTAGATTTTCCAGGTCTTGATTTGAGATGGATGGGATATCATATTTGTTTAAAAAATATTTTATTGTGAAGTTACTTGTTTTTGATTGAGATGAATATATTTTTTGATAATAATTAAGAAATGATTATTTTATTTTTGTTTGGCTCAGGGCTATATGTCCTGTTCTGATCTGGTAAATTTGATTCTGATTTTTCTTATACCTCAGTTTCCTAACTAGCATAGGGTATAATTTATTCGCATGTAGGAAAAATGTATGCTGTGTTTTTCTGATGGCTTTCTCTGTTTTTTCTAACATGATGTTATCCAGCTCTAGCCGGATTTTTTAAATGTTTTGCTTAAGCGAGTTTGAGAAGCTATTTTGTCTTTCTTTTAAGAGTTTAGTCTCTTTGAGGCGATTATTTTTTTAATATGTAGATGCTTTTGTCAGTATAGTCCCTCTTATGTACGCTTTGTGAGTCAAACAGAGCCAACCGATTTTTGTTTCTCAATGGTCATTACATGCAAAGTATTAATCTAAGTCTGCTTCTATTTGCATTTGAATTTAACAATTTGATATTAATGAATAATTTAATCTCCAGCTATATTGATATATGTGGTTCAGACCTAGATCTATGTTTATGAGCACAGCTGCGTGATCAGATCACGGGCAGGGCAAAATGTGTGCATTACTTGAGCAGTCAAACAACCCTGAGTCAAGTAGTATTGCATCTATTCTGGAGTATGAGTTGTGATTGGGTGAAAAATATGTATATTTCCTTTCTGTGGGGTGATGTCCTCTCCATGCATCCACCCAATTATTTTTCTCAAGTAGGTTATTTATTATTAGAATTTTTGGGGAATATCTGTTTTTTTCAGGTGTCCCTGGATCTATCCAATTCATGGTCGAGCGCTAAGTTTAAGTCACCATCCATTATTATTTTACCTGTGTCTAAGTAATGTAGCATGTTAAGTAGTTTGATTAAATAGTTGTGCATAGAGGTCGTGGGGGGGGGGGTATATATTTGCTAGAGATATCTTTTTGTTCAGTATTGTCCCCGTTATGGTTAGATAATTCCCTTCCTTGTCTATGTGTCTATGTGTACTAAAATAGCAGCCGCCGCTTTTCTGGTTTCCTGATTAATAGTGTAGAATGTTGTGTATTCTCTGTGGAGATAAGAGGGGACACTGTTTTTAGCTAAATGCGTCTGCTGTAAGAATATTACTAAAGGTATATATTTTTTATAAAATGAAAAAGCTTTCCTTCTTTTATCCTGGGAGTTAAACCCCCATTCATTATGAGTTACAAAATGATATGTTATATAACATATAATTACCTGGGAGTATGTTGTCTAGTTTTTTGGCTTTGATTTTCCCTCTCTTTTGAAGTGGAACTCGCAGAAGCTGGATCCAGGTTATCTTCTGGAGTAAAGTTGCTCAAGTGTAGGGCACAGGGGAAGTAAAAAGATAACATTAACATTTTAACTTGTTTCAATTCAATTATCATCATTACATAAAAAATTATCTTAACACTAACATTAGTGTCTCTTTCTTTCAGGGCGGGGAGTCTGATTCTGTCTCCGTCTTTAATCTCCCAAATTAGAATATTTAATAATTTATCTCTGGTTATAACCAGGAACAAAAATAAATAAAAAAGTAGTTGAAGTATTATAACATTACCATTGGTAGTACAAACATAGTTTCACATTCTAATTTGATAAGGGTTTCTTACTAGCGTTATGTATTTAAAACTTTTTAAAACATTTTTACTACATTTTTCTCCTAAGGTCAGTAAAATTGGAGAGAGTAATAAGAGTATTAAAGTCTTTGATTTGTTCTTCATTTGATTTTTTTAACCGGGCTGGATAGGATATTTAAGGGGTAGCAGATCTATGTTTCCCTTTCAGGTCCATATTTCACATTGTCTTTATTCGTGTCTGTTTGTTAATACTGCTCTATTATCAAATATATTTTGTGATCATTTGTTTTTTGGAGTGTCTTTCCATGAGCGTATTGGTCTTTCTTCAAGATTGTGGTGACTTGGTCTTCTCTCTGTATTAATTGTAGCCATGTGAGCAGTGTTTGGCTGACCTCAAGTGAGTGAGTTTTCTATGTGTCTCCTTTATATTGAAAGATTAATGCAAAGGGGAACCCCCATCTGTATGTAATTTTGTGTTTGGTTAGATCTGCAAGTATTGGTTTCATTGCCCTTCTTTTCTCAAGATTCACTGGGGAGAGATTGATGTAAATCTATATTTTAGTTCCATTTGGTCCTTTGATAGAGTTAATTTTAGTAGTGGCTGTTAGTATCTGTCTCTCGCCTTTTGTTTCACAAATCTAACAATTACGTCTTTGGGGAGGTCTGAGTTGTTATTGGCCCTAAGACTCAGTGAGCCCTCTCTATTTCCCAGGTGTTTTCTGGGTGATCTGACAGGATAAGATTGATTGTAGCTGATAAATATTTGGGAATGCCCCTGAATCTCACATTATGTCTGCGTGACCTTTTTTCCAGATCTTCTATTTTGTTGTCTAGAGTACTTATCTTAGAGGCGTGTAGAGTGGTCTCCATTCTGTCCCGTTCCTGAGTCTCTATGATTGGGTCTGTAACTTCTTCCAAGAAGTGTCTCCTTTGACCAAGGGTGTGTATATCTTTTCTTAGACTGTCTATATGTGTTTGAAGTATCCTCTTTATTTTAGCCAAAGATTTCTCAGAGACATCAATGTGATGAGACGTACCTTGTGTGTTTTCCTCTGCATCTGATTTGTCAGATTGCCCAGATTTTGAGCATTGAGATGCTAGCTGCTGAGGTTTTGTAGTTTTAAACATTTCTGGAATGGTTCTATTGGTTGCCTTCTTTTTTGGTTTACCCATTTTGGTGTTTGGATATTTTATCTGATGCATACAGAGTGTTTAATATCTGGTTTTTGGATTCAATTTTATATATTAGTTTAGTATATTGGTTACTGTTTTTGTTTACATGCTCAATGTTTTTTTCATTGTGAGTAGTGATTGGTATATTTCTTTGGGTCACATAGCTTGAAGCTTGTGAGAAACTTTTTAGGCTTTTTGTTTTTCTTTAAAGCAGCATTTTTATTGTTAGGTTGATGGCTTTGAGGTCTTACTTTGCTTATATGTCTCTTTTCTTCTAGTTGTAAGGGGTTATTTGTTTAGTTGCTTTTTTGTTGCTGGTTGTGGCTATAAGTTTTGCTGCTGGTGTCAAACTTTGTGAAGTACAGTGGAGGAAAAAAGTATTTGATGCCCTGCTGATTTTGATCATTTGTCCACTGACAAAGAAATGATCAGTCTATAATTTTAATGGTAGGTGTATTATAACAGTGAGAGACAGAATAACAAAAATTAAAACAAGAAAAATGCATGTCAAAATTATAAATTGATTTGCAGGTCAATGAGGGAAAAAAGTATTTGACCCCTTTGTTTTAGTACTTGGTGGCAAAACCCCTGTTGGCAATCACAGAGGTCAGGCATTTCTTGTAGTGGGCCACCAGGTTTTCACACATCTCAGGAGGAATTTTGTTTCACTCCTCTATGTCGATCCTCTCCAAGTCCTTAAGGTTTTGAGGATGATGTGTTGGCTCCCTCCAGAAATGTTCTATGGGATTAAGGTCTGGAGACTGGCTAGGCCCTCCAGGACCTTAATTTGCTTCTTCTTGAGCCCATCGTTTGTTGCCTTGGCTGTGTATTTTGGGTCATTGTCATGCTGGAATACCCATCCAGACCATAACCCATTTTCAATGCCTTGGCTGATGGAAGGAGGTTCTCACCCAAGATTTGATGGTACATGGCCCCGTCTATCGTCCCTTTGATGCGGTGCAGTTGGCCTTTCCCCTTAGCAGAAAAACACCCCCAAATCATAATGTTTCCACCTCCATGTTTGACAGTGGGGATGGTGTTCTTGCGGTCATAGGCAGCATTCAATTGAATGATTTTAGAGAACTAGGGAATAAGCTTAAAGGAAGGACCTCCAAGTTAGTATCTTTGGAGATATTACCAGTGCCACATGCTAGCCCAGGGAGGCAGAAGGAGCTTAGGGAGGTTAATGCGTGGCTAAAAAAGTGGTGCAGTGCAGAGGGTTTTGGGTTTTTAGAGCACTGGGCTGACTTCTCACTTGGGTACAATCTCTATAGCAGGGATGGATTGCACCTAAGTGATGAGGGAGCTTTTGTGCTAGTGGATAGGATGGTACAACGGCTGGGGGAGTTTTTACATTTAGTAGGTGGGGGGAGGGACTATATAGAAGTATTGGGGTAAATAGGGTAGAGAGGGAAAGGGATGAATTAGTTACCCATGGGGGAGGAGAAGGGGGAGGGTTACAATAGACAGTAGGGAGTTATTAATAGGGGTCTCAAATACAGTGGCAAGCACTTCACAACGGCAGAGCCATAGCAACATAAAGTGTATGATTGCTAACGCAAGAAGTTTGCCTGGGAAAATGGACGAGCTAGAAATATTAGCAGTACAAGAAAAATGGGGCTTAATAGGCATTACTGAAACATGGTGGGATGAATCTCATGACTGGACTGTTAATCTGGATGGTTATAACCTATTTAGGAAAGATAGGGGAAATGGTAAAAGAGGAGGAGGGATCTGTCTTTATGTTAAGCCTGAATTTAAGCCTATAGTCAGAGAAGATATTTATGCGGGCATTAACGGCATCATTGAATCTTTGGTGGGTTGAGCTAAATAGTGGAGGAACTAATTCTAAACGCATATTGGTGGGAGTATTCTATAAACCCCCAAATATAGCTGAAAGCAAGGAAAAACAATTATTGTTACAGATTGGAAATGCAGCTAAGCATGGGCAAGTTCTATTAATGGGAGACTTTAATTACCCTGAAATAAACTGGATAAATGAGACCAGCAGCTCAGCTAAGGGGAGCAGGTTCTTGAGTACACTCAGGGATCATTATCTGGCCCAGGTAATACAAGAACCTACTAGAAATGGGGCCATCTTGGATTTAGTCATCACAAGTAATATTGATATAATATCAAATGTTAAAATAGGGGAACCCTTGGGGAACAGTGATCACAACACAGTATCATTTGAGATTGAATACAAAAAACAGAGTTGTAAGGGGCCAACAAAAACTCTAAATTTTAAAAGAGCTAACTTTAATGGGCTACGGGAAGCAATACTACATATAGACTGGGAGAAAGAACTTACAGGGAAAAATACTGAAAATAAATGGACAACATTCAAATCCTTACTAAATAAACATACTCATCGGCATGTACCATATGGAAATAAAATGAATAGGAGTAAATCATATCCCATGTGGCTTAACAATGATCATGATGAGGAAAAAGAAACATGCATTTAAATTATACAAGAAGGAGGGAACAGAGGCAGCTTTATGTGACTATAAGGAAATCAATAAGGCTTGCAAAAGGGCTATTAAACTGGCTAAAATAGACAATGAGAAGTCAGTTGCAATGGAAAGTAAGACTAACCATAAAATATTTTTTAAATATATTAATGGGAAAAAGGCCAGGAAGGAAGCTATAGGAACATATCATATCTGCTCATGGATTGAGAGCTGGCTAAAAGACAGGAAGCAAAGGGTTGTTGTGAATGGAACATACTCTGATTGGTCTAATGTGATAAGTGGGGTTCCTCAAGGTTCAGTATTAGGTCCTCTGCTTTTTAGCATATTTATTAATGATATAGAAGTAGGACTCGAAAGTAGTGTCTCCATTTTTGCTGATGACACTAAGTTGTGCAAGGTAATAAAATCAGATAATGATGTACTATCCCTACAAATGGATTTGCATAAATTAGAGAAATGGGCGGCTAAATGGTAGATGAGATGTAATACAAATAAATGTAAGGTTATGCATTTGGGCAGGGAAAATAGCCATGGAATCTATAATCTTAATGGAGCAAATCTTGGTGTATCAGATATTGAAAGGGATTTGGGAGTGCTTGTAGACAACCACCTAGGTAACAGCGCTCAAAGCCAAGCAGCAGCTGCAAAGGCAAGTAAAATATTAGCATGTATTAGGAAGGGTATAGAAGCAAGGGAAGCAAATATAATTCTGCCACTATACAAATCCCTAGTACGCCCTCATTTGGAATATGGAGTACAATTTTGGGCACCACTTAATAAAAAATACATTTTAGATCTGCAAAAAGTACAGAGAAGGGCTACAAAAGTAATAAGGGGAATGGAGTGGCTAAGTTATGAAGAAAGACTAACCAAACTAAACTTATTTTCGCTAGAAAAAAGGCGTCTACGAGGGGATATGATTACCTTATTTAAATACATCCATGGCCAATATAAGGCTTTGTCAAGTGAACTTTTCGTAGCAAGAGATTTTCAACTGACAAGAGGACACCCTTTGAGGTTAGAGGAAAAAAGATTTCACCTTAAACAAAGAAAAGGGTTCTTCACAGTTAGGGTGGTTAAACTGTGGAATTTTCTACCAAAGGAGGTGGTAACAGCGAATTCGATAGACAACTTCAAAAAGGGGTTAGATATATTTTTGAATAAGGAGGGCATTCAAGGCTATCCTAGATAACTAGCGAAGGAATATTGATCCAGGGAGAAATTTGATCACCAGTTTCTGAGGTCAGGAAGGAATTTTGCTTTTTTTCCCCTTATGAGACAATTGGCAAAGTTTCAATGTTTTTTTTTTTTCTGTTTGCCTTCCTCTGGATCAATTAACAATTAATAATAAATAGTGCACATTAAAAAGATCAATAGAGATCTAAAAAGGTTGAACTTGATGGACTAACTCTTTATTCATCCTCCAATACTATACTATTAATAATTATTTAATCAACAAATTAATTAATAACTAATCCGCATATTGCAGATTAGAGGAGATCTTAACAGGTTGAACTTGATGGACTTCAACCTTAATTACTATGTAACTATGTAACTATGAGTTGATGCCAAAGAGCTCGATTTTGGTCCCACCACACTTTCACCCAGTTCTCTTCTGAATCATTCAGATGTTCATTGGCAATATTCAGACGGGCCTGTACATGTGCTTTCATGAGCAGTGAGACCTTGCGGGCGCTGCAGGTTTTTAGTCCTTCAAGGCGTAGTATGTTACTAATTGTTATCTTGGTGAGTATGGTCCCAGCTGCCTTGAGATTATTTAAAAGATCCTTCCGTGTAGTTCTAGGCTGATTCCTCCCCGTTCTCATGATCATTAAAACTCTGCAAGGTAAGATCTTGGGTGAAGCATCAGACCGAAGGAGACTGGCAGTTATTTTGTATTTCTTCCATTTGCGGATAATTGCACCAATTGTTGTCACCTTCTCACCAAGCTGCTTGGCTATGATATTGTAGCCCATTTCTGCCTTTTGTAGTTCTACAATCTTGTCCCTGACATCCTTGGACAGCTCTTTGGTCTTGGCCATGGTGGAGAGTTTGCAATCTGATTAATTGATTGCTTTTGTGGATACGTGTATTTTATACAGATAACAAGCTTAGATTAAAAGCATTCCCTTTTAGAGAGTGCTCTTAATCTCAGCTCGTTATCTGTATAAAAAAACACCAGGAGCCCGAAATCTTGTTGATTGATAGGGGATCAAATACACATTTTTCTCACTGAACTGCAAATCAATTTATAACTTTTTTGACATGTGTTTTTCTTGTTTTTCTTTTTGTTATTCTGTCTCACTGTTAAAATACACCTACCATTAAAATTATAGACTGTTAATTCCTTTGTCAGTGGTCAAATGTTCAAAACAGCAGGGGATAAAATACTTTTTTTCCCCTACTGTATATTACCAACAGGATTTTTGTTGTTTCTCTATTATTTTGTTTTAAGGCCGTCTATCAGGTTCAGTAGCTGAGAAGCCTGTTTATCTGTAGGGTAATTATTACTCATGCTTGTGTCTTTGAGGAAAGGTGGTCTAATTGGGAGGAGGGAGATCCATGGTCTAGAGACAATGATGGAGATGTGGATATAATATTTTCTTTATATGGTCTATTGAGTCTCTTCCTGTATGGAGTTTAGGTTACTAGAGACTTGAGCTCTGGTTGAAAAGTCTAAAAAAACAGATACACATTGGCCTTTTTATTGACTACAGCATCTGGTTTTGGTCCAGAGGAATAATTGAACCATATGTCTACAGTTTGGACCAACCGGTAAAAACCTTTATCCCAGGGCTTGGCGAGGAAACCTCCTGAGGCCTACTACATGTAATAAACTGATCATCCATATTAATGTTATCCCCACTGCAAGCATTTTCTTCCTATATCCCTATGTCGCTGTGTTACTAGAACTACTTATCTTATCCACATCCACCAGGATACTTTGCATACCATTTATAATTTGTCACTGTATGGCTTTGTTGCTGTGTTTTTGTTATGATTTATGCTAAGAATTAATATTACTTATCAAGTATGGTGTTGGTGTTTGCCTCGCTAATGTTGATACCATAGCATTTCCGTAACACCAATTAAAGGACCCTGAAAGTCAACATCTGTGCATCTGTTTACATCATTGTATTAAATCATGAAGGTAGCTAAATATTATCAATCTATTTCACCTTTTGAAGTCATTACACAAAACCCAGGTGTTTATAAATGATGCACATAATAATAGTGAATTAAAACGCAAGTGTAAGGGAAGTATGGTGACACAGTTGTTACCATCTTGTTTTAAATATATATCCTCATTGCTAAGTTATAGGTTTGAGCCCCCTGCCTGCCACATTTATGTTATTAACAATGTACCTATGTATTATATATATACAACTGTTTGTACAGATATTTAGTTATACACATACAAAAAATAATTAGACTACTGCACCTCATACTGACATATGCTCTAATATATAACATTAATGCATATATCCTTGTTTTATGAAACATGAATATCATACATAGCTGTGGCTGGAATCAAACTCATGACCAGTACCCCCACCATCACCCTCACTAGTGACAGAGCTATTACCTCAACCATACATTAACACAGGATAGATATATTGAGGGAAGATATATATACAAAATACCAATCATTTGTTTAAATAATTAATCTGGAGGTTCCCAGTCATGGTAGAATACAAACACACAGAAACAGTGATAACAGTATAACAATACCCTACTTTATTAGATACACAAAGCACATGTTTATATGTATACGTCCGTGCATTAATATCATGGGTGTGGTGGGGGCAGATCCCAGTGGGGCAAGAGGCTTTATGTGCAAAAAGGGGATACCTAAAGTGGTTAATGTAATAGTCTAGAATAATCATGATGCATAGCGCCTACCAGGGTCACTACACCACTGCAACCAGAATACAATCACAAAAAGTATCATCAGAAATCACTCCATTTAATCTTAGTAACCAGTAATCCCCATAGCACTTACTTTTAGTTAGTATCTGCTCAATTAAACAGATGCAATACATCATGGATAATGTCATACAAATCTATTCCACACACAGTGTCTTTTCATATATTAAGGAATAATCCCAAATAAATGATCAGAATCTGGAAAACAGAAAGATGAGATTGAAAAAACATGCCCTCACGGTCGTGAGATTGTGCTATTAAGACCTACAGAGACAAGAACAAGATATAAATCAGAACACTATTTGGATTGACTTCAACAGCTTATCTCAACATCAATCCATATTGAACATAAGTTGCTGAAATATTCAACATAACCATACATGTACACACTCTGTAGCCAGGCAATAGCATGTCAACATTTATACTAATTAATTTTCATTGAGGAATGTGGATGAGGAGGACTTAGGGGATGTTCTCATCTATCTCCTCACCTGGGGTAGCTGTGTAGCAGATGGCATTGGCGGTAAGGTGTGAGATGAGGAGGCCATTGTGTCTTGTTGTGATGGTGGTGGAGCCTGTGAAACCAAAGGCTGGAGAGATATGATCTGGCCTTCTGCCAATTCCAAATAGCCACTCAATGAGTGTTTTCTGGGCTTGTCTGTCACTATTTGCCTTTAGCTCATACCTCTTCAACCTTCGATTGTGCCTCATCATCTCACCAGATAGCGATCTGATGCTGTCCATGAGAGAGGTCAAAAAGTAATTCTGCCTTTCCATCTGGAGGGCCAGTTGTTCCATTATGGTGCAATGGTTTTCATCCGCCCTCTGGTTATGGTGAATGATCTCCCGCAAAGTGGTTTGGGAGGAAGTGTGAGGTCTGTCACTGGACATATCAGGCGATGGTGTTGGTGTCAGTCATGGCAATGGTGGTTGTGGTGATGGTGTAGCCCAGGCTGGGTGAGCCCAGGTTGAGAGTGGAGGAGCAGTGGTGTCCTGCCAAGGCATCCATGGTATCGGTGCAGGTGACAGTGGTGGGCCTGCTTATGGTGGTCTCCAGTAACAAGACATCTGTGGATGGTGGTTGCTGGCTCCAGGAAATGTGAAGTGGAGGTGGAGATGGATGAAAAGGCTAATAATGTGCCCATGATGCATGTGAGGGCCTGAGGGGTGATTCCCACAATGGTGGTGTCTTGATGCTGATGGGCCAGCTTCCTGGGATGGTTCTGGGCCCTCTGGAAGGTTTTCAGCTTCCTCAACCACCACTCTCAATGGTGGATGTGGTCCCCCCTCCTGTAGAGCCACTGTCTGTGTCTCTGTGGGCAGGGTAGGCCTCCTGGGTACTAAAATGAAAGGAAACTAGTTTTTGAGTTTGAATTCTCTAAACAATTGTTTGCTATGTGTTTCCATATTTCTGACATCATGGTCACTTGTAATTGGCTGTGGTGACTGTTTTACGCAGATAAAAATTGACCTATATCATGAGAATTGTGGATCATAGCTCATATGGATAATTGAGGCATTGCCGTTGAGGCATTGAAACACGTGGCTGCAAGCAGTTAAGAAATGCGGGGCTTACATGGCTAACTTACATTGCCCCAGAAATCGAAAAACACAAAAAACAAGACAAAATTAAAATATAAAATAAAAAAACACTCACACATAGCATGGGGGAAACGCCAGAATGCCTTGAAGTGAGGTTGCATAAAAAAAAAGATACGAGATTAGTGGCCAAACCAAAAACCCTAAAAATGCACTAACTACACCAAAAAATTACAAAAACATCACAGACAGCATGGGGCAAAAGGCAGGACGTCTGTGAGTGAGGTGGAATGCAAATTAAACTTGATTTAGAAGATTGTCGTCACTCGAAAATCGCCTAAGCAAGGAAAAAAATGGCTAACGAAAAAAATGAAACCGAGGCTACACAACCCCAAACTACGTAAAACACAGCCAGCCACGTATGTGGTAGAAAAATATTAATAAGAAGGACGGCGCCATTTTAAAATAGTAACTTACACATTTACACATTAACATTGTGAAATTTCGGATTTCCCGCCTAAAACAAAGTTTTGTCTCGCGCAAGCAGCCAATATATAGTGCACACTTGACACAGAACTGACAATTTCTCCTCAGGTGATGACAGTCTGAATGGACATTTTCTGCTGCTGGAAAATCAAAAGAGATTGTTAGCTCTTCAGGATACTGTTTGATGATTATTAAATTCAAAAATATACTGTATATTAATAATCATTAATCAATAATTAATTAATTAATTAATTAATTATTAATTTTAAAAAAGGATTATTTAAACAAATTGAGCAAACAAGAATTGACGCTTGATTTAGTTTAGCAATACTTTCATGCTTACCTGTTTCTAAGATATTAATTCATTCAATAATTAATTAATAATGTACTTTAATTTCTTTATTATTAATTAGTAATCATTCAGAAAAAAAAGAGCTTAACGTTTATTAATACATGATTAATGCAAAAAATTTAGAAGACATTTACACATTGATTCATTAATTATTAATGTACATTATTTAATTAATTAATTATTAGTAAGCATTATGAACAAAAAAAAAAGATTTTACAATGCCTTTAGTTTAGGAATATATTAATGCTTACATCTTTAGAATACATTTAGTCAGTGATTAATTGATTATTAATGTACTTTAATTTATTAATTAGTAATACTAAAAAATGGAAAAAAAAAGGACCACAAACAAAATGTATATTTTAAGATGCACTGACATATCCGTGATGATGCGGATAGCCTAATAGGAATTAATTCAAATATTACAAATGCTTTCCATTTTTTTTTACAGTTTCAGTGATGCTGCAGCTGAATCAACAGAGAGTGACGTTTGCAGCCTTTCAACATCATAAACAGCACCTTTACAGGTATATCATTAAATTATGTTCTTTGCAAAAAAAAAGGATTTAAGTCTTCTTAGTTGGAATTGATGACAGGTATTGATTAATTAACATATATTAATATATTAATTAATAATTAGTAATCAGGACCAAGAAAATGTTTTGGTTTAACAATACATTGATGAGTATTGCGTTTATGTTTTCCATCTATGCTAATATATCTGTGTTGCTGCTGATTGACTGATAGGGATGAAGCAATATATTACAATTTTTTTAAAATCTTATTTGACAGTTTCAGCGTACTTGCAGCTGACTGAACACAGAGAGTGACGTTTGCAGCCATTCAACAGCATAAGTATCATCTTGACAGGTATATCATTAAATTAGGTTCTTAGAGCAAAAACATGTATTAAACTATTTTTATTTGGAATTGATAACACTTATTGATTAATTAACGTATATTAATATATTAATTAATTAATAATTAGTATTCATAACAAAAAAAAATTTGATTTAACAATACATTGATGAATATGCTTTTATGTTTTGCATCTATGAGAATATATCTGTGTTGCTGGTGATTGACTGATAGGAATGAAGCAAAATATTTCAAATATTCCAAATGATTTCAATCTTATTTCACAATTTCATCCGCTCTGCAGCTGACTCAACACAGAGAGTGACGTTTACAGCCTTTGAACACCATAAAGATCACCTTGACAGGTATATCATTTAATTATGGAGTTAGGGAACAAAAAAGGCTACATTTTTTGTTCATAACATGGATAACAGTTATTGATTAACGTATAATAATATTATAATTAATTAATAATTAGTCATCATTTTAAAAAAAAGGAGAACGCAATAAAAGTAAGAACAATTTTTAACATGCACTTATATATCTGTCTAACAGCTCATTTATGTACATTGTTTTTGGAAATATTAATTAATAATAAGATAAAAAACAAGATGAGGTTAGAAGACTTTAAAAAACATGTACATTTTACTAAGTACTTAAATATATGGAGTTCATTCAATCAAGAAGGAATGGAATTCAATGATTAAAAATGTTTTTCATGTTATTTCACAGATTACTCATCTCTGTACCTGACTGAAGACAGAGAGTGAATTTGTAAGGATTTTTACACAAAGAACAGCAAGTACGCATATATATGATTTTAGCATGCACTTATCGTTTGGTATTGATGACACTTAATGATTAATTCAGGAAAGTATATTTATATAATATATTGATTTAGGGACTCATTCATTTGTAATTTTAAAAATGTAATAGGGAGCTATATAATGACATAGCATATGATTTAAAATGAACATTTAGGGAATGAACATCTATCCAAAAATAAAGTTTTAATAAAAATAAAAATGTGCTTATATAGTGCCAGATTGCTTGGAATAACTTGCAAATGAATGAGGCTTTTAGGATTTCATTTTGCAAAAAAAATAATAAAGGAAGATGAATGAGGTTTGGAGATTTTAATTGGTCATTACAAGAAACAAAAAAAGATGAAGATATATATATGCGTATCTAATTATCTTTTAAAGAACCTCAAAACATCATTCATTGCATCTTTAAGAAAATTGAACATTATTTTAGAACACATCTATACTTTGATAACAGCTGTTTATGTTTGATCTTTTTTATGACAATATAAGTAACTATTTAGGTTTAACATTGATCTCAGTTTTGGATTAATTCATTAACGTATATTCATTTAGTAATGAATTGATAATTCAGTACTTCTAAAATAAAAATAAAAATGTTCAATATATATATGTGTAATTCTTTGCTATTTAATGTATGTCAATAGAACACTCCAAAAATGGTTTAATTTTTTGCATATAAAAAAAAAACAATTTAAAATCTTAGCATTCTTTAACTAATGCTATTTACTTTTAGATTGAGACCACCTACAAACAATATTTACAGAAAACAAAAAAAAAATTTTTTACACCTGTATTTACAATTACAGATTGCAATGGCGGAAAATGGAGAAGACAACTTTGAACGCAAAAGAAGATTGGCAAGGGAAAGGAAGCAAAGGTGGAGAGCTGCACAATCACCTCAAACTTCCCAATGCTTAAGAGAAGAAGACCAACAGAGGCTTTTAATTAAAAGAAAAATGAGTAAGAAAGCACAAAGTGAGTGTGCTGGGGATACAAAGAAACGAAAAAGTAAACTAAAACATGTCTGTGAACCATTGCCCAATGATAATATATTGCCTATTGACACCAATGTTCAGACAAGTGACACCAATATAGATATAGAAAGTTGTAGGGATATCTATGTTGAGGAAGTGCATGAGAATGTGTTTAGTAGAGTACTAAAAGTAGACACTCATTATTGTGGATTACTTAATGTTGTTTGTCAGTTTTGTGGGGCCTATCATTTTTTCAGGGAAAGACCAACTGACGCAGACATCATTAGTTGTTGTCAGAAACGAAAGGTAAGACTTCCACAAAGACACCCATTTCCAGATTACTTACAAAGTATCATGAGCGATCCAACATTTCCAAATTATACCAATTAAAAAAAAAACATAAGTTCTTATAACAGTGCAATTTCATTTGCTTCAATGGGTGCCACATTAGCAGAAAATGTCCCAGGACATGGTATTTACTATTTTAGAGTTCAAGGACAAATTAACCACCAAACTTCACATTTACACCCACAAGAAGGTGAGCAAAGGAAATTGCACAGTTATATGTCTTAGATACAATGGAAGCTGTTGAAGAAAGAATGATGCTTCCAGAAAATAAACAGTGTTTGCACATAGTCTTTGAACATCTGGATAAAATTATGGCCAAAAACCCATACAGTCAAGCATACAAACAATTAGCACAAGTTGAAAAAGAACAACAGGAACGTGCTCAAAGACATCAGTTGACAATGCCAAGAGTAAATATGGTGTTAAAAGGAGATCTCAAAAATGATCAAAGACGGTATAATTTACCAACAGTAAATGAGATTGCCATGGACTTTAAAAATGAAGATTGTGAACCCCTTTTCAGCGGGATATTAGAATATATCCACGCAATGAAGAACAACCTTTTATAAACATGAATATATTAAGTTGTAATTTAGATCCAATTACATATCCCATTTTCTTTCCAAATGGTGAACCTGGATGGGAACCAAAATTACAATTGCAAAGTTATCCCAATAGTAAAGTCTGTGTTAGATGCAATATTTCTATGCTGGAATATAAAGTGGCACAAACTGCTATTTGGGATTCTTTTAATCCAATTTTAAGTGGGGGCAAACTCACTCAACAATGGATTATTGATTCCTATCTACAAGTCGAGGCAAATAATCTAAATTTCATAAAATTTCAACAAAATAAGCTTCGAGTAGAACAGTATTGTGAATTGATGGATTATGTCGTTGAATTGGCTACCAACAGAGACATTCCAGCTGGAAGAGCAATTATTTTGCCATATACTTTCCAAGGATCTCATCGCAATATGCAAGAAAGATATAATGATGCCATGGCTATTGTCACAAAATTTGGCAAACCAGATTTATTCATTACATTCACATGTAATCCACAATGACCAGAGATTAAGGACAATTTGAATCTGGGACAAACTACTTCTAACCGACCAGATTTAGTGGCAAGACTATTCAAAATCAAACTCAATTCATTAATACATGATATAACTAAAGCACAGTTATTTGGAAAATGTGTGGCATTTGTTTATACCATTGAATTTCAAAAAAGATGCCTGCCACATGCTCACATACTTTTAATCCTGCATGGAAAAGATAAATTGAATACTGCAGAGAGAGTGGATTCAGTCATTACTGCAGAATTGCCAGATCCAGAAAAATATTCAAAACTTTTTGATATTGTTAAACACAGAGAATGATTCATGGGCCATGTGGAGATATGAATCCTAATTCACCATGTATGGAAAATAAAAAATGTACAAAATAATTTCCTAAACAATTTCAAATGCAAACTTATGCTAATTGTTATGGATACCCTTTGTATAAAAGAAGACAAGGACAAATAGCTATTATCCATGGACAAAAGGTTGATAATAGATATGTTGTTCCATACAATCCACATTTGCTCATGAAGTACAATGCACACATAAATGTGGAAGCTTGCACTTCTATTAAATTTATTAAATATGTGTATAAATATAAATACAAAGGATATGATGCAGCAACTGTTGTGCAAGGTGCAGCAAACGAAAAGGAAAATCCAATTTTACATGACGAACTTTCAAATTATTTAGATGCTCGCTATGTCAGTGCTCCCGAAGCAATGTGGCATCTGGCTTCTGAAATTTGAGATGCCTGATTGGTCACATGCTGTGTATCGTTTAGCTCTATATTTGCCACAAAGTCAGTCTGTTTCCTTTACTGCAGGCAATGAAAGAACTGCCTTAGCTCAAAATGAACACAGAAATACAACACTTACTGCTTGGTTTAAATTAAACTGTCAGGATACGCAGGCCAGACAATTTTTATACATTGCGATTACATATCACTATGTATTTGTAAATGGTCTATGGCAACAACGAAGAAGAGATACACATAAAATTATACCACAAATGTATACCACCAGTCCAAGGGACATTGAACGTTTCAGTTTAAGATTACTTCTTTTACATGTTCCCGCTGCACAAAGTTTTGAACATTTACGCATATTGAATGACATCGTTTATGATACTTTCCTTTTAGCTACAAGACATCAAAACTTCATAGCTGATGATACAGAATGGGAGAGGTGTCTGGAAGAAGCAGCACTATGTCAAATGCCAAAACAAATGAGAGAACAATTTGCGTTCATTTGCATCTTTTGCAATGTACCTGATGCATTTACTTTGTGGGAAACATTTAAATGAAATATGTCTGAAGACTTCTTGAAACGTTACAATGAGCCAATATCACTGTGAAAAACTTTAATGGAAATTCAAGAAATTTTGCTTGCTCATGGATTAATTTGTGCAAGTTTTAATTTGCCTGATCCAGGACTTATAGATGACATCAACTTTGATGATTATGACACTAAGCTACAAAAACAAAAAACAGAAGGAAAACTGGCAACTTTAAGTACTTTACAATTACAAGCATTTAATGCCATCACAAATGCTACAGATGATGAAATGGTCAAAGACCCTTATTTCTATCTAGACTTGGTGGATCAGGAAAAACTTTTCTGTACAAATGTTTGATGAGTTACATTCGAGCACAGGGCCAGAGAGCAATGCCATTTGCTACAACTGGAGTTGCAGCACTTTTGTTAGACGGTGGGAGAACAATGCATAGTGGATTTAAACTGCCAGTTCCCATTTTGGAAACATCAGTGTCAGATATTCGACTGAATTCTTTACAAGCCAAAAAATAAAATAAAAAATTAATTATCATAGACGAGGCAACAATGATGTCATGTCATGCTTTGCAATGTATTGATAGATTCTTAAAAGAAGTGATGGATAATAATTTGCCATTTAGTGGAAATGTGATGTTGTTAGGAGGAGATTTTAGGCAAACATTACCTGATATGCTACATGGCAATAGAACTGATATAATTGCAACAAGACAAGTAAACTGTGGAAAATATTTACACATCTCAAATTCGAATTAAATATGAGATCTGAAGGCCAAAACGAATTCAATGATTGGCTCATTCAAATGGGAGAAGGAAAACATCCAAAAATACATGATTTACCCAATGATACCATTGAAATTCCATTAACAATGGTATGCAAGGAATCACTCATATCAGTAAGCTTTCAAAACACTCTGAATATCAACAATTACTCAGACATTGAAAACAAAGGGATATTAACATCAAAAAATATAGATGCCTTGAATCTAAATAAAAAAAAATTTAAATTCATGAAGGCACCACAAAATAATTATTACCGTGCAGATTCAGTTCTGGCTGACAATAAAGACAGTGAATCTAACTTTAGTATAGAATGTATTAATTCTTTAACCCCATCTGGAATGCCACCACATGTTTGCAATTGAAAAAAGGGGCAATTGTCATGCTATCACATATATAGTTGTGAGCTTGTGAGTTGTTGCAAATGAGTTCCCCGCAAATGCGGGTCCTCGCGAAGCGAGGGCAAGCATTTGCAATGGTGGAGCATCCCAACGTCCCGAAGCGAGGGTCCGCATTTGCGGAGGTGGAGGCTCCAACGTCGGCTGTGTTAACACACACACACGACTTCAAAAAAATAAAAATCTCAAAGGCGCCTCCCACCGGTTACACACACACACACCGCGGACGAGGGCCTCAGTTGCTGGCATGGAGCGCCGAAGGCTCTCCATGACAGCAACTGAGGTCCTCGCTTCCGCAAATGCGGGTCCTTGCGAAGTGAGGGGCCACAATTGCAATGCGGGTCCTCGCAAAGCACTTAGGGAATGAGGCAACCTTAACGTAACAGACACCGACATGCACTAAGAATCCCACTATAACGGCCGACCCGCGCTCAACTACAAACAGTGAAAACACACCAAATACTTACAAAACCGACATAACAAGCTTACCCATAGCAAGGGGGGACACCCAGGACCTCTGAAAGTGAAGTTACACCTCCATTTAAGTCCAAATTCCCGAGTTCAGACACATGAAAATCCCCTAAGCGAGAGAAAAAATATCCGCCGAAAAAAATGAAAACGAGGCTCAAAGACACAGGACCACTCAGCCACCTACAACTTACCCAAGAAGGGATCCGAGATAAGATCGTAAACCCGGATTAACCGCAGGGGATCCGAGATAAGCTCCGAGCCCTGCATTAACCCCACTTTAACCATCGCAGTGGGGGTCCCGATTGCACGCGATCGGGGACCCCCGCTGCAGTCAAAGTTCAAAATTGCCACGTTACAGGTCCTTAAAGGACCGTAAAGGTCCTTAAAGGACCCGTTGTAAAAGAAAAAAAAATACACTGTCACCCTGTCAATCATGGGGGTCAATACAGACCCCCCATAAAACCCTCATTAACCCTGTCACTCATGGGGGTCAATACAGACCCCCATAAGCCCTTCATTAACCCTGTCACTCATGGGGGTCAATACAGACCCCCATAAGCCTCTATTTAAACCCATCAGTCCCATAAGGGTATATTAACACCATTATGGGCCTGTTACAACACTACATTAACCACATAAGTGCCATGATGGTCCTCAAGGACCATCAGGACACTAAGTATTAACACTATACTGCACTATGCCACCCCCAATAAAACATTAAAGATCAACTAAACACCCTCTACACTAACCTATTAACATCCACACTACCTAACCCCTATTAACCCCCACCACTCTAATTACAGAAAATAAAAAAGCCTAAAGTCACAAAAAATAAAAATGGAACATTACAGAAAAAAAGAAACATTACAACCCCCCCTCTCAATACAGAAAAAAAAACACACCTGAAAAGGAAATACATATAATACAAAAACATACAATACAAATACATACAATAAAAATACATCCAATTATTATACAATTACATACAATTACAATACAATACACCACTATCTAATATACACTACATAATCTATCTAAATAAATAGCATAATCTAATATGCATGCTATCTATATAATAATACATTCCCAACTATCTAAATAAATACCATAATCTTATATACATCCTATCTATATAATAATACATACCCAATTTATCTAAATAAATAGCATAATCTAATATACATCCTATCTATATAATAATACATTCCCAATGTATCTAAATAAATAACACAATTTAATATACAATACATCCTATGCTATCTATATAAAACCCCTAGCTAACATACAATAAATGCTATCTATATATTAACTAATCTAAGCTAAAATAAAAAAATAAGACCATTTACCTTTGCAGATGTCCACTGCGATCAGCCACCTACGAAAAAAAAATTATAAAAAATGAGTGCAACACGTTTACACTTATAAAATAAACATTATAGACATTCTATACATTCTATACATTCTATACATTCTAAATATTCTACTCACCTTTCCGCCATGTCCCGTCCGGCATTCTTTAAATCCTTCTCCGGCGCGGCACCTGTTAAAAAAAACACCACATTAATACATATACATCAAAATAAAATAAACATGATCTACATTATACTTACCTCCCCGAGATGTCTCCGGCCTCCTCCGGATCCTCTTCTGCCACGCCCTGTAAAAAAATATATATATATATAAATACTTACATCTGCACTCCCGGACATCCCCGACGCTAATGAGGCTCCAGGAGAATTTTCCGGAAGAAAATAAGCAATGGCGCCTTCTGATTGGTTGAAAACGCTGTCTATCAAATTCACCCAATCAGGAGGCGCCAATGTGTGAGTCAATCAGAAAGGGATACACCCTAAAATCTCACTCTGATTGGATAATGCACCTATCAATCTTTATTTAAACCAATCAAAAGGCGCAGATGCCTTCAGCTAATCATAATGGAATACACCCCACAGGGTGATTGGTTGGAGCCTCTGCGTATTCTGATTGGTTGCACTGACAATAGCCAATCACAATGAAATACACCCTCACGTACTGATTGGTGAAGGATTTGTGCATTCTCATTGGCTACTGTTAAAATCAATCAATATTACAGCCAATGGGAAGGCGCAGATGTCTTAACCAATCAGTACGTGGGGGTATATTCCATTGTGATTGGCTGATGGCAATAAAGCCTTAGGATTGGTTCAAATAAAGATTGAAAGGTGTGTTATCCAATCAGCATTGTATTTTGGGGTGTATACTTTTTTCATTGGTTCACAAATGGGGTCTTCTCATTGGCTGAATTTGAGAGACAGCCTTTTCAGCCAATCAGAAGCCGCCATTGCCAATTTTACTCTGGAACACTCCATAGGAAGGTCATTAGCGTCGGAGACATCCGCCAGGGCGGATGTGTGTCGTTTTTTGTTTGTTTGTTTTTTAAAGGCTCGGATGCTTCCGGAAAAGACGAGGAGGCCGGAGACATCGCAGAAAGGTAAGTATAATGTAGATTGTGTTTATTTTACTTTGCTTTATGTTTACTAATGTAATGTTTTTTTTTTACAGGAGTACCGCCGGACAACAAGCAAAGATGGCCGACGGAACATGGCGGACAGAACATTGAGGACGGGACATGCTGGAACGGGACATGCTGGAAAGGTGAGTATAATATTTACAATATTTAGAATATTTACAATGTTTAGAATGTTTAGGTATTTCATGTAAACGTGTTGTATTAATTTTTGGAATCTTTTTTACCGTAGGTTGCTGATCTGAAGAAACATCTCAAAGGTAAGTGGTCTTAATTATTTTATTGTGCAATACATGCTATCTATATATATATATATATATATATATATATAGCTACCCTAATTGTAAGCTACAATTAGGGTAGCTATATATATATATAGATAGCATGTATTGTATATTACATAGATAGGGGGATGTATTATTAGATAGTATTGTATATTACATAGTGGGATGTATATTACATAGTGGGATGTATATTACATTATATAGTGGCATGTATATTCCATAGTGGCATTTATATTAGATAGTGGCATGTATAGTAGATAGTGGCATGTTTATTACATAGGGTTGTATTGTATTTTATTTAATTGTATTGTATTTTATTTTATTGTGTTGTTTTGTATTATATGTATTTCATTTTCAGGTGTGTACTTTTTTTTTAAAATGTTGTAGTGACGGGAGGTTATAATGTCTTTTTTTATTTTCTGGAATGTTTTTTTTTATTTTTGGTCACTTAGGTTTCTTTTTTTGGTTCTGTAATGTACATTTTTTATTTTTCGTGATTTTACTTTTTCTTATTTTATGTCACGTACATTTCTGCTTTTGGAGGAATTTAGTTACTTGAGGCACACAGTACACTCACATTGTGTGACAGACAGCATTTCAACACTTTCTTTTATTGACCGTCATTTTTTGACAGGCAAGTCGCTAGTTGAGAAATATAAATCCAAAAAAAGGACTTTGTAATGGGACCAGATTAATTGTTCATGATTTAAAAGATCATTTTATACATGCAGAAATTATGACTGGGACCCATAAAGGTGAACAAGCTTTTATAGCAAGAATTGATTTGGCTCTAAGTGAGAGTGGTTTGCCTTTTGTCCTTCAAAGGAGACAATTTCCAGTTATCATGGCATTTGCCATGACCATCAATAAATCCCAAGGACAACATTTTAAGTCTGTAGGTATTTTTTTAGAAGAACCTGCACATGGACATTTTTTGCACATGGACAACTTTTTCAAGGTGCATAAATCCAGATGATATTAAAGTTTCAGTTGAAGACAACTCAAGTCAGGGTAATCTACTGCTCAATGGCCGTATTTTTAAAAAATATATTGTGTAGTACATGGTTTTGCAATCACAGATAATAGTGGATTCATTTGAAGGAAGAAATTGAAGGTCAATTGGCCTCTTCTTAGTGGAACACTATTTCAGTTATAAAATATGTGAACAATTTTTGAAAAATACAGTAATAACCAACACAAAAGGATGAAAGGAAAAAAAGGAAAAAAAAGGGCTTACATCCCATATACAGAAATAAAAGTCTGCTGTGCTCTTTGAAAGGAAACCAGTTTCAAGGAAAAATAAAAAAATGGAATGTCTTGGAAGTCATTTTAGACATGAATAGCTCCACAAAATAGTTAGCTTGCATTTTATTAATTTTACAATTTTTCTCTCAGGTTTTAAGCTTAAAAATATGCATGAAAAGGACTGATAAGTTGATACATTCTTTGTAATTAAGGTTTAATATTAGTAGCAGCATCATCATTTGTTGAAAAATTAAAATGGTGCATGATATATAGATTATTGATCCAGGGACGACTCCGATTGCCAGTTAATGGAGTCAGGAAGGAATTATTTTTAGACCACACTTTCAACAAATTTACAAATCTGAAATTACATTTATTGAAACTTGCCTTCCTATGAATTCAATATTCAAGGTCAATATAGTTTAAAATAAATTAAGGTTAAATGTTATTATCTTATGTTAATATTTGCATTGTTAGCATTGTATGTTAAAAAGTTGGCAAAATTAGGAATGATTTTTTCCCCTTTTGAGACAATTGGCTTGGTTGCAATTGGGTTGTTACTGTTTGCCTTCCTCTGGATTCAATACCTATGTGCTTTAACAGGAATTTAAATAGAAGTTTGTATGTTAAAAAGCATTCTGTCATGGTTGAAGAGACTCATTTACAAAAAGTTCAACGATTTCATGTTAGTATTGTTAAAAAAAAAAAACATTACCCACTGCTATAAATATAAGTTGAATATTAGAAACCTTCATGTAATGGTTCACAATACGTATTCTGAGAAATTTGATGGATTGTTATAATATTATTCCATACATGATAATTACAAAGTTTGATAAAGTTTAACAGTACATTGTTAAAAAAAAATAATAATAATAAAATCAACATTTTTGTTCTTCTTTGTAGATAAGAAAAAGATTCAGAGTATTAGATAATCACATTCTGTCACAAACAGCATTTCCAGCATTCAAATTCTATTGACTGTCATTTTTTGATGGGCAAGTCGCTAGTTAAATATAAATAGGTTAAGTATATTCATTTATTAATTCATATTAATTTATTAATTCACTGTACTAAATACATTTTATATTTTACATTGTACTTATATATCTGTCTTCGTTGCAAAGCAGGAAACTTGAAGTACACGAGGGGAGAGATTCGCAATGAATGCTGAATGTCCACAGAGAAGCAAAAGCCTTACATTGTGTGGCAAACAGCATTGCCATGGCTTTAAATTGTATTTCCGTCATTTTGTAATGGCAAGTTGCTAGTATTTTTATATTTTTCATCATGAATATATGATTGTCCACTCAAATCCAGGTAAGAGATTAGCTATAATTTTGGAATATATATATACATAATGACTTGCCCATCAAAAAAGACAGCAAGAAAATTGTGAGGCTGGGAATGCTGTTAGCCACACAATGTGAGCCTCTGACACTCTTAACCTTTTTGTTGTCTACAAAGAAGTACAACAATTATAATAAATGTGTTTGCTTTTTTAACATTCAACTTGTATTTCAACAACTTGTAAACCATCAGGTTTTAACAAAATATTAACATTTTTAATTGTCATGTATGCAGGAATAATATAACATGATGAAGTTTGTATGAATACGTATTGTAAACCATGACATAATGCTTTATAACATGCAACTTATATTTCAATACAAACATTTTAAATTCTGTGCTATGAAGGAGTAATATAACAGTAGGTCAACTTTGTATGAATGAGTATTTTAAAACTTTACATAATGCTTTGTAACAGGAAACTTGAACTGAATTCTTTATAAGCCAAAAAATAAATAATTATCATAGATGAGGCAACAATTGTCAACTACTGGTAAACCACATAGGTATTGAATCCAGAGGAATGCAAATAGTAAAAACACCAATTGAAACTTAGCCAATTGTATCAGAAGGGGGGAAAAATATTCCTTCCTGTTCCCAGTAACTGGCGATCAGATTACTCCCTGGATCAATACTGTGTATTTAATTATACATTTCAATTTAGGAACAAATGGTCATCCTCCAACTACTATGAACCCCTAATTATGTACAATGAAACAACTTTTCACACATTTTAAAATACTATTTTAACATTCCAAACAGTAACTTCATGTACTAACATTTAACCTGGAATTTTAGGAAATGCAACATAACTGTTTTGTGGGGCCAATAATGGCAAAAGGTCATTTCCAAGATATTTCAATATGTTGCTTTGTCTTTGTTTTTGTTTTGTTTTTTCACTTTTTTTTTGTTATTCTTGTAGTTATTGAAAATGGCAGATAGAGTTTGAAATGTGAAATAGTGGTCCTCTAAAAAGAGTCTGCCAGACATCTAAGTTCGTCCACAGAGTATAAACCACTGTTATTTATGTGTTTTTGTAATTTTATAGAGTTTCCTATGTAAAATAGTGGCCCTCTAATTAATCTGGTCCCATTACAAAGGCCCTTTTTGGGATTCATATTTCTCAGTAGCATGACAATTGCCCCATTTTTCAATTTCAAAACATGTTGTAGCATTCCATATGGTGTTGAAGAAATGATAAATTCTATACTAAAGTTAGATTCACTGTCTTTGTCATCAGCCAGAACTGAATCTGCACTGTAATCATTTTTTTGGGGTGAAGTGATGAATTTTAAAATGTTGTTATTTAGATTCAAGGCATCAATATTTTTTGATGTTAATATCACTTTGTTTGCAATGTCTGAGTAATCTTAATTATTGATAGTATTAAGAAAGATTGCAGATGTGAGTGATTCATTGGAAATAATTTGTAATGGAATTTCTACAGTATAATCAGGTTGATTATCTATTTTTGGATGTTTTCCTTCTCCAATGAATTAGCCAATCATTGAATTCATTTTGACCTTCAGATCTCATATTTAGTTCTAATTACAGGTGTGTAAATATTTTTCACAGTTTACTTGTCTTTATACATGTTTTGATGTCAGTCCTATTTGCATGTGGCACAACAGGTAATGTTTGCCTAAAATCTCCTCCTAAGAACATCACCTTTCCACCAAATGGCAAATCATTATCCATCACTTCTTTTAATAATCTATCAATACATTGCAAGGCATGACATGACATCATTGCTGCCTCATCTAAGATAATACATTTACTTTTTTAAATTTTTTTTGCTTATAAAGAATTTATTCGAATATAACACTGATGTTTCTAAAATGGGAACTGGCAGTTTAAATCCACTATGCACAGTTCTGCCACCTTCTAACAAAAGTGTAGCAATTCCAGTTGTTGAAAATGGCAGTGCTTTTTGACCCTGTGCTCAAATGTAACTCATCAAACAAGTATACAGATAAGTTTTTCTTGATCCACCAGGGCCATCTAAACAAAAATAACGTTCTTTGACCATTTCATCATCTGTAGCATTTGTGATGGCATTAAATGCTTGCAATTGTAAAGTATTTAAAGTTGCCAGTTTTTCTTGTATTTTTTGTTGTTGAAGCTCAGTGTCATAATCATCAAAGTTGATGTCATCTATAAGTCCTGGATCAGGCAAATTAAAACTTGCACAATTTAATCCATGAGCAAGAAAGATTTCTTGGATTTCCATTAACACTTTTAAGAGTGCAATGGGCTCATTGTAACGTTTCAAGAAGTCTTCACACATGTTTAATTTAAATGTTTCACATGAAGCAAATGCATCAGGTACATTGCAAAAGATGCAAATGAATGCAAATTGTTCTCTCATTAGCTTTGACATTTGATATAGTACTGCTTCTTCCAAACACCTCTCCCATTCTGTATCATCTGCTATGAAGTTTTGATGTCTTGCAGCTAATAGGAAAGTATCATAAACTATGTCATTCACTGTGCGTAAATGTTCATAACTTTGTGCACCGGAAACATGTAAAAGAAGTAATCTTAAAGTGAAACGTTCAATGTCCCCTGGACTGACGGTATACATTTGTGGTATCATTTTATGAGTATCTCTTTTTTGTTGTTGCCATTTGCCAATTACAAATACATAGTGATATGGAATCTCAATGCATAAAAATTGTCAGGCCTCACTGTCCTGGCAGTTTAATTGAAAAAAAGCAGTAAGTGTTATTTCTCGATGTTCACTTTGTGCTAAGGCAGTTCTTTCATTGCCTGCAGTAAAACAAACAAACTGACTGTGTGGCAAATGGATCATGCATCATGCATCTCAAATTTCAGAAGATGCCACATTGCTTCTGGAGCACTGACATAGCGAGCATCTAAATAACATAAACGTGTGTCATGTACAATTTGATTTTCCTTTTTGTTTTGTGCACCTTGCACAACAACAGTTGTTGCATCATATCCTTTGTATATATATATATATATATATATATATATATATATATATATATATATATATATATATATTTATGCACACATTTTATGGATTTAATAGAAATCCAAGCTTCCACATTTATGTGTGCATTGTAGTTCATCAGCAAATGTGGATTGTATGGAACTACATCTCTATTATTGACCTTTTTGCCACGGTTAAAGCTGTTTGTCCTTCTCTCCTTTTATGCAAAGGGAATCCATAACAATTAGCATAAGTTTGCATTGGAAATTGTTTTGGGAACTCTTTTGTGCATTTTTTATTTTCCATACATGGTGAATGTGGATTGATATCTCCACATGGCCCATGAATCATTTTTTGTGTTACAATCTCATAAGTTTTGACATTTTTTCTTCATGTGGCAGTTCAGCAGTAATTACTGAATCCATTCTCTCTGCAGTATTCAGTATTCAGTATTCAATTTATCTTTTTCCTGCAGGATTAAAATTATGTGTGCATGTGTGAATATCTGACACTGATGTTTCTAAAATGGAACTGGCAGTTTAAATCCACTATGCACAGTTCTGCCACCTTCTAACAAAAGTGCAGCAATTCCAGTTGTTGAAAATGGCAGTGCTTTTTGACCCTGTGCGCGAATGTAACTTATCAAACAATTATACAGATACGTTTTTCCTGATCCACCAGGGCCATCTAGATAGAAATAATGGTCTTTGACCATTTCATCATCTGTTGCATGTTTGATGGCGTGAAATTAATGCAACTGTAATGTATTTAACGCTGCCATTTTTTCTTGTGTTTTTTTGTTTTGAAACTCAGTATCATAGTCTTCAAAGTTTATTTCATCTATAAGTCCTGGATCAGGTAAATTAAAACTTGCACAATTTAACCGATGACAAAGAAATATTTTTTTTATTTCCATTAATGCTTTTAATAGCGCAATGGTCTCATTGTAACATTTCAAAAATTCTTCACAAACATTTAATTTAAATGTTTCCCACAAAGCTAATGCATCAGGTACATTGCAACAGATGCAATGAACGCAAATTGTTCTCTCATTTGCTTTGGCATTTGACATAGTGCTGCTTTTTCCAGACATCTCTCCCATTCCATATCATCTGCTATGAAGTTTTGATGTCCTGCAGCTAATGGGAATGTATCATAAACTATGTCATTCACTGTATGTAAATGTTCGTAACTTTGTGCACTGGGAACATGTAAAAGAAGTAATCTTAATCTGAAACATTCAATGTCACTTGGACTGACGATATAAATTCTTGGGATAATTGTATTCGTATCTTTTTTTCATTGTCGCCATTGGCCATTTATGTATACTTAGTGCTGTGGAATGTCAATGTATAAAAATTGTCTGGCCTGAGTGTCCTGGCAATTTAATTGAAACCAAGCAGTAAGTGTTGTATCTCTGTGTTCACTGTGTGATAAAGCATTTCTTTCATTCCCTGCAGTGAAGCAAACACATTGACTTTGTGGCAAATGCACAGCTAATCGATACACAGCATGTGACCAATCATGCATCTTAAATTTGAGAAGAGGCCACATTGCTTCTGGAGCACTGACATAGCGAGCATCTAAATAACATGAAAGTTCATCATGTCTTAGACTTTGTCTGCACCTTGCACAACAACAGTTGCTGCATCATATCTTTTGTATATATATATATATATATATATATATATATATATATATATATATATATATTTATTTATATATTTATACACATATTTTATGGATTTGATAGAAGTGCAAGCTTCAACATTTATATGTGCATTGTACATCAGCAAATGTGGATTGTATGGAACTACATATCTATTTACCTTTTGTCCACGAATAATAGCATTTTGTCCTTCTCTTCATTTATACAAGGGGTATCCATCACAATTAGCATAAATTTGCATTTTAAATTGTTTTAGAAACTCTTTTGTGCATTTTTTATTTTCCATACATGGTGAATTTGGGTTAATATCGCCACATGGACCATGAATCATTCGGTGTGTAACAATGTCATAAAGTTTTGAATACTTTTCTGGATGTGTCAGTTCAGTTGTAATCACTGAATCCACTCTTTTTGCGGTATTCAATTTATATTTTTGTTGTAGGATTAAAAGTAAATGTGCATGTGGCAGGCCTCTTTTTTTTAAATTCAATGGTATAAACAAAAGCCACACATTTCACAAATAACTGTGCTTTGATTATGTCATGTATTCATAAAATTCGTTTTTTTTTTCAATTCTCTAGCTACTAAACCTGGTTAATCTGAAATATTTTGGACAAGTTTTAAATTTTCCTTGATCTCTGGCCATTGTGGATTACATGTCAATGAAATGAATAAATCTGATTTTCCAAATTTAGTCACAATAGCCATGGCATCATTGTATCTTTCTCGCATATTGCGATGAGATCCTTGGAAAGTGCAAAATTATTGCAGGGAACAGGAACCACATTAATCTTACAAGGTACATTGAAAGGAAGTGCCTTATAAAGGCCAAGGACCAGACACCTGACCAGATACAGCTGAAGGGACTTAGGCACTGATACTATTGCTAGCAGAGTCAAGGTTATCAGATCTCAATGAAATTCACAAAGGCAGGCTGGCGCAGTGGTAGGGAAGAGGTTCAGCAGCCTGGGGACCAGGGTTCAAAACCCAGCAGAGTCAATTCCTCACATTACCCCCGCCTCTATAGGTGCAGCCTCTGGATGCCCTATTACCCGGTTTAGCAGGGTACTGCACATGAAAGAACTGAAGGAGATCAGGAGCGTGAATATTGTCCACTGGTTCCCACAAACTATCCTCCTCACCATAGTCTTTCCAGCGGACCACATACTGAAGCTTGTTGCGGAAGGTCCTGGAGTCCAGAATTTTCTCCACCTCGTATTCATCCTCACCATCCCCGAGGAATGGAGGTGGGGCAGGCATGGCTTGGCCAGGGAAAGTGTTGTCATGGAAAGGTTTCAGCAGTGCAACATGAAACACTAGATGTATTCTCATGGAATCTGGAAGTTGCAAACGAAAAGTGGCAGCATTGATCTGAGCGATGATCTCAAAAGGTCCCATGAACCTCTGACCCAATTTATGAGAAGGAACCTTAAGCTTAAGATTCTTTGTTGACAGACAAACCTTGTCACCAACATGATAAACTGGGGCCTCTGTTCTATGCCTATCAGCAGCTCTCTTGTAACATTCCTGAGCCTTTGAAAAAGTCTCCTTCAACAGGTCTTGGGAATCTCGTAAGGTGGTTAGCCGATCAGTGACTACAGGAATGGAAGTAGTAATTGGGAGACTCACTAGAAAGGTTGGATAGTAACCATAGTTGGCAAAAAATGGGCTCAAAGAAGTGGAGCAGTGTTGGGCATTGTTATAGGCAAACACCGCCGTGGGTAGAAAATCCAGCCAGTCATCCTGCAGGTAACTAATATACCACCGCAAATATTGCTCCAAAGTCTGGTTGGTTCGCTCAGTCTGTCCAATACTTTGTGGATGAAAAGCTGACGACAGATTTACATTAATACCTAGATTAGAACAAAAATGTTTCCAAAAACGAGATGTAAACTGCACTCCCCTGTCAGAAACTACTTCATCAGGCACTCCATGCAAGTGAAATATTTCCCGAATAACCAGGTCATCCATCTGTTTAGCTGAAGGGAGACCACGAGCTGGTATGAAATGACCCATCTTAGTTAACCTGTCCACAACAACAAGAATGGTAGTATGTTCCTTAAATGGGAGGTAGTTCCACAATAAAGTCCATGGATATGGATCCCCAGGGACGATGAGGAATCGGAAGAAGCTGAAGCAAGCCAACAGGGGATGAGCGAGGAGTCATATGTCTGGCACATACATCACAAGAGGACAAATACTTCTTAACATCCTCATAATACTTGGGCTACCAAAAGGATCGGACGAGTAGCTCTTGTGTCTTTCGGATTCCTGGATGACCTGCTGGTTTTGAGTCATGGTAGAGACGTAAAAGGTCCAGTCGCACTGACTCCGGAGCAAACAGACGTTGTTGAAAAATCCAAAACCCATTAAGCATCGTCATATGGAGATCACGAGGAGGATCACGAAGAACTGGTTCTTCAGCGTAGCCCTTTTTAATGCGAGACATCAGATCAGAAGGAAATGTAACTCCTATAAATATGTCCTCCGGCAAGATGGTGGTCTTGGTTACGTAGTATGATGGGGGTCAGCTATTCTGGACAAGGCATCCGCCTTACCATTCTTGGAGCCAGTACGGTATGTAACCAAAAAATTAAACCTCGAGAAGAATAGGGACCAGCATGCTTGTCTGGCTGACAGTCTCTTAGCTGATCGAATACATTCCAGATTTTTTTGATCTGTGAGGACAGTAATTGGATGGGTGGCTCCCTCCAAGAGATGTCTCCATTCGGTGAAGGCAGCTTTTATAGCCAATAGTTCTTTATTCCCTATGTCATAGTTTATTTCTGCTGGCACCATCTGGTGGGAATAGAAGGCACACGGATGTAACAGCATCTTAGGTCCAGTCCTTTGAGACAGTATAGCACCAACAGCTGAATCAGAAGCATCGACTTCCACAGTAAATGGTAATCCCGGCTGAGGATGTATAAGGACGGGGGCAGATGTAAACAGAGTCTTTAATCAGGAAAATGCGGTATCAGCCTTATCGGACCACTGAAAAGGAGTCCCTTTACGTTTAAGTTCAGTGATCGGTGTAATAACGGCAGAGAAATTCTTAATGAAACGCCTGTAAAAATTGGCAAACCCCACAAATCTCTGAATATCTTTTTCATTCTTGGGGATGGGCCAGTCCAGCACAGCATTAATTTTACTTGTGTCCATACTTAAACCTTTGGGAGTTATTACATACCCCAGGAATTGAATTTCTGTTTGTTCAAACTCACATTTTTCCAGTTTAATGTATAGGTGGTGGGTACGAAGGTGCTCCAGAACTATACGGACCTGTTTTCTGTGGTTTTCAAGATTATCAGAAAATATTAGGATATCATCCAAATATGCCACAACAAACTGATCCAGGAGAACTCGTAGTACATCATTGATAAGATGCTGGAAAGTTGCAGGGGCATTACACAGTCCAAATGGCATTACTAGATATCTGTAATGCCGTACCTGGTTCTGAAAGCTGTTTTCCATTCATCATTTGGTCTCATGCGAACCAGATTATATGCCCCCCGAAGATCAAGCTTCGTAAATATTTTAGCTCAGCGAAGTCTCTCCAAAAGTTCAGGAATGAGAGGCAAGGGGTAGCGGTTTTTAACAGTGATGTTATTAATGTCCCTGTAATCAACGCATGTCCGTAGGCTGCCATCTTTCTTTTCTACAAAGAATATAGGAGCTCATGCTGGAAAAGTAGATGGTCGAATAAAGTCTTTGGCAAGATTTTCTTGTATGTATTCATGAAGAGCTTTCAATTAAGGCTCAGAAAGGGAATATATACGGCCAAATGGGATAGCAGCCCCAGGCAACAGCTCTATTGGGCAATCATAAGGCCTGTGGGGTGGAAGCTGATCAGCATTCTTCTTATCACAGACATCTGCAAAATCCCGATATTGTAGAGGAAGCTTAGTCAAGTTTGTAGCAACCATTTCATTAATTGTTGTGGCAACAGGTGTTACCTTAGAGGGTTGACAATTCATTAACCAGTGTTCTGAAGGAAAGGACAAAGTTCTGATCTTCCAATCAATCTGTGGGTTATGCAGAGCAAGCCAAGGTACCCCCAAAATCACTGGAAATTGTGTTGAGGAAATTAGATGGAAAGATTTAGCCTCATGGTGATTCACTTCCAGAGTCAACTTTAAGGGCATAGTCTCATATGTAACCGGGCCTGACATAAGTGGAGAACCGTCTACTGTCTCCATTAACACAGGTGAAGAATTAGGGATAGACTGAATTCTATTTCCTGCTGCAAATTTAATGACCATAAAGTTTCCGCCTGCTCCAGAATCTATCATAGCTGTAGTTGAAATTTTACGATCACCACATTGCAACGTGATAGGCACCACAAAAAGAGGATGTTGAGTCAACATACCCTCTTCACCATGAGCCAGAGAAAACAAGGATTGTGTGACAGAATCCAGTTGATCTGAAATCTGGGATTGGTGTCGAATCTGTGCACCCTCAGCAGCCATAGCTATTGTTCTTTTGGATTTGCTAGGGCAATTGATGGCATAGTGCCCTGCACTACAACAATACAGGCATAAATTGTGAGTGCGTCGCCACTGTTTTTCTTCATTGGATAATGTCCCTCTTATTAGAATTACCTGCATAGCCTCTGGCTCAGAGTCTTTAGGTGTTTGTGGGGTCGGAGTAGAAATTCTTGAATAGGAAATAGGAGTAGCACTTGATCTAAAAGAGCCCTGTCTTTCTAATCTTCTTTCAGTCTCCGATCAATACGGATAGCCTAACGCACAAATTAATCCAAGTCAGCAGGAAGATCAACACAAGCTAGCTCATCTTTTATAGCTTCTGAGAGACCTTTTCTAAAGTGGAACCTCTGGGCTGATTGGTTCCAGGTAGTATCAGCAACCCACTGTCTGAATTCAGCAGCATATTCAGCCACAGAGCGCCTCCCTTGATGCAAATGAAGGAGAGTGGCTTCTGCTGTAGCACATCGATTGGGGTCATCAAAAACTAGGCACATGGCCTCAAGAAAGTCATTTAGATTACCCAAGACTGGACTGTCCTGTTCCAGAAGAGGGGAGCCCCATGTCAGGGCTTCATCTTTGAATAGGGAGAAAATACATCCCACCTTCTCTCTTTCAGATGGAAAATGGGGAGGTAACATCATGAAGTGCAAACGGCATGATTTAGGAAACCCCTAAATCTTTTGCGATCTCCTCCAAACTTTTCTGGTAGGGGCAAGCGGGCATCTTGTTTAGGTGTAACAGTAGCAGCCGCAACATCACGTGCCCTGTAGCTGGTATACTCACTGTGCATTGATTGAACTTTACTTTGCAGTTCAGCTACCTGGTCCTGCAGCACTTGAATGGTCTGTGCCTGGGTCTGCACAGTTCTTGCAAATAAAGCAACCTGCTGGGCCAATGCAGAATCTGACCCGTCAGGTCTCCATGAAAAGGCCAGATTATTCTGTAATGATATAGGAATCACAAGGTTTTGGAGACCAGCAGCCTAGGTCAGCAATAATCCAATTCAGCAAGTTGTAGGTGAAACAGGAACAAGCTTTATTGAAGGGAACAGGAACCACATTAATCTTACAAGGTACATTGACAGGAAGTGCCTTATATAGGCCAAGGACCAGACACCTGACCAGGCACAGCTAAAGAGACTTAGGCACTGATACTATTGCTAGCAGAGTCAAGGTTATCAGATCTCATTAAAATTCACAAAGGCAGGCTGGCGCAGTGGTAGGGAAGCGGTTCAGCAGCCTGGGGACCAGGGTTCAAAACCCAGCAGAGTCAATTCCTCACAGTCTCTGTTGGGGACATAATCAATCAATCCACAATATTGTTCTATGCAAAGTTTGATTTTTTAAAATTTAATAAAATTACGATTATTAGCCTCGATTTGTAGATCTGAATCAATGAGACCTGTTTTTTTTTATTTTTTATTCCTATAATTTGGAAATGTTGGATCACTCATTATACTTTCTAAATATTCTGGAAATTTGATAATGGACATCTTACCTTTCCTTTCTGACAGCAACTAATAAACTGTCCATCAGTTGGTCTTTCCTTAAGAAAATGATAGGCCCCACAAAACTGACAAACCACATTGAGTAATCCACAATAATGACTGTCTACTGGTAGTGCTATAAATAAGGGACTATCCTGAGCTTCCTCCACCCCTTTTGTATAACAATATTGGTGTCATGTATATCGACATTGGTGTCAGTAAATATTTGGCCATTAGACAATGTGTCACAGACATTAAGTTTTTCACTTTTTCTTTTCTTTGTAGCTCTGTCACACTCAGTTTGTCGTTTTTGAGTCATTTTTCTTTTATTGGCAAATCTCTGTTCTTCTCTTAATCTTTGTGAAGTCTCAGGGGACTGTGCATCTCTCCATCTTCGCTTCTATTCCTTTACAACTCTTCTTTTGCATTATTTCTTGTCTTATGCTTTGTCCGCCATTGTAATCTGTAATTGTTAATAAAGACATTTTGCTTTGAATTGTATTTTTTTCTTATATATGAAACAATGGCAATCATAACATTAGTAAGATTTCTTTGTTACTTACCTGAATTCTTAATGGAAGGCATTATTTTCAACTTTCTGGTGGTCTTGTAGTAGTGGCCTTTTATTTCTTCCAATCTGTAAGATATAATGTGTTTGTTTATTGCACATATTGTTTTTAACTGTTGCCTTCAATGCAAAACCTAAAGAGCAGTAATGAAACAGTAAAAGTACCACAAATGTATTTGTAAATTTTGAATTAAATTAATCAAAATTATTTTTAATTGGCATATATGAAAACCTAAAGAGCTAAGCATATATATATATATATATATATATATATATATATATATATATATATATATATATATATATATATATATATATTGAGAAATAAGGTCAGTGTAAAATAAGTAATTTTGTTTTTATAATGAATTAATAAGTAATTAATACACTAATATGCATTAATTAATTAATCAATAACTGTCATAAATACAAAACATATATAGCTACTCATGTTTTTATAAAGAAGGGCCTCATTGAAAATGTTAATTTCATATACAAACACAAAGAGCTATGAGCAAAATGTAGATTGTTCTGAAAAGGATTTTTTATGTTTTGATTCAATTAATTAATTAATTAATCAATGAAGTTATGATGTTTAATCGGCACCCATTGAAACGTAAATCGCTTAATTTTTTGTTTGTTTTTCAATTATGAATTAATAATTAATTAATATACATTAATTAATCAATAACTGTCATCAATGCAAACCAAAAAGACGTAATGCTGTTTTCCTGAAGAAGGGCATAATAAAATAATATATACCTGTAATGTTGATGTTATTGCAGATGAAATGCTGCAAAGCTCACACTCTGTATTCAGGCAGCTGTAGAGATGATCAAACTGTAAAATGACATGCAAAGCATTTTAATGTTTGTATTCAATGATGAAATATTTCATGATGAACTGGCATACATACAAAACATAAAGGCCTAAGCATCTATATATTCCTAAACAAATGCAGTATAAAATATTCAATGTAGTAGGTGTCAGTGCCTAAGAAACTGATTTACATTTTTAACATTTACATTTGAGGGCCCTATCCCTGTCAGGCAATGAGCAGTAATACAGAGACAGAGATTATTATTTAAATTATTTGACACAGTCCTCCCCCAATGGATGTCTAAAATGATAATAAACTGATTTAAATATTTAACTACTTTGAGGGTGCTATCCCTGTCAGACAATGAGCAGTAATACAATATATAAATGTAGTGTAAAATCTATTGTGTTTGTGCATTTTAAAATATAAATAAATATTTTTGTAATTATTAATAATTAATATTTAATAAATTAATGAGTTAATGAGCAGAAATCATTAAAATATACTTTTTTTTTAAATTATAAATAATTAATAAATTAATGTACGTTAATAATGAATCAATCAATGAAAAAATATTTTAAAAAGAGCTTAGCATTTATATCTTCATAAAGTAACGTCAGTGTAAAAGATTTTGCTTAATTTTTTTTTAATAATAATGCATTTTAATAATATATTTATTTTTTACTAAAAATGTATTAATATTTTAACATACTTTACCTATTTGTAGTTAATATTCAGCAATCAATATCCTGAAGCGCTAACAATCTCTTTGGTTTTCCAACAGCAGAAAATGTTCAGTCAAACTGTTCATCACCTGAGAAGAAAGTGTCAGCAATGTGGCAAAAAAACGTTGGTTTAGGCTGGAAAACCGCCATTTCAGATTTGTAATATTATTTGCAAGTTAGTGTTGTAAAATGGCGGTGATTTTTTATGTCTTACTTGCCATCGGTCCTAATGGAAAATTTGGAAACTTGCAAACTCGTACGTGCCTGGGGGTGATTTGCACGCTTCGGTCTCCTTTAGCCTCGTTTTAATTTTTTTCGTCTGCCTTTTTTTTTTCTTGCTTAGCCAGTTTTCGAGTGCCGAAACTCTGCAAATTCGGTTTGAATTTGCGTGCAACCTCACTCCCAGGCGTCCTTGCGTTTCCCCCATGCTGTGTGTGAGTGTTTTTTTTTTGTTTAATTTTTTAATTTTTTCTTGTTTTTCTTGTTTTTCTTGTTTTTTGTTTTCCGTGATTCGGCCGGTAAATTCGTATTTTTGCGATGTCAGTATTTTTTGCCCCCGAGATTCCGAGGTTGGAATTTTTTTTTTTTTCAGAAGTCCTGCTTTCCTCAACTGCTTGCAGCCTAAGTAAGTCTTGCATTCCTAAATTGTTTGCAGCCTAAGTAAGACCCATGTTCCTCAACTGCTTTCAGGCTAAGTTCTGCGTGCTTCAATGCCTTGGGCTTTCATTTTGGCTAAGCCCCTCATTTTGGCTAAGCCTCAACAGCTCGCCTCGCTTTGCGAGGCTCACAGGAGCAATCATTTCAGTCTAAGTCCCACATGTTTCAATGCCTCAATTGATCGCTTAAGTGCTCCGAGCTCGGAAGGCTTCTATGCCTCAGTGGCTCATCTCGCTTTGTGAGGCTCGCAAGCATGACGACAACTCGCAGCTTAGGTAATTTAAAAACATATGTGGAAGAGTTTAAGACCCCACTGTCTAACTTATCTCTTTGCCAAGCTGTGGTTATGTATAGTATCTTGCATTTCTGGAAACCATAGCAATGGCTGCTAGTAATTTCTATTTTTATTGTTATTACTGTTAATATTATATGCTATCAACAAATATTTTTGAGAGGATGTGTCTATTATGTTATTTTTTACTGTGTAGGCTTATTTGTAAGTTCTACAGAGTGCTTTCATAGTTAATTATTTGAAATTATCACTTAGCGAGTGTTTGCCTGTTTAACAAGTGTCATTTTAGGGAAGATTCCATTAATGCAAATGCTTTGTTAAAAAAAAAATTTGATTATTAAATTAATAAGGGAATTTCAAGTCATGAACTGTATATGGTCACAAAGGGGCTTTGAGTATATTCAAGCAAGCATATCCTGATTTGAACAGAATACAACATTGTTCTTAAAAATAAAAGTCAAGAGGACTGATCCTGATAAAAAAAGAGGAGAAAAATATTTGCTGTATGAATCAAATGTTAGAAAATATGTCTGCAGATAAAACCGAGGGCGTAATGGCAACTGATAAACCACTTACTTTTTTTCAGATTTCACCTGCTAATAAATAATTTGCAAGCTTTGCTTCTATATGAAATAAAATATACTTGTTATACTAGTGCCACAGAAATAAATATAGATAAAGTAGATATTAGGGAACAGAAAAAAATACTGTTGTTTAACTTTGAGGGCATAACATATAAATATTATGCTAAAGAGAGGCAGTAACCTTGAAACAGCTGTACATGGATAGGATTCCTGGCTTGTATATAATCCATCCTGAGCTTTGTAGAAAAGTTGTGTAATACAGCAGGCATATGCTTAAAAGAAGTTAAAATGGTTATGGATTGCAAGAGCGTCGCCTTTGTGTCACATTTGCATGTCTCTGCTCAGGCTCCCAGAATGCAGTGCAATAACTGTATTTCTTCAAATTCTGAGCAAAAACATTTTTTTTAACTTGTTGTAGACATTCAAATGTGAACACCAATGTGCTATATACAGTATATATATATATATATATATATATATATATAGTATATATATAGTGAATAAAAAGTACATCTGTGTTCACTTTTAAAAAGCCTGCTTCCAGCTCAGAGCTCCGAGAAAAACAGTTATTACACTGCATTCTGGGAAGTTGAGCCTTGCTCTTCATTCCTTAGCCATTATCAAACATGGCTTCCTTTAAGCTTATGCATGCTGTATTACACAGCTTTAATGCAAAGCCAAGGTTGGAATAAACACAGGCTGAGTATCCAATCCATATATAGCTTTTTCAAGCTTACTGGCTATCATCAGCATGGAGCGGGATCTCAGCCTGTGTTGTGGAAATTATGAGTAGGTAGTTCACCACAACAATCATTTATAATATGGTGGGCAAAAGAGCGATAGAAGCCCTCCACCGTACAGTAGTACAGTAAATAAAAAGTACATCTGTGTTCACATTTGAATGTCTAAAGCAAGTTAAAAAACCTGCTTTCAGCTCAGAGCTCAGAGAAAACACTGCATTCTGGAAAGTTGAGCTGGGACACACAAATGTGCCCACAAATGCCTCGCTCTTCATTCCATAGCCATTATCAAACATGGCTTCCTTTAAGCTTATGCATGCTGTATTACACAGCTTTAATGCAAAGCCAATGTTGGAATAAACACAGGCTGAGTATCCAATCCATGTACAGCTGTTTAAAGCTTACTGGCTATCATCAGCATGGAGCGGGATCTATATATATAGTACATATGTGATTCTATTTGACTGTTATAAAATAAGTTAATCCGCTAGCTACTTGGGGGGAGGCATACAACTACATATATATATATATATATATATATATATATATATATATATATATATATATATATATATATACAGTTGCAAGCAAAAGTATGTGAACCCTTTGGAATGATATGGATTTCTGCACAAATTGGATACTACAGAGGAAGCCACTGCTGTCCAAACAAAACATTGCTGGACGTTTACAGTTTGCACAAAGAGCACCTGGATGTTCCCCAGCAGAACTGGCAAAATATTCTGTGGACAGATGAAACCAAAGTTGAGTTGTTTGGAAGAAACACACAACACTATGTGTGGAGAAAAAGAGGCACAGCACACCAACATCAAAACCTCATCCCAACTGTGAAGTACGGTGGTGGTCGTATCACTTCAATTTTGGGGAACGGCACATGTAGTCAAAGGTGCCACCAGATAGGAGTGACGTGTTTGTAAGTACTACTCTTATCAGTTTAATACTTGTTACGTCACCTATCAGGGGGCGTGTATAAGGCCTGGATTTTTAGAACCAGGAGATGGAAAAAGATGCTTTGTTGGTCGTATCACTTCAATTTTGGGGCACGGCACGTGCAGTCAAAGGTGCCACCAGATAGGAGGGGCGTGTTTGTAAGTACTACTCTTATCAGTTTAATACTTGTTACGTCACCTATCAGTGGGCGTGTATAAGGCCTGGATTTTTAGAACCAAGAGATGGAAAAAGATGCTTTGTTGGTCGTATCACTTCAATTTTGGGGCACGGGGCGTGCAGTCAAAGGTGCCACCAGAGAGGAGTGGCGTGTTTGTAAGTACTACTCTTATCAGTTTAATACTTGTTACATCACCTATCAGGGGGCGTGTATAAGGCCTGGATTTTTAGAACCAGGAGATGGAAAAAGATGTTGTTGGTCGTATCACTTCAATTTTGGGGCACTTTGTGACATTAGCTTCTTACGCTCAAACATGTCCTTTACAGGCACCTGACTGGGCAGATGAGCAGGAACTGCTCAAGGCGAGAGACGGAGTGGCGGATGGTTGAGAGGGGGCAAGGAGGACAGCAGTGGTTGATGTGGCTTATGATGCTGCTCCAGGAGGAGGATGGCGGCTTTGAGTTTGTGTGCTGCTTGTACTCATGTGTTGGGCTGGAGTCACCCAAACATTAGGTCTCAACCTGTAGTGGATAAGGGAACCAGGCTACTCTAGACCTCATTCATCATTACAGGTTTTGACAGATCGGTACTATGCGTGCAAGCTACTGTGACAACAGATATGAGTGGCACTGTGCACTTGCAGAAGTTGGTAGAGTAGACGCTGTAGGTCTGACACACGCTTGCAGACAACTAACTGCTATGCAATCTATTACAGTATTTTTTTTTGTTTTAAATGTACACTACTGTTACACCAGATATGAGTGGTGTGTTAAGTAGTACTACTCCTATCAGTTTAATCCCTGTTATGTGCCTTTTTTGGGGGTTTGGTTGTTGAAGCCACAGTGCAGCACCAAAGGCCAGAAAAATTAGGCATGTACACATGCCTGAAACATTAGGTATTGTTGATCTTGCAGCGAGCAGAGAAGAAGGTAGGCCTGATTCAACGCCCCATCCCTGCATATCCACACTCATAGATTGAGGGGGTGACCCTTACAAGGCCACGGGCCGGAGATATAAAGGGGGGTCATCCCAGATAAGCACACAAGCGGGGACAAAGGTAGTGAAGGGGACATAGAGGCCCATGGACTGACGGTCGCCATCTTGGCAGGAAAAGGGCCCAGCAATTAAGCCAAACTGACCCAGCACAGGCAGCTACTTGAGTCAAACGCTGTACAATTACACCTTAATAAAGCTGAAACATGCAGCAGCCGGGATTCTAAACGGCCACACGGGGACAAGGAGGCTAACAGCCCCCACAGTCTCTGCACCACTCTTTTTAACAGATAACCCAAGGGGCTAACCAGGGACCTTGCCCACAAAAAAAAAAGCTGAATTTTATTGGAGGAATTATTAGTGTCTTTACCCCCCAAGAGAGGACATAATATACGGTATCTTTAGACTACCTGATGGCCAAACCTCCTTTAGCCCCAATGCTATCCAAGAAACATTTCAAAACTTCGATCAGACCATATATTCATCCCAATCCCGCTGCAGCGGATCTGACATAGGGTCCTTCCTACTACAGCAAGAAGTCCACAAAATACCTGTACCTCAATTGGACAGCTTGAACCTAGACATATCCCAAGAGAAAGTTAAATCTACAATCCAAGATCTTAAATTTGGCAAGTCCCCAGGGCCAGACGGTTTTACTCATCTGTACTATAAGAAATTTGAGCCCTTGCTTACCACTGCACCTAACATCTTTGTTTAATGCTATACTAAATGGAGAACCTATGCCCCCTTAATTGAATCAGGCCGACCTCATAGTCTTTCCAAAAGAGGGTAGGGACCCAAATCTCAAACTGTATTACAAGGCAGCGCAGCTGGCTTTCATTCCTCTGGCGCATTCTCCAAAACACATCAGCCGCTCTGGGTATTTATGGAAAATGTAATCATGTCCCCTTATACATGGGATACAGTAATATGGATTCCAGGCCTGTATACTTTTTTGAGAAACTTGAAAAACCCCTTGATTAAGCACTCATTAAAAATATGGACGGAGATGAACTGGACACAAAAACTGGACACTCGGGTATCAGATCTTACCCCTATTGTACCCAATCCCCACTTTAAGATACATCTTCCGGAAAGCTCTCTCAGTTGGTGGAAGTCTCAGAACCTATTAAGGGTTGGTCCATGGTGGCATGACGACAAAATAATGACCTTTGAGTGGGTGAGAGATAAATACAATTTACCCCTGGCTGAACACTATAATTTTTGCAGGATACATCATTTTATATATTTGATAAGTGGAAGGGGAACCCCCCAAAGAAACACCTGGCTACTCAAAAAATGTAGGGATTCCCCCTTTCAGCCTGGTATTATTAGCCTCATGTATGAACTATTTAATGAAAACTCATTGTCAAACAAATCAGACTATACCAAAGCCTGGGAGAGGGATTTGGGCACTGAGTTGGCAGACAGCACATGGGATAAAAGTTGGCAAGGCTTAAGTAGGGGATCTTTAAATTATAGTCTGCTTGAGACTTCATTAAAGGTCCTACACAGGACATATATTACTCCTTTTAAGCTAATAAATGGGATCCAAAACGGAGCAGCTCATGTTTTAGGAACAGTGGTAATGAGGCTACATTTATTCATGTCTGGTGGGAGTGTTCGGCAGTCATAAGACTATGGGAAGAAACATGCTTACTAGCTTCTAAAATATTTAAGATTGACCTAATAAAATATTTTTTGAAAGAAAAAATACACATAGCTAGTAGTTGGAAAAACCCAAATTAAAACTTTCAGGAATTAATAAAAAAAATCAACTATTTACTGCTCAACGAGAGATTTAACCATGTAGTCTTGGATAGAATCACCCAGTTCCAGACAATTTGGGATCCCTGGATAACATCCCCATTTAGTGCCCCCCTAATATAATAAAACATTTGTTATTGGTTGAAGCGACTCGGGGGGAAGGACCGCAGTGGGGGAGCCCTGGAGGAGACCCTTCAGAAGCAACCAGCGGCAAAATCATCCGAGGAAAGGAGAGGTCGCCTACTAAATCCTGCCCTAGGGTAACCCAAGGGCGATTGAGCAGGTTAGATATTGTAAATAATAAGCTACTGCTGGAGTGATGATAGATAATAGGACTTTGGTGTTAACTGCTGATATACTCTTTACTATTGTCTGTTTTACCATGTGTTAGGTTTCTCTTAGAAATTGCAATCACAGTAAAAAAAAGAAAATGTATTAACCAAAAAAGTAAAAAAAAGAAGGCCTAGCCACCTAATTTTAACAAAATGTCTTCATTGTAAATATGTTTTTTTGCACAACTGTTGTGTTATGCAAGACTGTTCAATATGCTTTCTTTTTCATTACATACCGTACGCCTTCTGACATAAAAATTGAAATTAAAAAATTAGGTATTGTTGCAGCCGCTGCTGTTGCAGCGGCCAGAAAAATTGACCTTTGTTCCCCAGGAAGAAAGTGCCATAAAACATTGCGTCTTCTTGAACCCTAGTTGGTGGCGGATAATTCACGCAAGTCATCCGGCATTCACAGATAACATACAGCAGCGTGTGGACCATTTTTAGCCGAAGGCAGCTTATCTCATCAGGCCTTTTTCAGTCGAATGTATCGCCCGGTGTCAGTCCCTTCGGGATCCATCCCTCATTCATCTTTATAAAGGTGAGGCAATCTAGACTTTTTTGCCCTAGGCGACTTCTCTTCATGGTGACAAAACCTCCTGCTGCAATGAAGGTCCTTTCTGACAGGACACTTGAAGCGGGGCAGGCCAGAAGTTCAATTGCAAATTGGGATAGCTCAGGCCACAGGTCTAGCCTGCATACCCAGTAGTTAAGGGGTTCATTGCTCCTCAGAGTGTCGATATCTGCAGTTAAGGCGAGGTAGTCTGCTACCTGTCGGTCAAGTCATTCTCTGAGGGTGGATCCCGAAGGGCTGATGCGATGCGTAGGACTGAAAAAGGTCTGCATGTCCTCCATCAACAACACGTCTTTTAAACGTCCTGTCCTTGCCGGCGTGTTCGTGGGAGGTGGATTACTTTCACCTTTTCCCCTGTTATATTGCCCTGGTGCTGTGACATCACCCTTATATGCTGTGTAAAGCATACTTGTTCATTTGTTTTAGACCTGCTGCATCCTTTCTGACTTGCGGTAATTTGGTAACAAATCAGGCACTTTCTGCTTATAACCGGGGGTCTAGTAGCCTGCACACTCAGTACAGGTCGTTCCCCTTCAGCCTTTTTATACGAGGGTTCTGCAACAGGCACGACAGCATGAAAGACCCCATTTGCACAAGGTTGGATGCCGACCTAGTCATGTCCCGTTCCTCGTCCTCAGTGATCTCGCTAAACATATGTTTTTCCCCCCAGTCACGTACAACACCACGGGTACCAGATAGGTGATAACGAGCACCCTGGGATGCCTGTTGTGATTGGTCTTCCTCCTCCCCCTCAAAGCCACATTCCTCCTCTGACTCCTTTTCCTCACAATCCTCTTCCAGCGTTGCCGCAGGTCCAGCAATCGATGCTGATCAGGCTGTTTCTGGTGGTGATGGTGACCACAACTCTTCCTCTTCCTCTTCACGCTCATCTACGGCCTGATCCAGCACTCTTCGCATAGCACGCTCCAGGAATAAAACAAATGGTATTATGTCCCTGATGGTGCGTTCGATGCGACTGACAAGGTTTGTCACCTCCTCAAAAGGACGCATGAGCCTACAGGCATTGCGCATGAGCGTCCAGTAACGTGGCAAAAAAATCCCCAGCTCCGCAGAGGCTGTCCTAGCACCCCGGTCATACAAATACTCGTTAATGGCTTTTTCTTGTTGGAGCAGGTGGTCAAACATTAGGAGTGTTGAATTCCAACGTGTGGGGTTGTCACAAATCAAGCTCCTCACTGGCATGTTGTTTCACCGCTGGATATCTGAAAAGTGCGCCATGGCCGTGTAGGAACTCCTGAAATGGCCACACACCTTTCTGGCCTGCTTCAGGACGTCCTGTAAGCCTGGATACTTATGGACAAAGCGTTGTACGATCAGATTACACACATGTGCCATGCACGGCACATGCTTCAACTTGCCCAAATTCAATGCCGCCAACAAATTTCTTCCGTTGTCACAAACCACTTTGCCAATCTCTAGTTGGTGCAGAGTCAGCCTTTGATCCACCTGTGCGTTCAGGGTGGACAGGAGTGCTGGCCCGGTGTGACTCTCTGCTTTGAGGCAAGTTAACCCCAAGACGGCATGACACTGCCGTATCCGGGATGTGGAATAGTATCTGGGGAGCTGGGGGGGTGCCGTTGATGTGGAGCAAGACGCATCAGCAGAAGAGGACTCAGCTGAGGAGGTTATGGAAGAGGATGGAGTAGGAGGCGTAGAGGAGGTGGCAGCACGCCTGCCTGCAAGTCGTGGCGGTGTCACCAACTCCTCTGCAGAGCCACGTATTCCATGCTTGGCAGGTGTCAGCAGGTTTGCCCAATGCGCAGTGTAGGTGATATACCTGCCCTGACCATGCTTTGCAGACCAGGTATCAGTGGTCAGATGGACCCTTGCCCCAACACTGTGTGGCCAGAGATGCCATTACTTCCTTTTGCACAATTGAGTACAGGTTGGGGATTGCCTTTTGGGCAAATAAATTTCGGCCGGGTACCTTCCAGAGAGGTATCCCAATCGCTAAAAACTTTTTGAACTCCTCAGACTCCACCAGCTTGTATGGTAAAAGTTTGTGGGCCAAGAGTTCAGACAAGCCAGCTTTCAGACGCCGGGCAAGGTGGTGACTTTGTGGCATTGGCTTCTTACACTCAAACATGCCCTTGACAGACACCTGACTGTGGGGAGATGAGCAGGAACAGCAAGAGGCGAGAGACGGAGTGGTGGATAGTTGAGAGGGGGCAAGGAGGACAGCAGTGGTTGATGTGGATGAAGATGCTGGACCAGGAGGAGGATGGCGGCTTTGAGTTTGTGTGCTGCTTGTACTCATGTGTTGATCCCATTGGTGTTTGTGATGTGACATCATGTGCCTTCGCAAAGCAGTTGTACCTAGGTGGGTGTCGGACTTCCAAGGACTCAGTTTCTTTTGGTACAGGTTGCAAATGGCATCGCTGTTGTCAGAGGCAGACACACAAAAAAAATGCCACACTGCTGAGCTCGGCGGTGATGGCATTCTGGTGGTAGCAACAGCATGCGTTGATTGGCGTGATCGGGTGCTGATGCATGCTGTCTGACTGTGCCACTAGCTCGTTGCGATGACCTCCCTCTACTTCCAACTCGTCTCCTCCTCCTCTTTGTCTCCCCATCTGAACTTTCCCCCTGTTCTTCTTCTCTTCTAGCAGGCACCCACGTGACATCCACGGACGCATCGTCATCATCATCACCCGCCTCACTTGTATATGACAACTGAACAAAGGAAGCAGCAGCGGGTACATCATCATCATCATCATCGCATCGTACGTACATGTGTGTAATGCTGCCTGACTGAGACACATCCCTGTTATCTACATTCTCTGGCAATAATGGTTGCGCATCACTCATTTCTTCAAACTGATGTGTAAATAACTCTTCTGACTGATCAATTGAATTGGCTGTGGTACTAGTGTTGGTGGTGGCGGCAGGCGGGTGAGTGGTAACTTGAGAGGTGCCCGAAGCTAAGCTGTAGAAGATTGGGTTTCCTGTGTTAGCCAGTCAACTACGTCCTCTGAACTTTTCAAGTTCAGGGTAACTGGCCTCTGATCACTGGGCATTATTGTAGGGCCAAAGGGAATCACAGCACCACGACCACGACGGCCTCTGCGGGGTGTCCTGCCTCTGCCTGTCATTTTTTTTTAAATGTGGACTGTTGGTACTCCAAATATATTGGATTGGTTGAACTTGGCACAGTACTTGTAAGCCTGACACACACACTATGGGTAGTGGTCAAGCAAATGAACTTTGATTGACGGTCAGACAAATGCACTTAGATTTAAGAAAATAAAAGTTTGGGTTTTTTAAATGTGGACTGTTGGTACCCCAACTAGATTGGATTGGTTGAACTTGGCACAGTACTTGTAAGCAAGACACACACTATGGGTAGCGGTCAAGCAAATGAACTTTGATTGATGGTCAGGCAAATGCCCTTAGATTTAAGAAAATAAAAGTTTGGGTTTTTTAAATGTGGACTGTTGTTACCCCAAATAGATTGGATTGGTTGAACTTGGCACAGTACTTGTAAGCAAGACACACACTCTGGTTAGCGGTCAAGCAAATTAACTTTGATTGACGGTCAGCCGAATGCACTTAGATTTAAGAAAATATAAGTTTGGTTTTTTTAAATGTGGACTGTTGGTACCCCAACTAGATTGGATTGGTTGAACTTGGCACAGTACTTGTAAGCAAGACACACACTCTGGTTAGCGGTCAAGCAAATGAACTTTGATTGACGGTCAGGCAAATGCACTTAGATTTAAGAAAATAAAAGTTTGGTTTTTTTTAAATGTGGACTGTTGGTACCCCAAATAGATTGGATTGGTTGAACTTGGCACAGTACTTGTAAGCAAGACACACACACTATGGGTAGCGGTCAAGCAAATGAACTTTGATTGACGGTCAGGCAAATGCACTTAGATTTAAGAAAATAAAAGTTTGGTTTTTTTTAAATGTGGACTGTTGGTACCCCAACTAGATTGGTTTGGTTGAACTTGGCACAGTACTTGTAAGCCTGACACACACACTATGGGTAGCGGTCAAGCAAATGAACTTTGATTGACGGTCAGGCAAATGCACTTAGATTTAAGAAAATAAAAGTTTGGGTTTTTTAAATGTGGACTGTTGGTACCCCAAATAGATTGGATTGGTTGAACTTGGCACAGTACTTGTAAGCCTGACACACACACTATGGGTAGCGGTCAAGCAAATGAACTTTGATTGACGGTCAGGCAAATGCACTTAGATTTAAGAAAATAAAAGTTTTGGTTTTTTAAAAGTAGACAACTAGTAAACAATATTATATTGTATGCATTGTGCACACACAGTATAAGCTGTGAGCCTGACACACACACTTGCAAGCAGGGGCTAGCAGGGAGACAGGCAAATGAAATTAGATTACACAGAAAAAAAACAAAGAAAAAAAAAGGATGTTATAGCCCTAAAAAGGGCTTTTTGGGGTGCTATGTTTACAGCAGAGATCTGATGAGTCCTCCAGCACTGCACTGGACACTGAATAAACTGGCCTAGCTATTGATTTCCCTATTCAATCAGCATCACCTACACTCTCGCTCCTCTCTGTAAGACTGCAAGTTAGTTATGATTCCAAAATGGCTGCTGTCAATGTGGTAGATGGCTCTGGAAGGGAGTGTATGCTGCTGATTGGCTGGAATGTGTCTGCTGACTGTGACATGCAGGGTCAAAGTTTGCTCAATCATAAAGTATTGGGGGCGGGTCGAATCTCGCATATGTTTGCTGTTCGTCGCGAACGCGAACATGCTATGTTCGCCGGGAACGATCCGCCGGCGAACTATTCGCGACATCTCTACTCATAAACCCTCTCATCAAGGCCGTAATTAGCTAAAACCGAGTCGCAGCTTACTTGCAACAAAAAGGTCCCGCGAGCACCAATTAAGCACATAATAAAGCCATCCTGCACTTTGATGAGATGTTAAAGTGATTGGAGGTGTTAGCATTTATAGCACAACATTCCCCTACACTCAAATCTGAAAATCCTTTTTATTTTAATTCATGTAGAATGTCCGTGTACAAAGTCCCACGGGCTTGGAGCACCTCAGACCCGCAAAGGCTGCGGGATTAGCCTCCGTCAAGTTCGTAAATGGGTAAAATAGACCCACGGGTCGTATAGGGCTTACTTACAAGTCATAGCATAGAAAAGCTATCCTGTACTTTTATTAAAAGTGAAAGTGATGTTTGGTCTTAGAATTAATAGCTCAACATTCCCTACTCTCAAACCTGCAAATAAAGAATTTTAACTTCATGTTAAATCTTCGTGTTCTATCTATCATGCGAGCCCGCACGGGTTTGAATAACGCGCTATGGGCTTGGAGGTCAATCATCCACCAAACCTGTACGTGCTTCTTCAAGAAGCTACGGTCGTGAGTTATGGCCAGAAGTCTCAAGCCCATAATCCTGGTTTTCCTGGCGCCACCTGAAATCAATTAACCAATAGGAAGACGCCAATCAAGGCCACAAATAGTTTAAAAGTGCAGCAAATTCGTAAATCTGTGATTGTGTTGTATACTGTGCAAGTGGACACACAGGTCTTGGAGTTGGAGGGATTTTGAAGAGAGAGAGAAAGAGAAAGAGAGAGAAAGAGCGAGCGAGAGTGATTGATTGATAGAAAGAGACAGAGAGAGAGCGATAGAACGAGACGGAGAGAGAGAGAAATAGTGAGTTAGTGTGTGAGAGTGCGTGTTAGAGTGCAAGAGCGTGCATTTTAGAGTGCGAGAGAGAGAGAAATAGAAAGTGTGAGAGAGATAGAGAGTGATTGAGAAAGACAGAGAGTGAGGAGGGGAGGAGAGATGGAGGGAGAGATAGAAGGCAGTGCAGGGAGAGGCCAGGGAGAGCAGGGACCCCAGCCACTGGCTGGCCAGCAAGCTGCTGCTGCTGCCAAAAAAAGAGCAGCAAACTTTCATCCGCAGGAGATTGAAACGCTCCTAAGAGGAGTACGTGCCCACCACTCCATCTTAACTGGCGGGAGTGAGGTGAGGCCCAGGCAGAGGACAGATGCCTGGAGGGCAATTGCGGCTGAAGTCTCTTCACTGGGGTATGCAAACCGGACCTGGAAGTCTGTCCAGCACCGGTACCAGGACTGCAGCATGCAAGTCAGAAAGAAGATGGCAAACAAAGCAAATGTGGCACATGGAACCGGTGGTGGGCCTCCTGAAACATTTACCTACCCCGGTTGGGAGGCCACAGTGAGAGAAATGATCCAGCCAGCGGCAGTCGTAGGCATCCTTGGCCAGGTGGACTCGGGTGGGTCAGAAAGCCTGCAATGTGAGCACCGTATACACCTTCACACCCCCATATGCACGCACATGTACCCCACACAGATAGATAACTGACGTTGAATTGCACTGTAAGATATCTGATTGTGACTACAGATATATGAGGCAGCAAAAATCCTGTAAATCCTGTGTGAAGAAATATAATTGTCAGAATTGTTAGCAATGAAATATATGTCCAATACCTCTACCCACAACTGATTATGATACCGTTTTGCAAATCTATTGATGTTACTGTTATGTTTGCTGTTGGTTCAGAGTGCATGTAAAGCATACATGACAACTCCATTGCAATTGTTTGTTTATTGTCATGAGTTCCCCTGTCACACTCTACTCCATGTTAAACTGGCCCATTCATAGCTGTTTGGCTTAACACTCCAATTGCTTAGAACCCATGTACATCTTGAAACTAGGTATAGCGGATATATCCTGTTTTATGTGGGCATTTCAGTATGTGCTGGAAGAGAGCTGCCACCGACTCTAGAGATGCGGCTGCGCTTGCTACCCCATGTAGCCGTCAAAAATAGTTGGTACACCCAAAGCCCCTAACCCTCCAACCCTAACCCCCTAAACCCCACTTTCTAACTCTAACCCATACCCCCTAACTGTAGCCAGAACCCGAAACCTATAACCACTTACGCAGCCTTTTGGGCTGGTGTAGCTAGAGTCGGTGGCGGCGCGCTTCCAGAGATGCGCACATACAACAGGATAGGTCCGGTATAGCTGTAGATCCCGATTGTTTATACATCCCCATGAGACTACATGTATGGATGTGCACACTGCAGCCTATGTGGATACAGACTCCGATGGACTGCAAGTGTGTGTCGTGTACCAGCCTAATCTGGACTATGTTAAATTGGCATGTTAACTCACATTGCTGAGGATTGGTCACAGATTGGTCTGTCTCACACACTGGCCAACAGATTCAGATGAGCATGTGTCCTAATGAACTGCAGTTGGCACAGCACACCAGCATTACATATATTCATATGAGCCATGGGACCTTTCCTGTTACCTGACTGTGACTGCTGGTAGCAGCAGTGAGCAGCCTCTACATGTCACAGCATTTTCCTGGAGATTATATAGTCATGCAGATTTAGTGGGTTATGGTGGGGATAAGGTAAGGGTTTTGGATTAGGGTGAGGGCTAGGGCTTTTGGGCTTGTGTGTAAGGTGAAAATGATGTATATAACAGCGGCCCAGAGTATGGAGCCGCGCCATCTATCAGCCCCTTGGTCCAACTGCTGCTGCCAGCAGTCGCTGTCACATAACAGGAAAGATCCCAGCCAGGATCCACAATACTAATGATCAGGATCAATCTTTATTTGCGTCAAACATTCACAGCCAATTACAAGTCACTATGATCTCAGGGATATGGAAACACACATCAATCAATTTTCAGAACAACAATACTCAAATACAAATCTTGTCTCATTTCAGTAACAGCCAGGCATAACCTGCCACCTCAGGGACCAGAAATATCGGGCCCTGCACCTTGCCAAGATGCAGGACCACCTGCAGCAGGACCACCTGCAGCAGAACCACTTGTGGAAAGTCCACCTGGTCCATCAACAAGATGGCAGCCATCGGCTCCAACAATGCCCATTCCAGCCAGGATGATGATGGCGTCGCCTGCGTCCCAATCAATGTGGGCTGGCCAAATTGGGAGACCCGACATGTGGGGACAGCCAATGTGGTCCAATCCTAGTTGGGCCCAGAGTATGGAGCCGCAGATAATAGTGCCCTGGAGTATGGGGTGCCGACAGGGCAAGTGGCTACATCCAGCCCCCGCAGGCCACTCCGGCCCCGCAGGCCACTCAGGCCCGGCAGGCCACTCCGACCTGGCAGGCCACACCGGCCCCGCAGGCCACTCCGACCCCGCAGGCAACTCCGCTCAGCCATGCCTCCACCCAGAGGACTCAATGGTCTGGGTCCGCGTCAGGTAGTCCGGCGCTGTCAACGGCACAGTGCCATGATTTCCTTGCTCATCTCCAGCATGAGTGGGAGCAAAACCAAGAATTCATGCTGGAGATGAGACAACACAATGAGTGGGTATTTGAGGAGTTGAGGAGGCATCACCAAGTCTTGGAGGATTATGTTCAAAGGGCCAAAATGGCACAAGAAGGCCAGCCACCTGGACAGGCCCCACAGGTCAGATCTATTGCTGTCCAGGTGGATACAGTCATTCCACCGCAGGCTACCTCCTCAACCCCCCAGACCTTACCCCCAGCGTCCAGGGCAGAAGAGCAAGTCAGCCTTCAAAGAAGTCGTGGCTGGCCTAGGACCAAGGTTGCCAAAGGCCAGGAGGGTCAGGACCCACACAAGCGAAAGCGTAAATAGGTGAGAACATGTTCATGTTGCATATAGAAGCAATTGATGTCCAAGATCTATTGACGTTGAGGTGTTGCAGTCAATGCATATATTGTTCTAATTGATGTCCTGTTCTTATCTCTTTAGGTTCAAATCGACACACGGAGTGGTTGCCTCAAATTTTTATTTTTTGGTTCTATAATTTGCACACATAGGAAAAAAATATTATGTATTGCTCACATTATTATTGTTTGTTTTCGTTTGTACTGTACCATGACTGTTAAACACCAGATGAATGCTGCAAAACAACGTTATTGTATTAGTACATACATCTTCCTTAAATATACCAGTCCTGTGTTAATATAGGGTTGGGGTAACAGCCACTAGTGCAGCTGAGAGTGGAGGTAATATTCCTGAGTTTGATTCCAGGAAAGGCTATGCATGATATTTGTGTTTCTGACACATGGAGATATTCATTCAGGGTAAATATCAAAAGTGAGTACACCCCTAAGTGAAAGTGTAAATATATTCATGCACTGACTTAACCCTCATGGGGATGGAGTTCAACAGAGCTTCACAGGTTGCCACTGGAGTCCTCTTCCACTCCTTCATGATGATATCATGGAGCTGGTAGATATTAGAGACCTTGCACTCCCCACCTTCCATTTGAGGAAATGCTCAAAAGGGTTTAGGTCTGGTGACCTACTTGGCCAGTCCATCAACTTTTTACCTTCAGCTTCTTTAGCCAGGCAGTGGTCGGCTTGAAGGTATGTTTGGGTTCGTTATCATGTTGGAATACTGGCATGCGGCCCAGTCTCCGAAGGGAGGGGATTGTGATCTGCTTCAGTATGTCACAGTACATGTTGGCATTCATGGGTTCCCTCAAAGAACTGTAGCTCCTCAGTGCTGGCAGCATGCATGCAGGCCTAGACCAAACATATATGCATGTCTATATATGTTTTATATAATATGTTGTGTGGATTCCCCCTATATGCATTTACCTAATGATGTCAGATGCTGACAACGTAATAGCATTACAGTGGAACATGATGAATATGTTAGGGGATTCACTCTTGGTAACATATGCTTGCCTGCGATCCTTTATGGGTACTCACCCAGTAGCCACCCAGGTGGAGCTTGTCCAGACTCAAAATAACGATGGGTGGATGACCGACGCAGGATATGGGCATCATGAGTACTTCTGCCAGCGTTCGGAACAATAGCGTGGAGGAATGTGCTCAGGCACCTTGAAAGGCTTGCCTGAGACATTCCTCCTACTATGCTAGCAGTGGTCTGAAAACTACCAGATGATAGGTTGTGTATGGCGGCTAACATCCGTGTCATGCCTGGGATGGCTCTATTGGTCCGTGAGGAAGGCTCCATGTCCTCCCTCAGGACCGCATAGAGCTCCTCCAGGCTGGCACGGGTTAGCCTAAAACGCTCATACACTTCCACATCAGTTAACCCCTCTAATGTGACTCTCTCCCTGTACACCCTGGGTGCACGAAGCCCCCTGGCAGGCTTCTGGGCCTGCTCCCCCCCCCTGTGGGCCTGGCTTTGCAGGAGCCCCCACTTGATGTGCCACACCCTCTAGGGGTCTCTCATCTGGCCCCGCCAACAGCTGATCACCCACATCAAGGTCCTCCTCCCTGTCTGCAGGTGCCCTCATAATGCCCTGTCCATGTGCCACTGGAGCTCTCTCCCCTAACTGACCCCCGACCATGACCCTAGGCATATCCTGTGATGAGCCACTTGCCTGCCTTGGTTCCGGACCACCATGGATTGCATCAGCACGCTCACCCACATTCACTCCCAGTCGCCCCTCTATGTCACGCCTCAGCCACTCCTCAGTCGCACGCCTGACAACCAGGTTTCCACTCTGCAACATTCAAATCAAATATCCATTCCTACGGCGCTGCGCTCTACTCACATACCTATAAACCGCACACTGAGGTTGCAGCTATCCATGATGGTTCAGACTTGCTAATTCCTGGCTGATGATGTTGTTTTATAACTTGCTAACTACCGCAGCTGTGGTTATCCTGGTGGATTTCACCAATGGAAAAGCTCACTGGTGTATCTAAGCTTCATCATTTAATGAATTTCCCTGATCATGGATTGGTTTAGCCAGTTTAATTTGTAACCCCTAATGTTCTGGCCCACATTTGAATTTGGGCCCATGCTACGTTATCTATGTAATGTGTCATTGAAATATAGCCAATATTTGTGTTCCAAAAAGTAGATGTGATGAGAGAGATGTCAATCATATCATGTTGATATGTTTAGGGGACACATTCTAGCCTTTGTGAGTGCTAAAGGGTTAATATGACAGCAATATTTAGGATGTACATGACAATAAAAATATATATTTTATTTACATATTTGATGGGGGATTGTTTTGCCAGTAATTTAAATGCCTTTTATTGCCTCATTTATACTTTTAGGGCCCTTGCAGCCCTGTTTCATTCCCATGCCGTAAGTGCATAGTGTGAACCTCAACGGATGCGGCCTTCAATTTAATATAGCCAGGCGCGAATCGCGGCCTTCAATTTAATATAGCCAGGCGTGAATCGTGGCCTTAAATTGAATATAGCCAGGCGCGAATCGTGGCCTTGAGATTCAAGGCCGTTCATGGCCTTGAGACCGTAGTAAGGCCGTGACGTGACGCACGCAAGCTAGAAGGGGGACGGACTAGCAGCGCCCGGCACAGACCATCCAATAGCGGAATCATGCATCGCACCACAGATCTCACAGCCAATCACTTACGGGATAAACCATTTGATTGAAAGTGGGAGTGAATAAATATGAATGACACGCGCCCACGCCTCGACTGTGTTGCGATTTCGGCCGAAGTAGCACGCGGTTCCTGGAGCTTGGTGGGTTAGAGGAGTTTGCTGTGTTATTTGTTCCAGCAAGGATTTGCTTGGAGGGAGGTAAGTTGCATTGTAATCTACATTTACTGAATACACTGGAGACAAGTACAATCGTGTTTTTTTCTTGTTTATAGGTTTTTGGAGTGTTGTAGTATTTTGTACAGCACAAAGTAGTTTGGAGGGAGGTAAGTTGCATTGTACATGCTTCTTATCCAATCAAACTGTATTTTATTTTATTTTAATGTTTTGACAATTCCTACATTTACTGAATACACTGGATACATTGTGGTTTTTTTTTTTTTTTTGGTTGGCTTATAGGTTTGGAGAGGTTTTTTTTGTGGGGAGAGGAGTTTGGTGGAGGGAGGTAAGTTATTTTTTTATTTTTATGTTTTGTATTATATCTTGATATATATATATATATATATATATATATATATATATATATATATATATATATAGATATATATAGATAGAGATAGAGATATATAGAGATAGAGATAGATACGTTTCTACACATATTTCCAGATTACACATATTTGCAATACACATAGGTGTTCCAAACTTCTTCCTCAATGGGGCTTGACAAGAACCTATTTTCAGCCTAGCCCAGCAGGACCATGTAGTTCCTACTACCAATGGTACAGAAGATGGCTTCAGGATAGGTACCACGCCCAGGAATATGTGCAGAGTATAATGCAGATAGGATATTAGTGGCCTCAGACATGGGCCACTCACCACACATGATAGAAGCACACAGTAAATAGCTGCATACCTTGTATATATGCGGACTGTAACTGACCCTTCCACATTGTTTAGGAAAGCATTGATCTAGCGTGTTTCATCAGCGCCACTCAGGTCCAGAGTGAGAGGTGCTGCACTGTCACAGGCTCTGTCCACTTAAGGTGGATTACTACAGTTAGTTACAACATTGATATCCATGCAGAAAGAGTGTTATAGGCGATCAGAATGGGAGACGAGGGGGGAGCAGGCAAACCCACTAAAACATTTCTTAATTTCTCTTTCTTTTCTTTTCAGGTGGTGATGGAGGGAGAGGAGCAGAGGGGAGAGGTGTGGCAGGGAGTCCCGGGGCGTGGAGGTGGGGAAGAGGAGGGGATGAGTGAGGAGGTAGTAGTCGAGGAGGAGAAGGTAGTAGTCGAGGAGGGGGAGGTAGTAGAGGAGGAGGAGGAGGAGGGAGAGGAGGAGGAGGAGGGAGAGGAGGAGGAGGAGGAGGGAGAAGAGAAGAAGTGAGAAGAGGAGGAGGGAGAGGAGGAGGAGGGAGAGGAGGAAGAGGAAGGAGGGAGGAGAGGAGGAGGAAGGAAGGAGGAGAGGAGGAGAAGGAGGGAGGATTGGAGAGGAAGGAGGGAGGAGAGGAGGGAGGAGGGAGAGGAGAGTAGGAGGAGAGAGTAGGAGGAGGAGGGTGGAGAGGAGGGATGAGGAGAGTGGAGAGGGTCCTCAACCCCAGTCTGGAGAGCAAGATGTAGGTCCAGGGCCCACAACTATAGCCGTGAGGAAAATATGGTCCTGCTGGAGGCAATCCGTGCCCGCTCCGTCATCACCTCAGGGAGTAGGGAAGTTAAGGCTGGGCCCAGGGCGGATGCTTGGCAGCAGGTGGTCAATCTAGTCAATGGTGTAGCTGCGGTCCATATCGCACCATTTCGACGACATCAGGGCCGTGGTGAGGAGGAAGATGACCCAGGAGGACAAGGGGCGGAGGGTCAAGTACCTGAGGCATGAACGCGTTGCAAGGGCCATACTTGCACCCTCCACCGCAGCTGGAGCTTCAGGCCCGGTGGACCAGCAGGACCTAGCCTCCATGGCAGGTGAATATGACATACAGCAACATGCCACCATATGTGCATCACACACACTACACATGTACATGATGATACTGACATGTCAGTTCCATGAAATTAACAAGGGATATATGGATGCATCATAAAATTCATGAAGCTGACAAATCACTGTCATTCCTGGTCACCACAACAGTAATCAAGCAATAGAGCAGGTGTGTCCAAACTTGATCCTGGTGGGCCACACACATGCCTGGATTTGATAACCCTGTTGCGCACAGGTGAGTCAATCGCTTCTTCAGTCATCCTGATTGACTCACTTGTGCACAGAAAGCATATCTTCCAATCCAGGACAGAGTTTGGACACCCCTGTAATAGAGACTCCATGGCCCTCATTCAATTGCAATTTGGCCAATTAAATAGTACTCTAAATAAACACATAACATATATTTTTAAATAAGTTTTCAGTTACTGAAAATCTTGCTTTTGGATAGATGTTTACTAACTAAAAACTTATTTAACAAAAATATGCTATGTGCTTATTTAGAGCCTTATTCGACAAATCATAATTGAATGAGGCCCCATGTATTGGTGTGCCCGCGCAGCCTATGCAGTTACAGACAGCAGCCATAATACAGATAGCGTTGTGAGCCAAGAACCATCAAGAACAGAAACCTAAGAATAGATAACAGCTAATATAAGATAGCTTATCAGAGTTGCAAAGAGGAGAATCATCCATATTGAAGGCTAGATGTCAGATAAATAGAAATGAACACATATTAATGCGCTAATCAACATACTAATGACATGTACCTTTCTTCTCTATCTCTCAGCATCCAGGAGGAGGTATGGGTCTTGTGACCAGCCAGAGGCAGGGGGAGGAGGAAGGAAGATCGGAGGGCCCTGGGTCGGAGGATGGGCCGGTCATTGACCTTGCAGACTCACCTGCCACAAGCCCTGGGACTATGCCCATCCTCCAAAGACTTTCACTTGCTCTGGGGCCCTCCCACGCCCTTGGGACAACACCTTCTTCCCCACGCAGTGTGCTGGCCTGGTCGCCACCGGTGCATTGTCACCCCAGGCTCCAGCTGTGGACCTTCCCACTACACCTCACCAGGCCCACCCAGGAGTGTCGTTTCCGCAGAGCCAGGTTGTGCAGGTGGAAATGCTGGCTGTTATGCCGGAGTAGCTGGCCAGCATGCAAAGAATGGAGGGCAGCATGCAAAGGATGGAGGCCAGCATGCAAAGGATGGAGGCCAGCATGCAGAGGATTGATGCCAGCATCTCTGGCCCTCGGTCCCATATGACGCACAGCTTGGCCAGGCTGTCCAGGGAGGTAGATATAGAGATATATAGAGATAGAGATATATAGAGATATATAGAGATAGAGATATATAGATATCTCTATATATCTCAACAGCAGTTCTCTGTGACCATCAATTGGTGACAGGTTAAACAGAACACAACGGGCCTCATTAAAATGCAATTTGGTCAATTGAATAGGGCTATTTATAAGCAAATGGCATATATTTTTAAACAAAGTTTTTAGTGAACTTGTATCCAAAAGCAAGGTCTTCGCTAACTAAAAACTTTAGTAAAAACTATGCTCTGTGCTTGTATTCAATTGGCCAAATTGCAATAGAATCAGGCCCAAAATATACCATCACATAGGCCAAGATGCAAAAATCTGGAGCTGGGCTTGATTCAGTTAGTAGTGTGACCAATAAATTGTCACTAAGGAGTGCTGTTGAGAAGAGATGCTGTAGGCCCTATGATGTTTTCAGGTCTTATTTTGTAGGTTTTGTCTTTTTTTGCTTCTTTCTATTTGTTTTTTTCAGGTCCATGAAGGCATCTTCTGCATCTGCAAGTATTGTGGAGGAATTATGAGGTGTAAGGTTTTCCCAGTGCCTCTCAGGTAGACATGCCTTCAATGGCAGCCCCCTTAACATGTAGCTCCCACAATCTTAAAGCTATCATATTGCCAGATATCTCAGACATGATTGTTGTTAGCTTAAATGTAGACTAATACCGCTATGGCGGTGGACTTGCAAAGTCTCACAATGGCATGTTAATGACAGCCAGCAATAATATATGCACTAGTGAAGCATGTGATCCTGACCTCAATATCAGTCTGAGAACAGATCTTTGGGTCTGATGTAAGTAACATTGAATCTGGCTGCTGACCTTTGTGTCCTCTCCGTAATAATGGCTATTTGCCCATATTTCTGATTATCCACAGACCTAGCTAATAGTTAGTAATGCTTGCAGATGGGAATCAGGTGAGTTGGTATTTTGGTACGTATTTAGAACTGTACTGTACATACATCGTGATTCTTTTTTTTTTTGGATCCTCCTCCGCCTTTTTTTATTTGACCACTTATTTCAGATTTTTGTTTGGTCAAAACACTGTATGTGTGAAACTGGATTGGATTACACAGTCCAAAGGTTGAATCATCTGTTTCATTGAGCAGATCTAGTTACAAGTTGTAAGTGCTATGCACATAAATGGTTTCTTCAGTTAAATGGAGAGATTTCTGATGATCCTTTTTTTCATCAGATTCCGGTTGCAGCGGTGTAGTGACCGCATGTGACCCTGGTAGGTGCTATGCATCATGCTTATTCTAGACTATTAGATTGACCCCTGTAGGTTTCCCCTTTTTTCCAGCCTCTTGCTCTCCGAGGACCCGCCCACACCACACCCATGATATTAATGCAGTTTTGACCACTGCGGATTGTGGTCTGTCTAGCAAATAAAGCTTTGTTATACTGTTATGTGAATGCACAATCTTGACCACTGCTGATTGTGGTCTGTGTAAAAAAATAAAGCTTTGTTATACCATTATGTGAATGGCCTAACTTGACCACTGCTGATTGTGGTCTGTGTAAAAAATAAAGCTTTGTTAGACCGTTCTGACTATATCCGTGTGTTATGAATATTTTGGGTTCTGTGACATCCACATGCATTACATTAGTGTCACATTCCTATAAATGTAAAATGATGAGCCCTAGTTAACATGCAATAGATCAATACATATAAAACTGTTGAAGAGTCAGAATAGCTTTAGATATCATATGATCCCAAATATCATATCTACTACTAATATAGGTTTAATACCCATGACAAGTCTGATTAGTGATACTGTGGAGTAGGAACATTCCCCTGAGGGTCTACAATGAATAGGAGAGGTGACACTGGAGTGGTTTTCCAGTTCCTTCTCTAGTTGATTGGGATTAGTCTGACCTCTCTGCTAAGACGTACCCACCTACACTGGCCCTACGTGGTATAGCTCACAGCTTCATTGAAGTTCACAAACCCCTTCACCAACACCACTTATGTGTGAATACAGTTAGTTGCCCAATAATGAACATGCATTGGCTAAATATCCTTTGGTTATCATATGTTGTAATGGTCATGCACATGAAAATATGACAAACCATGCTGCAACATGCATAATATGATTAAAGCCACACTACCCAATTCAATAGCAAGAGTAAAACATGAGTCAGGTCATATGAACCCTTTGCCACGCACATGAGCTCTATTGTGATCCCTTAAATCTCTATCTAATTGCATATACATCTCGCTCATCATATCTACATTTGGTAACACAAATATTTTGCTAACTACACCGCCACATGGCATATATCAAGTAGCAGGGAAACATTTTAATGTATGTTGTTCAGTTCTTCAGTTGTGTCCGACTGTGTGACCCTTTGAGCTGCAGCACATTCAGCTAGGTCTCTGCCTGTGCTGTTATCCACGGTTTGGACAACACTTTCAACAAATTTACAAATTTGAAATTACATTTATTGAAATTTGCCTTCCTCTGGATTCAATATTAAAGCTCAATATAGTTTAAAATAAATTAAGGTTAAATGTTAGTATCTTATGTTAATGTTTGCATTGTTAGCATTGTATGTTAAAAAGTTTGATAAATTCATTTAGTAAATGTTAAAAAAATGTTAGGTCATTTGCAGCAGAAACATTTGTTAACAAAATTCAATGTATAATTAAATAGAAAGTATTCATCCAGGGAGTATTCCGATCGCCATTTAATGGGGTCAGTAAGGAAATATTTTTTTTCCCCTTTTGAGACAATTGGCTAAGTTGAAATGTTTTTTTTTACTGTTTGCCTTCCTCTGGATGGAATACCTATGTGTTTTAACAGGAGTTAAAATTAAAGTTTGTATGTTAAAAATCATGGTTGAAGAGACTCATTTACAAAAAGTTCAGCAATTTAATGTTAGTATTGTTAAAAAATAAAACTTGCACACTGTTTACAATATGACTTGAATATTAGAAAACTTCATGTAATGGTTTAAAATAAGTTTTCAGATACATTTGATGGATTGTTATATTAATCTTCCATACATGACAATTAAAAAGTTTGATATGGTTTAACAGTACATTGTTAAAAATGTTTTAAAAAATAAAGAAACAGTTTTGTACTTCTTTGTAGATAAGAAAAAGATTTAGAGTGTTAGGGAATCACATTGTGTAACAAACAGCATTTCCAGCTTTAAAATTCTATTGACCGTAATTTTTTGACGGGCAAGTCACTAGTATACTAGCTACTTGACCGTCAAAAATTATGGCAATAATATTTGAAGTCTGGCAATGCTGTTTGCCACACAATGCAAGGATATGGCCCCTCTGAGCACCTTTGGCGCTCATCGCGGGCCCTGCTCTGAATCCTTTGGTGCTCATTGCGTGGCTTGCAATGAGCACCTTTATCACTCATTGCAAGCCTCTGCCCCTGTGTATTTTATAGGACTCGCGCTTGAGCAACTTCAGCGTTTATTACGATCCCCGCGATGGGCTCTTTTGGCGCTCATTTCGAGCCTCACCCCCCCGTGTAGTTTAGGGGCCTTGCGATGAGGGTTCCTGCCTTGGGTTAAATGTTCCTGCTTTGGGTTTAATGTTACTGGCTTGTATTAAGTGTTATTGTTTTGAGTTAAGTCTTACTACTTAGGGCTCGTATTTACGTCCTTCGGTCTTGTTTTCGTCTTGTTTACGTTTTTGCGGCAGCCATTTTTTCTCGCTTAGGTGAATTTTGATCATTAAAAAAGACAAAATATGCTTCAAATTAACTAGCAACTTCACTCCCAGGCTCACTGGCTCTCTTCCTGTGCTGTGTAAGTTAAGTTTAGGCATATTTGTGTGTTTTTGCAAGCTTTTCCAGTTTGGTGGTTTAGCCGTTAAAGTCGCATATTTTTGCGAGCCCCGAAGTCCAAGTCACATGGTCCGTTATTTTGCGCCCAAGTCCCAAGTGCTTCAAGTTCTCTCCTCACTTCGCGAGGCTCGCAGTGCCTTAAGTCCCTCCCCCATTCTGCATCTTCCTGTGGGCGGGACTTTGCTCACTTTAAAAAAGCACTTCTGGCTGCCATCTCCTTGCAGTCTCATTTTCAATTTGACTCTACAGCCTCAAGGATGCATATCAGAGTCTCCTCACGCCTTGGCTATCACAAGCCTCCCTTTGCAGATTTTGCCATACATCTACTAAACAAGGTTGGTCTTTTTCATTTTTACAGTGCTTTGCCAAGCACAGATTTGGCACTTTTTGTATCAGAATTCTGGCCATATCTACTAAGTAGTGACTTTGCTTATATCAAGGTAACACCATTTCCTCGTCATATTGCTTTCAATAAGCATTTAATTGTCATATGCTTTAATAAGCCCTACCTTTTGATATTTTTCCCCATTTTCATAAATATATACTAAGCAGCGAATGTACACAGTCAGTCTTTATGCCCACTGGGGTTTAACAAGCCTACATTAAACACATTTTTATTGTCTTTGTATCAAAACATACACTGATTTTAGTGCCTTGGTATAAGAATTCTGGCTATATCTACTAAATTGTCATATGACTTTCATAAGCCCTACCATTCAACATTTTGCCCCATTTTCATACATATATACTAAACAGTGTATGTACAAGGTCAGTCTTTATACCCACAGGGCTTTACCAAGCCTACATATACAGATGTATTGTCTTTGTATCAGAATTCAGACCTTATCCATTAAATAGTTACATTTAGTGATGTCGCGAACCTAAAATTTTCAGTTCGCGAACCGCGAACGCGAACCTCCGCAAATGTTCGTGAACCGCCATAGACTTCAACTGGCAGGCGAATTTTAAAACCCACAGCGACTCTTTCTGGCCACAATAGTGATGGGAAAGTTGTTTCAAGGGGACTAACACCTAATTACATAGTTGATACAGAGTCTGGTTTTAAGCCATAAAGGGCATAAATTACCTAACATTCCTAAATTGTTTGGAATAACATGCTTTAAAACATCAGGTATGATGTTGTATCGATAAGGTAGTGTAAGGGTTACACCTTACATGACTGGGGGTCTATAGGTGACATTAGTACTGACCTTTATCTGACTGGGTGTCTATAGAGTGACATTAGTACTGACCTTTATATGACTGGGGGTCTATAGGTGACATTAGTACTGACCTTTATCTGACTGGGTGTCTATAGAGGGACATTAGTAATGACCTTTATATGACTGGGGGTCTATAGAGGGACATTAGTACTGACCTTTATCTGACTGGGTGTCTATAGAGGGACATTAGTAATGACCTTTATCTGACTGGGTGTCTATAGAGGGACATTAGTACTGACCTTTAGCTGACTGGGTGTCTATAGAGGGACATTAGTACTGACCTTTATCTGACTGGGTGTCTATAGAGTGACATTAGTACTGACCTTTATATGACTGGGGGTCTACAGGTGACATTAGTACTGACCTTTATCTGACTGGGTGTCTATAGAGTGACATTAGTCCTGACCTCCTGCTGCAGTATTATTACTCCCAGTACTCCCAGGCTTGCTACTATTAGATATAATAACCTCAGTTTCGTTTCCTTATCTGTTGGTAACATCAAAATACGATTATTAAATATTTCATATTTGTTTGTTTTTTTCTCCCAAAGTGAACCCCTTTGTGTGTGTCCCACAGATGTGGCGTTTCCGCTCTGCGTATGTTGGATTTGCACCGCTCAAAAAGTATGAAAAGAGATCCCCCCCCCCCTTGAAGCCCATTAATGACATCATCAGTAAATTGTATGTAACATATTCCAGTGTTTAGGGTTTATGACCCAATACTGCGATCATATCACTTATGACAAAAATCTGTATTTGTCGTATTATTCAGACGCGCGTGCATCTTTGTTTTCCATTTCCTGATACTTTTATTATCTTGATCTTTATATATTTACTAGCGACTTGCCCATCAAAAAATGGCGGCAATAAGATTGTAAGGCAGGTAATGGTTTGGACGAGACATTCATTTTGTTGGCGGTCGGAGATCCTTCGGCGCTCATTGCGAGGCTGTTGGTTGTATTTTTTTTCTGATAGGCGCTTTTGCTGTTATTCTTTGGTCGGCGGTGAAGTGTTTTTTGCGCTTATTGCAAGGCTTTGTATGCTATGAGCAGCGTTGGCGCTCGTTGTGAGGCGCGCAGTGAATGGCTTTTATGTTTAATGTGATAATGTTTTTTTTGTGTATATGTATTTTTGTATGCAAATGAAATAATTACTAAATGAATATACTTTACCTATTTGTAAGTAATATATGCAGGAAGCATTGTGCTGAAGAGCTGACAATCTGTTTTCATGTTCCTGCAGCATACAATGTAGGTTTTCAGTGCTGTGGAGCTGCTGTGGAAGTGTCAGCAATGTGTGCAGTGTGTAGTGTAAATAGGCTGCGTGCGCAAGGGGAAGCCGTTAGGGTAGCTGGGTACTTCCGCATTGTGTAAGTTAGTGTTGTAAAATGGCGGGGAATGTGTATGTGGTACGCGGGTGTGGATGATTTAGCGTCCTTGTTAATAGTGTATCTTTAGCTCGTACGGCTTTTTAGGAAAATCCGTATGTGTTTTGCGTGTTTAGGGTCCTGTAGCCTCGTTTTCTTTTTTTCAAGTGCCATTTTTTCTCTCACTCTGGCCCTCACTTCGCAAGCCCGCAGCGTTAGCAACAACCCGCCTGCTCACAACTATATATGTGATATCTGTAACGTCTTCCCCAGTTGGCACTTGTAAATCGGCAAAGCGACAAAAAAAATGGCGTCCGGAAAAAATGAAAACGAGGCTACATGACCCCAAACCGCGCAAAACATCGCCAGCCATGTACGACTTTTACCTAGGAACGGACGAGGTACAAAATACACTATTATAAATAATGGAAACTGCTGGCGAGCCGCGTAACACATGCACAATCGCCGCCATTTTACAACACTAACTTGCAACTAATAACATTACAAATCTAAAATGGCGCGTTACACGACTATACAAACGGTTTCCCCTCGTGCACTGGGCACATTGCTGACACTTACACCTCGGGTCACCAACAGTCCAAATATACACTGTAAGATGCAGGAAAATCAAAACTGATTGTTAGCTCTTCAGGTTATTGATCACTGGATATATTAATTACAAATAGGTAAAGTATTTTAGTAATTAATTAATTCATTATTATTAAAAAAAAAGATATAAAAAAAATACGCTTAATAGCATATTTTACACTGCGGTTACTTTACATACATTAACGCTTCGCACTTCCTAATACATTTGTTCATTCACAATAGTTATTATCGTGCATTCATTTAATAAGTATTAATTAGTAATGGAAAATAAAAATGTAGACTTTACACTACACTAAAATGTTTTACTTTTTACTCTGCAGTTATATATCTGGATTACTGCTCATTGGCTGCCAGCGATAGCACTCTCAAAGCAGTTACAAATCTAAATCACTTTATTATGCTCTGAGACCTGAATACATTTTTTAATTTACACTGCACAAAAAAAATTATATATTTAACACTGTACTTATATATCTGTCTTTGCGATGAGCGCTGAAGATTGATCGTTGCAAAGCACGAAACATGAAGGACACGAGGGAAGAGACTCACAATGAGCGCCGAAGGTCCTCAGAGTACAAAAAGCATCACATTTTGTGGCAAACAGCATTACCATGGCTTCAAACTTTATTGCCCCATCATTTGTGCCAGGCAAGTCGCTAGTGATATAATATAACATAATGCAATACAATATTATACAGTACACATGGGGGGAGAGAGACACATGGGAGGGAGTGGGGGGGAGACACAGGGGAGAGGGGGGGAGAGAGACACATGGGAGGGAGTGGGGGGGAGACACAGGGGAGGTCTTCTGCTTTATTATTATTCTTATTATTATTACTATATAATGTGTAGATGTACCGGCTGGGCATGCTCTTGTGCATTATTATTATTATTATTATTATTACTACTATATAATGTGTAGATGTACCGGCTGGGCATGCTCTTCTATATTATTATTATTATTATTATTATTATTATTATTATTATTATTATTATTACTACTTTATAATGTGTAGATGTACCGGCTGGGCATGCTCTTGAGCATTATTATTATTATTGTTATTATTATTATTATTAGTAGTATATAATGTGTAGATGTACCGGCTGGGCATGCTCTTGTGTATTATTATTATTATTATTATTATTATTATTATTATTACTATATAATGTGTAGATGTACTGGCTGGGCATGCTCTTGTGCGTTATTATTATTAGTAGTAGTAGTATTTTACTAATAATAATAATAATAATAATAATAATAATGCACAAGAGCATGCCCAGCTGGTACATCTACACATTATATAATAATAATAATAATAATAATAATAATAATAATAATAATAATAATGCATGCCCAGCTGGTACATCTACACATTAAATAGTAGTAATAATAATAATAATAATAATGCACAAGAGTCCTTCAGCACTGCACTGGACACTGAATAAACTTGCCTAGCTATGGTTTTCCCTATTGATGCAGTATCATCCAAACTGTCCCTCCTCTCAGTAAGACTGCAAGTTACTTATGATTCCAAAATGGCTGCTGTCCATGAGGTAGAAGGGTGTGGAAGGGAGTGTATGCTGCTGATTGGCTGGAATATGTCTGCTGACTGTGACATGCAGGGTCAAAGTTTGCTCAATCATAAAGTATTGGGGGCGGGTCGAATCTTGCATATGTTTGCAGTTCGCCGCGAAAGCGAACATGCTATGTTCGCCGAAAAAAGTCAGCCGGCGAACTATTCGCGACACCTCTATTTACATTACTTTTATTACAGCAGAGCTTTTCCTACATACTACATACGTAGTTTTGGCACATTTTATCAAACAAATGGGCCATATCTACTAAGTAAAAATGTCTGTAAAGGCATTACCATTGCTGGAGAGCCATGGCACCAAGGGTTTTCAATAAGTCCTAACCAATAAATCATAGTAACACATAATCAAATTCAATCCTATCAATGACCCTACCCACATCCAGTTCACACTTTTCCGGTCACGAGGCTTTCAACAAGCCCTCATTGCACATTTTGGCTCATTTCAACTTCGTTTTTCAGCTTTCAATAAGCATCACATTGCTGATTACGGCTGTCTTTGCAATGTCCAAATATATGTCTCTCCATCAATACTTGGCTTCTAGCAAGCCTTATGTTAGATGTCGGCTACATATATAACATTTTCCCCCCACTTTCAGAACATGCCTTGTCTTACATGTATGACAATCTGGCCCTCTAAGCAGGCTAAGATTCGGTAGCCTCCGGCACTCTACAGCTACCCCTCACTGAGGAGGTGAAACCCTCCTTCGCCGAGGGGGGGAACCTTCTCACAACTCCAGGTTTACACCTGTACATATATATATATATATATATATATATATATATATATATATATCACATATTATAAGTGTCGAACTATGAGACGTTGTCACGCTTTGCGTGGTTCGTGCGACTGAGGCGATGAGCGCCGAAGGCACTCATTGCTGTCGAGACTCGCATAGTGATCTAAGCCGTTAACTTGGAGCACTGAGGTGATGAGCGCAAAAGGTGCTCATCGCCTGCAAGCCTCGCGTAGCAAGGTGAGATGTTAACTTGGAGCACTTAGGCAAATTTATTAACTATTAATTAGAAATAATAAAAAAATTTTTTTAAAAAGCAAGGACATCAAGCAATATGTAAATTGTACTATGCACTGACATGTCTGTGTCACTGCTGATTGCCTGACAGGGATGAATCCAAATATTACAAATGCTTTCCATCTTATTTGACAGCTTTATCATCTCTTCAGCTGACTGAACACAGAAAATTATGTTTGCAGCCTTTGAACAGTTTAAAGATCACCTTTACAGGAATATCATTTAATTATATTCTTATGGAACAAAAAAGGATTAAGTCTTTTTTTTATTTTGGATTGATGACAGTTATTGATTAATTAACATATATTAATATATTAATTAAATTAGTAATCAGTACAAAAAAAAAGTTATATTTTATACTGCAATAAATAAATAATAACAGTTTTTTAACCTGCACCTATTTATCTGCTTTACTGCTCATTCATGTACATTGCTTTTGGAACTATTAATTAATAATAATCATACATTTAAAAAAAAAAATCATTTAAAATAGATCAAAAAATGTACATTTTACAAAGCACTTACATATCGGGAGTGCTTATAATTGCCTGACAGCGATAGAACCTTCAAAGCACTTAAATATTTAAAGCAGTTTCTTAGATTCTGACACGTGCTACATTTAATATTATATTCTGCTTTTATTTATGAATATATTGATGATTATGCATTTATATTTTGCATGTATGCCAATTAAACATCATAGTTTCCATGAACCTGATATTAATTTAATACAAATATTAAAAATGATTTTCATGTAATTTCACAGATTCCTCATCTCTGCACCTGACTAAAGACAGAGAGTGAGCTCTGCGGGAAATTATCTGCAATATCATAAATTTCAAAGGTATATGATTTCATGATGTCCTTTTTGTTTTGCATTGATGACAGTTAATGATTAATTAATTAACCTATATTAATTTAGGGCCTCATTCAATTGCAATTTGCCCAATTGAATAGGGCTCTATATAAGGACATAGCATATTATTTTTACATAACGTTTTTGTTATTGAAAATCTATCCAAAACCAAGGTCTTCACCAACTAAAAAAATTGGTAGAAAAATATGCTATGTGCTTATATAGAGCCCTATTCCATTGCACAAATTTCAAATGAATGAGGCCCTTAGTATTTAATTATTCATTAATAATAAAAAATTATGCATACATATATGCTTACCTAATTAAAGAACGCAAATTAGACCTCATAAGTTAATTGATTTCAATATTAATAAAATTACAAAATTGCACATTATTTTAAGCCCAATCTATACTTTGCTCATAGCTCTTTGTGTGTGCCCTTCTTTAGGAAAACATAATTACCTCTATAGGTTTACCATTGATGTCAGTTATTGATTAATGCATTAACGTATATTCATTTATTAATGACTTAGTAATTAATTATTTAAAAAAAACATCCTATTTATCAATATATATATGTGCAGCGCTTTCCTTTTTAATGTATGCCAATAAAAAAATAAAACTAAATGGATTAATTTATTTCATGGAAAAATTCAAAATGCTTTTCAAATCATTGCATTCTTTCATTAATGCTATTTAGTTTTTGCATTGAGAGCAGGTAACAACAATATGTACAATACAAAAAAAACATTAAATCTTACCCCTGTATTAACAATTACAGATTACAATGGCAGAAAATGGAGAAGACAGGATTGAACGCAAAAGAAAAGCGGCAATGGAAAGAAAGCAAAGGTGGAGAGATGCACGGTCCACTGAGACTTCCCAACACTTAAGAGAAGAAGACAAAGAGAGACTTTTAAATAAAAGAAAAATGAGTAAGAAAGCACAAAGTGAGTGTGCTGGAGCTTCAAAGAAAATAAAAAGTAAACAAAAATATGTCTGTGAAACATTGACTAATGATCCGATATTGCCTCAGGACACCAATGTTCATACACATGACACCAATGTAGATATAGAAAGTTGTAGTGATATCTATGTTGAGGAAGCTGAGGATACGGCTTTCATTACAGCTCTCACAGAAGACACTCATTATTGTGGATTACTCAATGTTGTTTGTCAGTTTTGTGGGGCTTATCATTTTCTCAAGGAAAGACCAACTGACGGAGACTTCATTAGTTGCTGTCAGAAAGGCAAGGTAAAACTTCCACAAAGACACACATTTCCAGATTACTTAAAAGTATAATGAGCGATCCAACATTTCCAAATTATACCAATTAAAAAAAAAAATACCAGGTCTTATAACAGTGCAATTTCATTTGCTTCTTTGGGTGCTAATTAAGCAGAAAATGTCCCAGGACATGTTCCACATTGTTTTAGAGTTCAAGGACACATTTACCACCAATCTTCACATTTGCACACACAAGAAAGAGAGCAAAGGAAATTTGCACAATTACATGTCTTAGATACAGTGGAAGCTGTTGAACAACAGATGATACTTTCAGAAAATTAACAGTGTTTGCACATAGTCTTTGAACAGCTGGAAAAAATGATGGCCAACAACCCATACAGTCAAGCATACAAACAATTAGCACAAGTTGAAAAAGAACAACAGCAACATGCTCAAAGACATCAATTGACCATGCCAAGAGTAAAAATGGTTTTGAAAAGAGATTGCAATACTGATCAAAGACTATAATTTACCAACAGTAAATGAGGTTGTCATGTTTTTTTTTTAAATGAGGATGGTAAACCACCTTTTCAGCGGGATATTAGAATACATCCACACAATGAAGACCAACCTTTTATAAACATAAATATATTAAGATGTAATTTGGATCCAATGACACATCCCATTTTCTTTCCAAATGGTGAACCAGAATGGGAACCAAAATTACAATTGCAAAATGATCCCAATAATAAAGTTTATGTTAGATGCAATATTTCTATGCTGGAATATAAAGTGGCACAAACTGCTATTTGGGATAATTTTAATCCTATTTTATGTGGGGGCAAACTCACACAACAATGGATTATTGATTCCTATATACACATTGAAGCAAATAATCTCAATTTTATCAAATTTCAACAAAACAAGCTTTGCATAGAACAATATTGTGGATTAATGGATTATGTTGCTGAATTGGCTACCAACAAAACTTTATGAGATTGTAACACACAGAATGATTCATGTGGAGATATCAATCCAAATTCACCATGTATGGAAAATAACAAGTTCCCAAAACAATTTCAAATGCCAACGTATGCTAAATGTGATGGATACCCTTTGTATAAAAGAAGAGAAGGACAAACAGCTATTATCCATGGCCAAAAGGTCGATAATAGATATGTAGTTCCATACAATCCACATTTGCTGATGAAGTACAATGCACTCATAAATGGGGAGGCTTATACTTCTATTAAATCCATCAAATATATGTATAAATATATATACAAAGAATATGATGCAGCAACTGTTGTTGAACAAGGTGCACAAAACGAATAGGAAAATCCAATTTTACATGATGAACTTTCATGTTATTTAGATGCTCGCTATGTAAATGCTCCAGAAGCAATGTGGCGTCTTCTGAAATTTGAGATACATGATCAGTCACATGCTGTGTGTCGATTAGCTGTACATTTGCCACAAAGTGAGTTTGTTTGCTTTACTGCAGGCAATCAAAGAATTGCCTTAGCCCAAAGTGAACATAGAGAAACAACACTTAATGCTTGGTTTCAATTAAACTGCCAAGACACTTAGGCCAGACCATTTTTATACATTGAGATTCCATATCACTATGTATTTTTAAATGGCCAATGGTGACAACAAAAAAGAGATTTTCAGTTTAAGATTACTTCTTTTACATGTTCCCGGTGGATAAAGTTATGAACATTTACGCACAGTGAATGACATAGTTTATGATTAGTGATGTTGCGAACATAACATTTTCGGTTCGCGGACGCGAACTTCATCAAATGTTCGCGAACGGGCGAACCCGGCGAACCGCCATAGACTTTAATGGGCAGGCAAATTTCAAAACCCACAGGGACTCTTTCTGGCCACAATATTGATGGGAAAAATGTTTCAAGGGGACTAACACCTAATTACATAGTTGATGCAGAGTCTGGTTTTAAGCCATAAAGGGCATAAATCACCTAACATTCCTAAATTGTTTGGAATAACATGCTTTAAAATATCAGGTATGATGTTGTATCGATCAGGTAGTGTAAGGGTTACACCCGCTTCACAGTAACAGACCAATCTCTCCGTTTAATGCACCGCAAACAACCACAAACAGTCCCTTTGCACAACAGCAAACTCCCCATTTGCACAAGGTTAGATACCAAGCTAGCCATGTCCCATTCCTTGTCCTCACTGATGTCATTGAAAGTCTCTTCCTCCACCCAGCCACCAAGGGTCCCCGAAAGGTGACAACAAGCCCCCTGGGACGCCTGCTGTGTTTGGTCTTCCACCTCCTCAAAGCCACCTTCCTCCTCTGACTCCTCTTCTTCAGACTCCTCTCTCTGCGTTGCCTCTGTCTGCGTTATTATAAGGTGTGTACTGTTAAGTAGTACTATTCCTATCGGTTTAATCCCTGTTACGTCCACTATTAGGGGACGTGTATATGGCATTGATTTTTGGAACAGGGAGATGGAAAAAGATGCTTGGTCGGTCCTCCCAGTTCAAATTTGGGGCACTGCGGGTGCAATCTAAGGTGCCACAAGATAGGAGTGGTGTGTTCAGTTGTACTATTTATTCCTATCAGTTTAATACCTGTTGCGTCACCTATCAGGGGACGTGTATATGGCATGGATTTTTGGAAGCAGGAGATGGAAAAAGATGCTTGGTCAGTCTTCCCACTTCAAATTTGGGGCACTGCGCATGCAATCTAAGGTGCCACCAGATAGGAGTGTCACTGTGCACTGGCAAAAGTTGGCAGAGTAGGCGCTGTAGGCCTCACACACACACCTGTAGGCAGGCAACTGATATTCTATCGATTACAGTCAAAAAAGTGTTCTTTTATGTCACTGTACACTACGGTTGCACCAGATATGACATATCACTGTGCACTGGCAAAAGTTGGCAGAGTAGATGCAATAGGCTTCACACACACGCCTGTAGGCAGGCAATTGCTATTCAATCTATTACAGTCAAAAAAGTGTTGTTTAATTTCACTGAGCACAATATATGCTGTGAGCCTGACACAGACAGGCAACTGAAATTAGATTACAGGAAAAAATGGTTGTTTTCAATGTATGGTACACCACCAGGTATGAGTAGTGAAAATAAGCACAATATAAGCTGTTAGGTGTTAGCCTGTCACACACACACGCTGGCAGGCAGGCATATGCCATTAGCTTACACAGAAAAAAATTATAAAATAAAATAAATGATGTTCTAGCCCTAAAAAGGGCTTTTTGGGTTGCTGTCCTTGCAGCAGATATCATATGAGTCCTTCAGGTCTGTAGTGGAAGCTAAATACACAGCCTGGCTATCTATTTCCCTAATAAATCTCCAGCAGCTACACTATCTGTCCTCTCACAACGAATGCAGCTTCAGAATTATTCTAAAATGTATGCTGTACTTCAGATGGAAGGCTCTGGAAGGGAGTGTATGCTGCTGATTGGCTGGAATGTGTCTGCTGACTGTGAGGTTCAGGGTCAAAGTTTCCTCACTGATAAAGAATAGGGGGCGAACCGAAAAGCGCATGTGTCCGCCGTCCGCTGCGAGCGCAAAAGAGACAAAATTGCCGCGAATAGTCCGCGGGCGAACTGTCTGCAAAATCTCTATTTATGATACTTTCCGATTAGCTGCAAGATATACTTCATAGCAGATGATACAGAATGGGAGAGTTGTCTGGAAGAAGCAGCACTATATCAAATGCCAAAGCAAATGAGACAACAATTTGCATTCATTTGCATCTTTTGCAATGTACCTGATGAATTTGCTTTGTGGGAAACATTTAAATTTGAATGTGTGAAGACTTCTTGAAACGTTACAATGAGCCTATTGAACTCTTAAAAGCATTAATGGAAATTCAAGAAATATTTCTTGCTCATGGATTAAATTGTGCAAGTTTTAATTTGCCTGATCCAGGACTTATAGATGACATCAACTTTAATAATGATGACACTAAGCTTGAAAAAAAAAAAAAAACACAAGAAAAACTCTCAACTTTAAATACTTTACAATTGCAAGCATTTAGTGCCATCACAAATGCTACAGAGAATGAAATGTTTAAAGACCCTTATTTCTATCTAGATGGAGGATCAGGAAAAATGTAGCTGTACAATTGTTTGATGAGTTACATTCGAGCACAGGGTCAAATACCAATGCCATTTGCAACAACTGGAATTGCCTCGCTTTTGTTAGAAGGTTTAAACTGCCAGTTTCCATTTTTGAAACATCAGTGTCAGATATACGACTGAATTCTTTACAAGCAAAAAAATGTCATAAAAGTAAATTAATTATCAAAGATGAAGCAACAATGATGTCATGCCTTGCAATGTATTGAGAGATTAGTAAAAAAAGTGAAGGATAATAATTTGCCATTTGGTGGAAAGTTGATGTTGTTAGGAAGTGATTTTAGGCAAACTTTACCTGGTGTGCCACATGCAAATACGACTGACATCATTGAAACATGTATCAAGACAAGTAAACACTGGAAAATATTTACACACATCAGATTAGAATTAAATATGAGATCTGAAGGACAAAATTAATTCTATGATTGGCTCATTCAAATTGAAGAAGGAAAACATCCACAAATAAAAATAATTCCTTCCTGACCACAGATAATGGCGATCAGATTTCTCCCTAGATCAATACTCTCTCTCTAATTATACAGGATGATCCTGAATTCCCTTTTTAATTAGAAATAAATCCAGTCTACTTTTAAAGTTATCTATCGAATCCATTGTCACAACCTCCTCTGGAACCCTTTTCTTTCTTTAAAGTGGAATCTTTTTACCTCAAGGGATGTCCTCTTGTCATTTGAAAACCTTTTGGCACAAAAAGCTCCCTTGACAAATCTTAATACTGACCCTGATTGTATTTATATAAGCTAATCATATATCCTTCTAGCTGGCTTTTTTTCTAGAGAAAATAAGTTTAATTTGGTTAGTCTTTCTTCATAACTTAGCCCCTTCATTACCGTTATTAGTTTTGTTAACCTCCTCTGTACCTTTTCCAGCTCTAAAATGTCCTTTTTATGAAGTGGTGACCAAAATTGTACTCCATATTCCAAATGAGGGCATACTAGAGATTTGAATATTGGCAGAATTATATTTGCTTCCCTTGCTTCTATACCGTTCTTAATACATGCTCATATTATATTTGCCTTTGTAGCTGTTCCTTGGCTTTGAGCACTGTTACCTAGGTGGTTGTCCAGAAACACCCACAAATCCCTTTCAATATTTGACACCCCTAGATTTTCTCCATTAAGATTACAAATTGCATGGCTAATTTTTTCTTCCCAGATGCATAACTTTACATTTATTCGTATTAAATCTCATCTGCCATTTAGATGCCCATTCCTCAATTTTATGTAAATCCCTTTGGAGGGAAAGCACATCATTATATGATTTAATTACCTTGCACAACTTCGTGTCATCAGCGAAAATGGAGAAACTACTTTCCACTACCACCTCTAAGTCATTAATAAATATGTTAAAAAGGAGAGGACCTAATACTGAACAATAAGAAATCCAACTTACCACATTAGTCCAATCGGAGTATGTTCCATTTACAAAAAACCTTTAGCGTCCTGTCTTTTCGCCAGCTCTCAATCTATGAGCAGATATGTACTGCAATTCCTGTATCTCTTAGTTTGCACAATAGTCTCCCATGTGGCACTGTATCAAAAGCCTTTGCAAAATCCAAAAAGACTACATCCACCGAGTTGCCTTGATCCAGGTTCCTACTAACCTCCTCATAGAAACTAATTCAATTTGTTTGACATTACCTATCCCTCATAAATCCATGTTGACTCCTACTTATAATCCTGCTCAAATAGACATATTCTTGTATATTATGCCTTATTAACCCTTCTAAAAGCTTGCACCACTACAGAAGTGAGGCTCACCAGTCTATAATTCCCCGGATTTGCTCTTGCTCCCTTTTTAAATATATGTATCACATCTGCTTTTCTCCAGTCATCTGGTAGAGACCCTGTGTTGAGTGAATCTTGAAAAATTAAATATAATGGTTTGGCTATTACAGAACTCAAGTTCTCTCAGTACCCTTGGATGTATTCCATCAGTACCCCGGGCTTTATTAACATTTCTTTGTTCCAACTACTTTTGGATTACTTCCTACGTTAACCAATTATTCAGCAAGGGTGGTGTAGCCCCATTATGTTGCCGTGTCCCAACCACTGGTACCTCCCTTGTGTACACAGAAGAAAAGAACCTTTTTAGCTCATCTCCTGGTCACTGAATTTCAGAGGGCCTGTGTCACATTGTAATGTTCCTATAGCTTCCTTCCTCTCTTTCTTTCCATTAATATACTTAAAAAAATATTTTAGGATTAGTCTTACCCTCTTTTGCAATTCATTTTTCATTTTCTAATAGCCCTTTTGCAAGCCTTGTTGATTTTCTTGTACTCCTGTAAAGCAGTCTCTGTCCCCTCTCTTTTGTATAATTGAAATGCCTGTTTTTTTCTCCGTATCTTGATCTTTAAATCATTGTTAAGCCACATTGGATGTGATTTACTCATTTACTTTTATTTCCACTTGGTATATGGTAATAAGTATGTATTTTTTAGTAAGGATTTACATGTTGTCCATTTATGCTCAGTGTTTTTACCTAGCAGTTCTCTGTCCCAGTCCATTCTTTGTATTGCTGCCCTTAGACAGTTAAAATCTGCCCTTTTAAAATTAAGAGCTTTTGTTGTCCCCTTAAAATTTTGTTTTTTTAATTCAATCTCAAATGAGACTGTGTTGTGATCACTGTTTCCCAACAGTTTCCCTATTTGAACATTTGATACTACAGTATATCAATATTATTTGTGATGACTAAATCTAAGATAGCTTAATTTCTAGTAGGCTCTTGTATAACTTGGGCTAGATAATGCTATCTGAGTGTACTCAAGAACCTGCTCCCCTTAGCTAAACTGCTGGTCTCACTTATCCAGTTTATTTCAGGGTAATTAAAATCTCCCATTACTAGAACTTGCCCATGTGCTAGCTGCCTTTCCAATCTGTAATAATAATTGTATTTCCTCACTTTCAGCTATATTTGGGGATTTATAGCATACTCTACTAATATTCTTTTGGAATTTGCTGCTCCGCAAATTAACTCTACCCAAAAACATTCAACTTTATCACTAGTTCCGCCATAAATATCTTCTCTAACTATAGGCTTAAATTGAGGCTTAGCATACAGACAAATCCTCTTCTTCTACCATTGCCCCTATCTTTCCTAAATAGGTTATAACCATGCAGATTAACAGACCAGTCATGAAAATCATCCCACCACGTTTAGTAATGCCTATTGAATCCAATTTTTCATTAATTGCTAATAATTCTAACTCTTCCATTTTTTCTGGCAAGCTTCTGTCATTAGCAAACATACATCTTAATTTATGAGTCTGTAGTTCTAAAGTGCCTGCCACTATACTTGTGTTACTTAGTACTACCTCCCTATCAACTATACTACCCCTCCCCATCTCCTTCCCTATGAGTTGTTAATTCATCCCTTATACCCCTCTATACTTTGTATCCCATTAATTATATCTAGTCCCTCCCCCCACCTACTAATTTAGTTTTTACTATTATAATGTTTAAAATGTAATGCATTAACTTCATGGTTGTAATGTTAAAATTGTTTTTCAAAGGTCACAAAAGTTGTTTCATTGTATGTAATTAATGATTCATGTTAGTAGGAGGATGAGCATTTGTTGTAAAAATTAAATGTATAATTAAATACATAGTATTGATTCAGGGAGTAATCCAATCACCAGTTAATGGGATCAGGCAGGAATTATTTTTTTCCCTTCTTTGATACATTTGGCTAATGTTTTTTTTTACTGTTTGCCTTCCTCTGGATTCAATACCTATGTGGTTTATCAGTACTTTAAATAAATATTGCATGTTACAAACCATTATGTAATGGTTACATATACTCATTGATATAACGTTATGTTACTCATCCATACCTCAGATTTAAAAATGTTAGTATTGTTAATAAAAATGGTTCACTAATGTTTCTAATCTAAGTTGCATGTTGCAAAGCATTTATGTCTTGGTTTACAACTATTTAATTATACAAACTTCATCTATTGTTACATTATTCCTGCATACATGACTTGTAAAAAGTTTAATATGGTTAAAAATTGGTCGTTTAACAGTTTTTGAAAGACAAGTTGACTGTTAACAAAATTTAAAAAAAGTTATTATTATTGTTGTACTTCTTTCTACATAACAACAATTTTAAGAGTGTCACAGACTCACATTGTGTGGCAAACAGCATTCCCAGTATTACAATTTTATTGACCGTCATTTTTTAACGGGAAAGTGGCTAGTATATATAAATACATGGTCGAATCACATTATTATGGCCACCAGCTAATATCCCAAACAACCGCCTTGTGCAGCACAGACAGTGTTTAGACAGTGCGGTAGTGAGTCAATAAGATGCTCAAAGGGTGCCTCTGACAGCTGCTGAAAAGAGTGTGGTGGAGGACCTATACGGCAAACATAGTGATTGAGATGTACTCACAGGTGCTCGATGGGGTTCAAGTTGGGGAATTTGTAGGCCATGGAAGTACTTAGAAGTCTTCCTCATACTCCTCCAACCACTCCATACTCCTCCAATCACTCCCGAACAATTCTGGGCGTATGACATGTTTTATTGTCCTGCTGGAAGATCCTATCTGTTCCAGGGAAAACAATCAAAATGTGTGCCTTCCAGAGGTATGTGTGGACCTAGACATTTCCAAGTAAACATTTCCCAGACTATAATTTTGCCGCCACCAGCTTGTGTTCTTCCAACAATGGTTGCAGAGTGTTTGTTCTCGGTGGTTTCTCATCTGACACAGAAATGTTGATCAAATCAATAAAGCAGCAAAAATGACTCATCAGAGAAGACAACCCTTTGCCAATCAGAAAAGGTCCAAATTCAACACTGTTGTGCCAATTGAAGCCATTTCTGCAGATGAGCCCTCATCAGCATGGGTACAGTGACCAGCCATTTGCTTTGGGGCCCCATACGCAACAGGGGTAACCATGCTATCATTTTAGACAGACCTCTGTTAGCCCTCGTTTGGGCAGTGAGTAGCACATCGGTTGGCCCTCACACAACGCTGTTTATTCACAATGGTGCTGTTTTCCAGTCACTGTACAGTTTAACTACAGCATGTAAACAGTTCACAAACTGTGCTCTTCCCATCCATTATGGTTGGCTGAGTGTAGCTAAAGGAGCTGTTAATAGAAACCAGCCTGGCTGTTGGTTTGATTTGTGAAGCTATGGAATGCTAAGTCTTGTGTATCTACTGTACATTGTGCAGAACTCCTCATGCTTCTCTGTTCCCTCCTTGCATCTCTATATTAATCAGAGCAGTTTTTTTTTAAAGCAATGCTTGCAAGGGACAATTTGCAGTATTGGGCTACATGGTATTAATATTTGCAGCTATGTTTATTTTCTGGTGCATGCACCAATATCTTAAAATAATGTGCATGCATCAGTAACCTGAATTAATATATTTGGTAAAGTGAGAACTGTGTATGCCCATGAAAGTTTTTGGTGACATTTGCTTTATTATTTAATACAGTTGAAGAAATTTGGGTCATTTTAGTATACATACAAATATATAGCTGAAAATTATTTATTTTATAAAGTATATGTAAACAGAATCACTACTGTTTAAAATCAAATCTTGATCTAAAATCAAATCTTTTTGAGCTTAAAATCAACTCAGCCTACTTAAATGACCACTCTAATAAATTTTATACGGTCTTTTCGATATCTTAATTATAATGTGCAAAATGTTTTAGAAAGTAAAAATAAATAAGCACTGCCTATGCGTCTTAATATTTTATTTGTTTATTAATTGCATTAGATTGTATTTTTTATTTACATTTATATAGTGTATTTGTCCAAAATGCTTTAAAGCGGAACAAAAATGCACAGAACAATTACACGAAGGACAGAGTCAGAAAAAAATTATAATTTAAATAACAGTAAAATTAGTAGTACAGGTGGGTTAAGGTATGAAAGATGAAAGAAGATTATTGAATTGGTGGAAAAGCTAATAATTGTTATGATGGTCATCAGTGTTCAGTAATACAGTGGGATAGAGGAAAAGGGAAGTGGAGGAAGGTTCATCAGGGTGGCCATGATGGGTGAGTTGGTAACAAATTATTAAGTATTTTTGTTAGCAGGTGTTGCTAACTAATCAGGTGATTTGTATGACTCAATAAATGAATACAAAACAGGGCTGCGACGGAGAGGAGTTTTAGGCATTTCCGCAAGTCCCGTAAACCATGTCATTGTATGTAGCATTTCGCGCCGTGATAATGATCAATTAAGCAAGGCCAAAACTCCAGAGTTAGAAAAAGCTTATAGAAAAGGAGCCCGTCATCATTATGTCAGAAAAACATGGAGGCGATATGTAAATCAATTAGCGATTTTGGGTCCGATATGTCATCGGACCCTCAAACCCGCAATGCACAAATTAATAAAAACAGTATAAGTCAATGTTATACAGCCTCATTAAATTAGCTCAATGTGTAAAACCGTAGCCCGTAACATAGCCGTAAGACTTGCGGCTATTAAATCGACCCTGTAAAGCACGATGCTCATGACTTGCAGTTAAGGCCAAAAAAAGCCTATGCGACATGGAAAGTGGGACTTCGTGGCCACAAATCCTTTGTTCTCTCAAGCCCGTAACGGCTACATTCCAATTTTGCAATTAAATTGCAGCGGTTTTCCAAAGAGGCCATGGTGTTCAAACCCGTAACCCACAAATGGAGGCAAAAACATTACAGCCTCCAAATAGGACATTATAAACACACCAGTGCACTTTAAAACATAAGAAAAGCATGGAAAAGCATTACAATTACTTGCACAATAATCCCCAAATAAAAGAAATCCATTAAAAAAATAATAATAATTTCTATCACATGTTGGAAAGGTCATGCACATGTCAATGTGAAAAGCCATGCTGCGACATGCACAAAGCAAATAAAGACACACTACCTGATTAAATAGCAACACAAAAATGTGACACTAAAGCCATATTAACCCTTTCTCACTCATAGAGGCTCTATTGTGGACCCTGAAATATATATATAATTGCATATACATCTCACTCATCACATCTACATTTGGGAAAACAAATCGTGGCCAGGCGTGTAGGAGCAAGAATATGTCTGGGGGGCATACAGCTCATTGTATACAAAGGCCATAAAATAGCTTATATGTACATGCATACAAACATAGGCAAATCTGGAGGGATTTGTCCCCCCTCCCATCTGACCCATTTCCTACACTAATGCTATTGGTCATATTTCAATGCCACATCACACATATCAAGTACCAGGGGAACATTTTATTATTTGTTGTTCAGTCCTTCAGTCATGTCCAACTCTCTGTGACCCTATGGACTGCAGCTAGGCCTCTGCCTGTGCTGTTCTACAATATTTGCATGCCAAAGATACTGGAGTGGGTTTCCAGTTTCTTCTCTAGTGGACTGGGATTTGTCTGACCTCTCTGCTAACACCTGGTCCCCTTCAGCATTGCTAAATGGTGGTGGTGGTGAAGGGGCTTGTGTACTGCGTAAGTAAGTTGTGAGCTATACCACGTAGGGTCACTCTAGGTGCGCAGGTCATAGCAGAGAGGTCAGACAAATCACACTCCACTAGAGAAGGAACTGGCAACCCACTCAAGTATCACCTGTAATATTCATTTTAGGCCCTTTAGGTTTATGTTCAAACATCACAGTATCACTAATTGGCTTGGTCTGTGTATTAACCCTTTGTTATTATTATATATGAAATTTAGTATTATATGATAACTAATGCTATTATGAATACTATTCTTTTCATATGTATTTATCTATTGCATGTTAACTAGGGCTCATTAGTTTACATATATAAAAATGTGATACTAATCTGATGAATGTGGATGTCCCATAACCCCGACCATTGAAAACACACTGACATGGTTAGAACGGTATAACAATGCATTATTTCATACACAGATCAGGTCAAGACTGTGCATTAATATCATGGGTGTGGTGTGGGGAGGTCCCGAGAGAGCAAGAGGCTATTATTGGGAAAAATGGGATACCTACAGGGGGTAATGTGATAGCCCAGAATAAGCATGATGCATAGCACTTACCAGGGTCACGTGTGGTCACTACACCACTGCAACCGGAAACTGATGAAGAAACCATTAATGTGCATATCACTTACAACTTGTCTAGATCTGCTCAATGGAAAAGATGATTCAACCTCTGGACTGTGTAGTCCAATCCAGTTTCACACATAGTGTGTGGTGAAAGGAAGAAAAATCTGAAAAAAGTGGCCAACTAAAAAAAGGCGGAGGAGGATAAAAAATTTTAACAGGCGTGTACAGTGCTAAATACTGTAACTGTAAAAATATACCAACTCACCTGACTCCCATCTTCAAGCATTACTAACTATTAGCTAGGTCTCTGGATAATCAGTAATATGGGCAAATGCCCATTAATAAGGACAGGACAAAAAGGTCAGCATCCAGATTCCATTTACTTACATCAGACCAAAGGATTTGTTCTAAGATCAATATTGAGGTCCGGATCACATGCTTCCCTAGTGCATATATTAATGCTGGCTGTCATTAACATGCCATTGTGAGACTTTGCAAGTCCACCTCCATAGCGGTATTAGTCTACATTTAAGCTAACATCAAACATGTCTGATATATCTAGCTATATTTTAGCTTTAAGATTGTGGGAGCTACATGTTAAGTGTGGGGGGAACTGTCATTGAAGAAATGTCTGCCTGAGAGGCACTGGGAAAATCTTACACCTCATACATTTCATCCACAATGCTTGTTGATGTAGATAATGCCTTCATGGACCTGAATCTTACCTAAAACAAAAAAAAGAGAAAACAAAAATACAAAACCAACAAAATAATTGCTGCCCTTAGACTGTTAAAATCTGCCCTTTTAAAATCAAGAGTTTTCGTTGGCCCTTTCAAATTTTGTTTCCCAAAGGGTGCCCTATCCCAACATTTGATACTATATCAATATTATTTGTGATGACTTCATCTAAGATAGCTTCATTTCTAGTAGGCTCTTGTATAACCTGGGCCAGATAATGATCCCTGAGTGTACTCAAAACCTGCTCCCCTTCGATGAACTGCTGGTCTCATTTATCCAGTTCCTTTCAGGGTAATTAAAATCTCCCATTATAAGAACTTGCCCATGCTTAGCTGCATTTCCAATCTGTAACAATAATTGTATTTCCTCCCTTTCAGCTATATTTTGGGGGTTTATAGCATACTCCTACTAACATTCTTTTGGAATTTGCTGCTGCACTATTTAACTCTACCCACAAACATTCAACTTTATCACTAGGTCCACCATAAATATCTTCTCTGACTATAGGCTTAAATTCAGGCTTAACATACAGACAAATCCCTCCTCATTTACCATTGCCTTTATCTTTCCTAAATTGGTTATAACCATCCAGGTTAACAGTCCAGTCATGAGATTCATCCAACCACGTTTTGGTAATGCCTATTAAATCCCATTTTTCATTAATTGTTAATAATTCTAACTCTCCTATTTTTCCTGGCAAGCTTCTGGCATTAGCAAGCATACACCTTATGTTATGAGTCTGTAGTTCTGAAGTGCCTGCAAATGTAAATGAATTACTTAGTACTACCTCCCTATTGACTATACTACCCCTCCCCCCATCTCCTCCCCTATTAGTTGTTAATTCATCCCTTATACTCTCTACACTTTCTATCCCATTACTTATATCTAGTCCCTCCCCTCCACCTACTAGTTTAAAAACCCCTCCAGCCTTTCTACCATCCTATCCCCTAGTACAAAAGCTCCCTCATCATTAAGGTGCAATCCATCCCTACTGGAGAGATTGTACTGAAGCGAGAAGTCAGCCCAGTGCTCTAAAAACCCAAACACCTCCTTAGTGCACCACATCTTTAGCCACGCATTAACCTCCATAAGCTCCTTCTGCCCCCCTGGGCTAGCACGTGGCACTGGTAGTATCTCAGAAAATACTACCTTGAAGATCCTTGCCTTCAGCGTATTAAAATCATTCTTTAGTACACTCCATCTTCCACTAACTTTGTCATTGGTACCAATATGTACCAAGACCGCCGGTTCATTTCCAGCCCCTCCCAATAATTTGTCTACCCGATCCACAACATGACGAACCCGAGCACCTGGGAGACAGCAAACTGTTCGATTGCTGGGATCTGGGTGACAATTCACCCTTTCTACCTTCCTAATAATAGAGTCCCCTACAACCAAAACCTGTCTGTTGCTCTGCCTATTCTGCCCTCCAACTCCTGTAGAGCTGTTCTCCCGGCTGTTAGAGGGAACAGCTCTATCTGGCATTGCAATTCCTGAATGGACATCCCCAACAGTTTCACTCAAGCTGGAAAATCTGTTGGTGTTTGCCAACTCAGAACTGGCCTGCCTCCTCCTGTTCCCCCTGCTTCCCCTTGTAACTGTAACCCAGCTACCTCCCTGGATGTCCTCACTAGCCCCAGCTCCACCCTCCATGCTAGGCCCAGCTAAACTGTGCTCAGTGAGTACCAACCCCCTTTCCAGTGGAGCAATATCACTAAGTGTTGCAATTCTCCTCTCCAGATCTCCAATTTGAGCTTCCAGAGAGGCAACATGCTCACACCTCTCACAGAGGTATGGACCCTGGATCATCTGTTGCATTCAGTATTGCATACATATAACAGGATGTACACTGAATAAGGTTGCCACTAGACTGACTCATAATTATTATTATTGTCTACAAAATTTCAGTAGGAAAAATAAAGAATGTAAAATAATATATTTGTATAAAGTTTTCCTCCTTTGCACTATAAATCTGCCCTCCCTTTTCTTTAAAGTCCCTCCTTTTATTTAAACTCCTATGCTTTTACTAGAATTGCACTTGATACTAGAAAGGTTCACAAGCTCACAAGTTCGTCCCTTCTCCTGTTTATATTAACTTCTGCCTTCTCACCTAGACACAATTAGTGCACTCTGCAATTTATCAGTCTTTATTTGTAAGGTAAATCCACTTGTTAACATTGTGACCAATAGATGGTAACTGAGGAGTGCTGTTGATAAGGCACAAATATATGCGCTGCCCCTATGTCCTCCTCCACCTAGCCACAGGGCCCACATCCTCCGCGGCCGATTGTCGTCTCCCTGCTGGTGGTGGTGAGGCAGCGTCACCATGAGTGGTGGGGGCTGAGGCATGGTGGGAGTAGAGGAGGAGCTGGGCTGCTGGTCTCTCAGGGGTAGAGGAGAGGAGGCGGGGCTGGGGACAAGTCCAATTCCTAGCAGCCCAGAAAGATAGGACTCAGTCATTAGATGATGCTTCCTCTCCTCCCTAGAGAGCCTTGCAAGGCTGCATATAACCTCTGCACGATTGGTAGAGATGCTGGCCTTGATCAACCGGAGACAGACGAATTGCTGGTGAATGAGGACCAGCAACTCTGCCTGTGCAGCCTTCTTGTGGTGGTGGTGGTGATGGAGGTCTTTGTGATGTGGCTGGGTGAGGAGGTGGCGGTGATGGAGTGGGGAGGGTGATGGGGGCTGGCTGGAGCCTGTGGTGATGAAGGTGGTGGTGGTAATGTGCCCAGTGGTGGTGGCGGCATGGCCAGTGCACTGCTATGTGGGGAGGAGGTGGTGGCTGACTGTAGGTCAAGTTGGAGGGCACAGCAAAATCCTCAGTCTTTCAATGATGGAGATAGTTGGGTCAATTCCCGACGGTGTGGCTGGAAGTCCGTTGGGTGACCTCACCACCCAAATGACCTTCTCCATGCCAGGGCACTCTCATCCTCTTCCTTCCTCCTCCCCCTGTGCTGGTTCCTGCTGGGCAGGGGCTTGCTCCTCCAAATCCTGCTCAGATGGAGCCGACGCCACTGGCCTCAGACCTCCTCCTGGATGCTGTAAGAAAGAAGAGAAAGGTATATTTCATTATGATGATTAATACATTGTTATCTTTTTATAAAAAAATGCAATTCAGATTAGCTATCATTTGCTAGATATGATCTATTATTTTGGTTTATTGTCTTGATTGTTCTTGGCTCCTAACTCTATCTTGATTCTGTAACTGTATAGGCTGCAGTGGGCACACTGAATATTGAATATTGTTGTTGTGCCCAGGAATGACAGTGATTTGTCAGCTTCATGGATTTAATGGCGCATCCATCTATCCATTGTTAATTCCATTGAGCTGACATGCCAGTTTCCTTGTTGGTCATCATGTACATGTGTAGTGTGTGTGATACACATGCGGTGGCATGTTGGTGTATGTGATATTCACCTGACGTGGAGGCTGGGTCCTGCTTGGCCAGCGGGCCTGAAGCTCCAGCGGTGGGCAACTGTCTCAGAGGGTCCCTGGTGACACTTTTCCACTGATTATAGGTCACGATGCGGCCCTGGTCCTCCTTATCCATTATCCATGATGTCAATAAATCTGAGCTTGGTGTAACCTAACTATACAATGGGGAAAAATTATTTGATCCCCTGCTGATTTTGAAAGTTTGTCCACTGAAAAAGAAATGATCAGTCTATAATTTTAATGCCAGGTGTATTTTAACAGTGAGGTGACACAATAACAAGAAAAATGCATGTCAAAAAAGTTATAAATTGATTTGCAGGTCAGTGAGGGAAATAAGTATTTGATCCCATATCAGTCAGCAAGATTTCTGGCTGCCAGATGTCTTTTGAACAGGTAACGAGATGAGTTTAGGAGCACTCTCTTAAAAGGAGTGCTCCTAATCTCAGCTCGTTACTTGTATAAAAGACACCTGTCCACAGAAGCAATCAATCAGATTCCAAACTCTCTACCATGGCCAAGACCAAAGTGCTGTCCAAGGATGTCAGGGATAAGATTGTAGACCTACACAAAACTAGAATGGGCTACAATACACGTAATATTAATTAGTTAATTCACTAAGTATCAAAAATGTATACAAACACTATATAGTTAGACACTATAATTGAAAAGAAGTTATAAAGAAAAGGGGGAAAAGGAAAGGAAAAGAGAAAAAAAAGAAAGAAAGGAGGGGCAAAATCAAGGGAAAGAAAGTTAAAAGAGGGGCAAATAGCGTGGAGAATTTTTGAGACTCTGCTTATAATATATACAAAGACACAGAGGCAGACAGGAAAGGTAGCCATAAATCTCCTCGTAGTAGGAGACCAAAACCAAACAGTAAACATAATACGGATCCAAAATAAGGAAGCATTATTGAACTCCTTGACATATTTTAGTCAATGTTTTGTTTATATTTATGAATCTGCACCACTAGGACTGACTGAACTTAGGAAAAGTTCACTATTTCCTTCCCCTCCACGGCTACCCACTTCGTATTTCTTTTACGAGTGGGGAGCCGAGAAGGGTGAGGGAAAAGCTCCCTTTTAAGGACTTCCCAGTCTGTAGTTTCTTACACGCTGGGAGGACAATTTCTTTGTTTTTTTTGTTTTTTTTTTCTTTTCTATTTATCTCTCGCTCTCTCTCTCTTTTTTTTTTTTTTTCTGGCTGGATGGAAGGGAAGGAGGGGGGATGGGAGGAGGAGGGAGAAGGGCGTGGACTAGAAGGCAGAATTAAGACACTTTAAATGACATTGAGAATAATAAGCCAAAATGTGCAAGGATTGAACTCTCAAGGAAAAAGATCCCTATTCTTTAATACTTTTAACAAAAAAAATGCAGATATAATCTGCCTTCAAGAGACCCATTGGCAGATAGGAAAGGGGACGGACTACAACAACCATAAATATGTTTCGGTTAGTAATGCAAGGTATGGGAAAAAAACAAGAGGGACAGCAATCTTTTTCAACAAAAAACTAAATTGGAAGGAAGACATCGTGATTTCAGACCCAAAAGGTCATTTTTCTCTCTGGTCAGGTCTTCTTAATAATACTAAAATTACTATCTTAAATATCTACGCCCCAAATAAAGGTCAGACAAAATTTGTAAATAAAACACTTAAATCTTTGAAGAAATATTTCTCTGGTTTATTGATTATTGATTATTATTAATCCCAGTTTAGATAGAAAAAAGAAAATACAAAGCATAGATACTCAAGACACAACACAAGCAACAAGCAAGCTTAACAAAATCCTATATAAATATGGTCTTTTTGATTCTTGGAGGTGCTTAAATTTTATGGTACAGAATTTTACCTTTTACTCAGCACGATATATGTCATATTCAAGAATGGATTATATATTGGTTAATGATTTAGCATTAAAAAAGCTCATTAAAGCCGAAATTGACCCTATAAATTTCTCAGACCATAGTTTAAAATCAGCCACCTTTAAAATAGGTTCCACAGAATATGATCCTCCATCGTGGAAAATGAAAAACATCTTGCTTAAAGATCAATTAGGCAAAGCAAAATTGAAACAAGAAATTGAGGAGTTTTTTCAGGTTAACAGACACTCAGTTGCATCCAATAATATAATTTGGTTGGCTCATAAGGTATATATACGTGGAATCTGCATTAAAATGCAAGCCCAAATGAAAAAAAAGAACGATATGCCACTTAGAGAATTGTATATTAATTTAATCAAAGCTGATAAAGAAAACAAAAATAAACCAAACCCAATAAATATGGAACAAGTTAAGATGCTGCAAAAACAGATAAGAACGATAGAGCAAATGAAAGTAGATAATTCTAGATGGGCCCTACAGAAACGTATACATCTCCTAGGAAATAAAGCAAATACATTTTTAGCAAACAAATATAAAGGTAATTCTTCTCATAAGAGAATAGATCAAATAAGACACAAAGGAGAAATTATTATGAATCCCGCTAAAATAGCAGAGGTATTTGCAACATATTACTCAGATCTATATAATCTAGCAGGAAAATCGGAAACTCAAACTAAAGAAATAGAAATTAAAAACTTTCTGGATCATATACATACGCCAAGAATTTCCCTGGAAGATTTGTCAACTTTGAACGAACCAATATCGGAAAAAGAAATTTCAGAAGTAATAACTAAATTAAAGATAGCATCAGCCCCAGGCCCAGATGGATTCATTAACTCTTATTATAAGATTTTCCATAAAGAAATTATAACTGATCTTACTACTTCACTAAATGAAATTAAAATGACGGGCTTTGTTCCAAAAGAAATGCTTCAGACATATATAATAACTATTCCTAAGAAAGAGAAAGTTTGTTGTGAATGTAAAGATTTCCGCTCAATCTCATTAATCAATATAGACATTAAAATATAGGCAAAAGTGCTAGCAAACAGACTAAACAAGGTTATTCAATCCTTGGTAGATAAAGACCAAAATGGATTCATAGTAAATAGACAGGGTACCGACAATGTGAGAAGACTAATTAATCTAGTATCTTTTGCTAAAAGAAGGAAGAGATCAGCGGTATTTATATCCTTAGACGCAGAAAAGGCCTTCGACAGAGTAGGATGGAAATATATGGACTTGGTACTGTCTAAGCTAGGTCTAGGTGACTCTGGCTCTAGAGCAATTAAGGCCCTATATGGCTCTCCTTCTGACTCGGTCGTAGGCCTGGGATTTAAATCAGAAAGCTTTAAAATCTCTAATGGCACTAGGCAGGGATGTCCCTTGTCCCCGCTGATTTTCGCCCTTATTATGGAACTGTTAGCTACATTGATTAGAGAAAATAACGGTATTCAAGGTATAAAAGTGGGAGAAATAGAACACAAAGTAACTATGTTTGCGGATGATATTGTACTCTCTTTAGAAGACCCGTCCAAATCTATCGAAAATCTCCAACAGACCATATGTGAATTTAGTAAAATCTCTAACTACAAACTAAATGTACTTAAATCAGAAGCTTTGATGATTAACCAGAACGAAGAGGAAACTTTATATCTAGAGTCTCATTTCTCATTTATCTGGCAAAATAGTATAAAACACATGGGCATAAGAATACATCCAGAGTTTAAACAGATGATGGATATTAATGTTAAGCAAACTATTTTAAACCTGAAAGCTCCCATAGAAAGATGGAGAAACACTTATGACTCATGGTCGGGAAGGATTATAGCAGCAAAGATGTTTCTGGTCCCTAAAATAACATATTTAATGAGAAGTATCCCTTTTCATCTACCAAATTCAAAAATAAAAATATTTCAAAATAGTCTAGATAAGTTCATTCATAAAGGTAAACAAATGAGAATCAAAATAACAAATTTAACAAAATTTTTTCAAAAGGGAGGCATGGCATATCCCTCTATTCAGACGTTTCAAGAAGCTATTACTTTAGCACATATTATAAGATGGACAGATCAGGGGGAATCTAGGCACTGGTTCCAAATTGAAAAATAAATGTCGCCTAATATAGATTTGCAAAGCATAATATTACAAAAAAAATAAAAAAATTACTTAATAAGGGTAGAATCTATGGGAGAAACATTAAGAAACAACTTTAAATACTGGGATAAATTGAATGATAAATATTCCTTAATTCCATTTCCAAGTTCGATAATTTCGCTAGAAAAACTAGCCAGAGACATGAATATCCCTCTCTTGGAAATCTTAACCAAAAAAGGGGCAATGTATTTATTAGATCTTTACCAAAATGGTTCCATTATCTCCTATGAGGAGTTAATAGATAAATTTAAACTACATAGCTCATTATGGCTAGAATACTTGTGTATGTGTGAAAAGCTGAAACTACAAGGGTATATTTTAGAAAGAAGAAGAAATCTGACCGATTGCGTAAAACTAATCCTAGATGATAATAAATCTCACTTAATGGCCAAATGCCATAATCTGATTAAAAACAAACAGATCCCTATTAAAACATCTAGTATAAAAACATGGGAAACAGAAGCAGAAGAAGAATGGCCACTAGAGACATGGATCTCGGCTTTCTCTACTACAGATAAGTTCCTTCAAAATGCATCCCATAAAAAAACTTACTTTAAAATAATAAATAGGTGGTATTTTGTTCCCCTAAAAGTTTCCCAAATTACCAAAAATAAGGAAAGTCAACTTTGTTGGCGTAATTGTGGACAAAAAGGCACACATATCCACATTTGGTGGGATTGTCCGATCATACAAAAATGGTGGATAGAATGTTTCTCTAAAATAAAAATCACATTTGACCTAGATCTCCCCCTAAAGAAAGAAATGCCCCTTTTTCACATCTTTCCTAAAGAAATCACGATGGACTACAAAAGCGCTTTTGATTCATATCTTTATGTCAGCTAAAAATTCCATAGCTTTATATTGGAAACAAGAAAAAGTTCCATCCTGGTCTGAAATCTTGATAAAAATAAATAAAATTTGTGATCTAGAAAGAGATATAGAGGATATCGGGATATACCATCTCCCACGTAGCAAATGGAAAGTATGGGACCAGAATTATAAAGGATAGGAGAGATTCTTTTTTCCTAAGGGTGTTATAACAATATCCCGCCTTCTAGACTCCACCCCCTACCTCAGACTCACTTCCTGGCCAAATCTTTCTTTTTTTTTTCTCTCTCTCTCTCTTTGATTTTTTTTTGTTTATTATTATTATTATTATTTTTTACTTTTACTTTTGCTACTCCTACTTTAATATTCTGTAAAACATGCATAAAATTAAACGTACCAAAAAGATATGTGTCGAAAATTGAACTAAAGGTCATCTGGCACCCATCAGTGATACTAATGTTTACTATACTACTTGCTTATTTATAAGTGTAACTCTTGTAGAAAAAAGACTTGGCTACCATTAATGAAGAAAGAATGAATGATCTATTTAAAATTATAATTTATCAGGTGATCTTAAATATTATGGTGTTGTGTTTAAAGTAGTTCAACCATGTATTCTTTATTTTTATGTAATGTTTTGAAACTTTGAAATAATAAAGAATTTTAAAAGTCTAAAAAAAAAAAAAGACCATCGCCAAGCAGCTTGGTGAGAAGGCGACAACAGTTGGTGCGATTATTCGCAAATGGAAGAAACTACAAAATAACTGCCAGTCTCCCTTGGTCTGATGCTCCATGCAAGATCTCACCTCCTGGAGTTTCAATGATCATGAGAATGGTGAAGAATCAGCCGAGAAGTACACAAGAGGATCTTGTTAATCATCTCAAGGCAGCTGGGACCATAGTTAGCAAGAAAACAATTGGTAACACACTACGCCGTGAAGAACTGAAATGCTGCATATCCTGCAAGGCAGCACATGTACAGGCCCGCCTGAAGTTTGCCAATGAACATCTGAATGATTCAGGGCATTAAAAATGGGTCGTAGTTGGGTATTCCAGCATGGCAATGACCCAAAACACACAGCCAAGGCAACAAAGGAGTGGCTCAGTAAGAAGCACATTAAGGTCCTGGAGTGGCATAGCCAGTCTCCAGACCTTAATCCCATAGAAAATCAATTTTCTGAAAACTATTGAGAAACAGGAACAAATCCCTAAAAAAGTGGCACTCATGAGGACCCGCTATTATCCTCTAGCTAAAAAATTGGACTAAATCTCTCTGGGATACAAAAGTACAAAAAACTAAGATGACAATGGTAATAGCTACCAAAATACAATCTAAAAAACTAAGATGACAATGGTAATAGCTACCAAAAAACAATCTAGGTCCAAAAAATCATGCAATCTTGCACCTAACCAAAGGATTGTTTGTAGGACTGTAGTATGTATAATCTAATAGCCCACAAAAAGAATGCACAAATCCATAAACTCTCATACTGAGGCTTATAGTACCTGGTAAACAAAAATCAAATATGCAGCGGGTGGAAAGCAGTTATCCCATAATCATACACACGCTTGTATTGAATGATGTGCTAGTTCACACATACACTGTCATATAAGAAGCCTTAGCAAATCTGTAAAATAAAGTCTATCAGGTATCCTCCATGCATTTACTTAACTCTCTCTTATAAGTATAGAAAGTGTGTACTACCAAAATTAGTAGCTATAATAGCACAATAAAATAATATAGCTATACACTATGTCCATATAAATAATAATCCACATGTAAAACATCATAATGAATACATACTTAAGGACAGCGTATGAACTTGTATAAACGCTTTCCTTAGTTAAAGAAGCATAGCTATAGATAATACCTTGCAGCTTGCACTATGCAGCTTATACACATTGTGTCCTTGTTAGAATAAATCACTGTTCGGGTGAATAATTTTAAAGATGGTGCCTTGCAGCTTCTACACTCTACATCCTCATGGAACTGCTTAATGCTTACTGCTCTTCTGTCTGATGCATGTTTCTCGTAATTGCTTCAACGGAGTATAGCTACTAATTTTGGTAGTCCACACTTTCTATACTTATAATAACACAGAGTTAAATGCATGGAGGATACCTGATAGACTTTATTTTACAGATTTGCTAAGGCTTCTTATATGACTGTGTATGTTTGAAATAGCACGCCATTCAACACAAGCGTATTTGGCCCAGGTTATACAAGAGCCTACTAGAAATTAAGCTATCTTAGATTTAGTCATCACAAATAATATTGATAAAGTATCAAATGTTGGAATAGGGCAACCTTTGGAAACAGTGATAACAACACAGTCTCATTTGAGATTGAGTTAAAAAACAAAATTTTAAGGGGCCAACAAAAACTCTTAATTTTAAAAGGGCAGATTTTAACGGTCTAAGGGCCGCAAAACAAAGTATAGACTGGGACAGAGAACTGATAGGTAAAAACACTGAACATAAATGGACAACATTTAAATCCTTACTAAATATACATACACATCGGCATATACCGTGTGGGAATAAAAGTAAAAGGAGTAAATCCCATCATATGTGGCATAACAATGATTTAAAGATCAAGATACGGAGTAAAAAACAGGCATTTAAATTATACAAACAAGAGGGGGCAGAGACTGCTTTATGGGATTACAAGGAAATCAACAAGGCTTGCAAAAGCGCTATTAGACTGGCTAAAATAGAAAATGAAAAATTAATTGCAAAACAGAGGAAGACTAACCCTAAAATATTTTTTAAGTATATTAATGGCAAGAAGGCCAGGAAGCAAGCTATAGAAACATTAGAATGTGACACAGGTCATCTGATAATTACTGACCAGGAAAAGGCGGATGAGCTAAATAGGTTATTTTCTTCGGTATACACAAGGGAGGTACCAGTGGTTGGGACACTGCAACATAATGGGGCTACACTACCTTTGCTAAATAATTGGTTAACACAGGAAGTAATCCAAAGGAGGTTGGAAAAAATAAATGTTAATAAAGCCCCGGGTCCTGATGGAATATATCCATGGGTACTGAGGGAACTGGGTGCTGTAATAGCCAAACCATTATCTTTAGTTTTTCAAGATTCACTCAACACAGGGTCTCTACCAGATGACTGGAGAAAAGCTGATGTGATACCTATATTTAAAAAGGGAGCAAGAGCAAATCCGGGGAATTATAGACCAGTGAGCCTCACTTCTGTAGTGGGGAAGCTTTTAGAAGGGTTAATAAGGGATAATATACAAGAATATATCTATTTGTACAGGATTATAAGTAGGAGTCAACATGGATTTATGAGGGATAGGTCATGTCAAACAAATCTAATTAGTTTCTATGAGGAGGTTAGTAGGAACCTGGATCAAGGCAACTCAGTGGATGTAGTCTTTTTGGATTTTGCAAAGGCTTTTGATACAGTGCCACATGGGAGACTATTGTGCAAACTAAGAGATACAGGAATTGCAGTAAATATCTGCTCATTGATTGAGAGCTGGCTAAAAGACAGGAAGCAAAGGGTTGTTGTAAATGGAACATACTCCGATTGGACTAATGTAGTAAGTGGGGTTCCTCAGAGTTCAGTATTAGGTCCTCTCCTTTTTAACATATTTATTAATGACTTAGAGGTAGGATTGGATGACACGAAGTTGTGCAAGGTAGTTAAATCAGATAATGATGTGCTTTCCCTCCAAAGGGATTTACATAACATTTTCAGCAAATTTAGGTGTATCAGATATTGAAAGGGATTTGGGAGTGCTTGTGGACAACCACCTAGGTAACAGTGCTCAAAGCGAAGCAGCAGCTGCAAAGGCAAAAAAATATTAGCATGTATTATGAAGGGTATAGAAGCAAGGAAAGCAAATATAATTCTGCCACTATACAAATCTCTAGTACACCTTCATTTGGAATATGGAGTACAATTTTGGGCACCACTTCATAAAAAGGACATTTTAGAGCTGGAAAAGGTACAGAGGAGGGCAACAAAACTAATAAGAGGATTGGAGGGGCTAAGTTATGAAGAAAGACTAACTAAATTAAACTTATTTTCTCTAGAAAAAAGGCGTATAAGAGGAGAAATGATTAACTTATATAAATACATCCAGGGTCAGTATAAAGATTTGTCAAGGGAGCTTTTTGTGCCAAGAGGTTTTCAACTGACAAGAGGACATCCCTTGAGGTGAGAAGTAAAAAGATTCCACCTTAAAGAAAGAAAAGGGTTCTTCACAGTTAGGGTGATTAATCTGTGGAATTCTCTACCAGAGGAGGTGGTGACAGCGGATTCATTAGAAAACTTTAAAAGGGGACTGGATTTATTTCTAATTAAAAAGGGAATTCAGGGTTATCATGGATAATAGACAGTATTGATCCAGGGAGAAATCTAATCGCCAGTATCTGGGGTGAGGAAGGAATTCTTTTTTTTTTTCTCCCTTTAAGACGATTGGCTAAGTCTCACTTGGGTTTTTTTCTGTTTGCCTTCCTCTGGATTAATTAATAATTAAAAATAAAATGAAAAAAAAATAAAATAAATAATTGATTAATAATTAATGTGCATATTGCTGATCAGAGAAGATCTTAAAAGGTTGAACTTGATGGACTGGAAGTCTTTTTTCAACCTTAAATACTATGGAACTATGTAACTATTAAAGATTTTGTTTTCATATATCTTAGCCGTAAGTCTGTAAGACAGTTTTATGTCACTGTTTTTGTTTTATTTTTTCTAAATAGACAAACACTAATGGATAGCCTTAGGCAAGCATTATTTATTTTATCATAAAAGCTAATTACATTGTGAAAATCAGTTTGCCCTTAACTAATATTCTGTCATGTTTTAAAGGATAGTTTTAAAAAAGGACACGTAATTCAATTTCTTGTCCACAAGATGTCACTGCAGGACGATGGGGTAAGTACAGGCCTTTCATTCTGTTTGCTGCTCTGATTCTCTGCGGGTGCGGCCCAGTGATCCACCCCCATATCCATCTTCCCCTGATTGGCTCTAATCACCCAAGTCTTCCCATAACCTCCTGCTGCCATTCTCTTATTGGATGATCCTGATCCGGGATGGGATTTTGAATAGGTCCTCCCACCCACATGAAAATTGTGATATATAAACTGCTGTAAGAAATAAAGGTTGTTGTTGTTGTTACTTGGAACGCATAGAGGCTGGTGTGTTTTATTTAATGTTAAGTTTTTATTATTTTTCTGAGCTAAAGCATATGTACATGTTCATGATCCGTTACCCAGATACCGTGCAGCCCATTCCTTCAACGAAAATCGCCTAGAGGGGAATTCCTGTGGCCAAAGGCAGGGATTGTCTGTAGCTAAATAGACCCCCTTTTTGGGATCTTCACATACACTATCAGGATTGTCGATTAATCCCTATCAGAGTACTTTGCTTGCCAAATTAGATGCCCACAAGCATATGATATTATGGGCTATATTAGCACTGTGAAAACTGAACCATGTATTTGAAGCAGTAATTCTGGAATTTTAAGACGAATCAAAGGTTGAGACAGATTTTCTTTATGCCAATGAACTTTAGAGACATCATATTTCTGTCATGTACATTATTAACACGGTGTTTCATGAGTACAGCAGATTTATTAAACATCAAATTTATATGCTCAAAAACTCGCCTCCTGAGTGTGCAACTTGTTTTTACCAACATACTATATAGTTTGTCCACATTTACAAACTATCAAGTAAATAACCACAGTGAGCCTACACTACCAATGCTGGGAGTTAAACAATGTCTTGAATGTAGGCATGTGAATACATTCCTTACATTTCAGACAAGATTTGTTTTTTGTTTTTTATTTGAATAATTACATTGTATAATTGTATTCTTTTAATGGGGGCCTTCTGCTGGTTATTGTTGGATATTCCATCAAAATATATTTTCATTTGGAGTAAACATGGAGGAAATTTCAATATCCTGAGAAAATATTTTTTCAATATCTTGAAGTGTGCCAGTTATTCTTATTGGTTAGCTGTTTGGTGTTTTTGGACGGCTAGAAAGGGAGTTCTGCTCTTGATTTTGTTTGTGATAATGTATAGTCTCTTTTGAGGCCTTTATGTAAGAGCCCTCTTTATCTAAATCTCCAATAGAAGTTTTTGGCATGTTTTTCATAGTTAGCTTCTGTGGAGCAGTTGTGTTTTATATGCAAATATTGTCCATAGGGGATGCTATTAATTAGCTGCTTAGGGTGATGACTGTTCCCTAATAACAAATTATTTGTTCGGTTTATATATATATATGAATAAATATATATATATTTATATAAAGATTAAAGTCTATCGTCCTCCCAGTTTAATCCCATATCATCTAAGCGCAAGTACTCTGGTTATTTGGTTTATTGATTTCAAAAGAGAGGTTTATATATGTTTGAGCTATTTTTTGCCTGTGTTACTTTACTCCTTGTGACTACTGTGAATTGCCAGTCAGCATTAATGACATATAGTAGTCTCAGGCAAACAGGAGTTGCATCACTATTGTATGCTATAACACATTATTTGTACATATTTTTTATAAACCCTCCTCAACCTTTTTTCATAACCAGTAAAGTACTTCCATGCGCTTTTTTCTACATTGGTTTTAACCACACTTTTTTGAGCTAAACACTATTTATATATTTTCATACTTTTGTCCTCCCAAGGATTAGCAAATTCATTTTGCCATATGAGGGAAGACTGTAGGAACTTAAGAATATACCAGCTAGTAGCTCATTTAAAGGAATCATCCATTCCAAACCCTATAGTTCCTATATATATTTTTTCTACTATTATTATCAAATACATATGTACATATTTAGGTCCCCTCTAGTACTATATATTATTATTATTATTATTATTTCCTTTATTTGTAACATGCCAACATATTCTGTAGCACTATACAGGGGTAAGTTCAAGTTAAAACAATATTATTTCATTGTATTATTACACTCTGTTAATGGAGAGCGTATCTATTGAAGAGCTTGCTCATTGAACAACAAGTATATTGCTATTGCTATACTGCTACATATATTTTAGCTCTGACCTAGTAGTGTTATCTCTCCAACATATATATTCTTATATAGAGTCAATTACAATTGATCACATTGACTTTCAGTACCATTTAAAGTATCTCTGGTTACAGACTTTTTGTTTTGTTTTTACTATTATGTATAAAGATATACGTGTTTTTATACCCTTTGTTTCAATCCTGTGATTATCAGTATATCCTGTAGAAAAAAGGACAATCAGTATATTCTGATTAATGAGGATTGTTTATAGAAGGACATTCCATAATGAGGGAATATAAATGTATTCTATACCTCATACATACTTAAACACTTCTAGTATCTCTATATATATTTTTTTATAAATTTTAAGCGACGTAGTTTTCGGATCTCCAGTATCCAAATAAAGATTTTTTTTCAATTTTCATATTATAAGTGGTGTTAAGCACCAATGATACCAGTAACATAGATCAAAATCTCTTTTTTCTTATTGTTAAAACAATATTAAACAAAATTAAAAAGAAAAAAAATGGAGGGCCCTGTCTTTGAACTTAAAATCAAGTGTAATTTAATGGTTTGTGGATGTTCCTAGGATCAATTGTTTCAATGTCCTGATGATTTGAAGAGTATACTGCTTTCACATCACCTATCCACTTAATGGGATCTGTGTTTGTCTGTAGGAAACCTGCCAAGTGTATATGTGGCAAAAAAAGGGGTATAGCCCTAGATATGATACACAATTAACTATATGGAGATGCCACACTGACTTTAATAAGGAAACAGAACACTTCCACTCACACACAGCAATGGCTTTGTAATACAGCTGCAACCTAATGACCGCCAATAACTAATAAAGTTGCCCTGAAATGTACACTAAAATATGTGATGTCATATTGAAAGTAATAATATACTAAAACATGCCTTATCTGTATAATGTCACAAATACATTCTTCCACATAACACTGAGGGGAGAGGAGAAGAGATAAGGGGAGACTAGGAGAGGACGATAAAGAAGTTTAAGTAGGGAGAGGAGGAGGAGAAAGAAGTAGGGGATGAAAATGGTTTAAGCAAGCAGGAAAGAACCTTTGCAATGTGTTAATACTACTACTCTTTTTGCCTTGATTGTAACCCATGTATAGCGCTACGGAATGTGTTGGCATGTTACAAATAAATTTTAATAATAAAAAGATTCCATGTGCCTCTGCTCTAGGCACACAAGGCCTTGGGCCTGAGGTGAGGTCTGGGTTTAAACAATAACAGCAGGTGGCTAGATTCTCACTACAGAAGTATCCAAAGGCACCAAAGCAAGGGGCCAGAGACATAAATCATGGTCAAAACAGTCAGTGATTAACATTCCATAAAGTCAGTCCAAACAGCAATGCAAAAGTCCAGTAAACAATGCCAAAGTCAGCCAGCAGGTATTCAGAAACAGGAAATAAATCTCATGAATGATTGGTAGTGGACAGGCCACCTATTGAATTATATGTTGTATGCTCAGGTCAGCTGACAGAAAATACATGAAAACTGTACATACAAACACTGACTGAAGTTATGCTTATGAAAATGGATGTATTCCATCAGGACCTGGGGCTTTATTAACATTTATTTTTTCCAACCTCTTATGGATTTCTTCCTGCGTTAACCAATTATTTGGTGAAGATAGTGTAGCCCCATTATGTTGCGGTGTCCCCACCACTGGTACTTCCCTTGTGTATACTAAAGAAAATAACCTATTTAGTTCAGAATACATCTAAACATTAATAAAAAGGGGGGGGGGGGGGAGCACCCGCAGACAAATTTATGAGTTTGAGGCATTTGCGAGCAGCTAATAGAATATGACCCATTGTTCTTAAATGAAGTGCAAAAGTGTATATGAAATATTTATAGCCTAACCTTTTTTGTCACAATACGCTTTAATTTCAGAAGAGGCAGAAGCAGTAAACTAAACACAAAGGAGAATTTATCTATGTGCCACAATTTTGAATCTTCGCTTTATGTTGAGCTTAGAATACTAATGTGGCTATGGCATAAACATAACAGAATAATGAATGAATGAGAGGTTCTTGTCAACTAAAACAAAATCTATAACTTTTGCAGACATGTTTATACTTCTCTATATGTACTCTTTCATGTAAAAGAAATGTATGCTGAAGTGGATCTTTAAAAGGTATTGAAACAGTAAGGAAAAAAAGTTTTTTTTGAGCATGCTTAATGTTGACAGCATATCTAGAGCTAAGATTTTACATAATTGCTGCATTTATGTACATTGTTGCCACAGGAGTTAAGTATTCTTGATAGTGACATAAAAGGTAGTTTGCATACTATCAGTTTTTACATCAATCACTTCAGAATGTATATGCATTGATCTTTGACATAAATCACAATTTTCTTTTTTTAATATGCTAGTCATACTATTCTGCTGACTTCTACTGATTAATTGCTTTCGTAAATGATAATTTTCTTCTAGGGTATCCAGGTAATCAAACTGTATCTTTAACAGACTAATAAACATACTTCATGCAAACAGCAAACATGGAATTGCTAGATACAATCAATGAAATTAACAATATACCTTAAAAGCTAACCATTTGAAAATAAAAACAACATAGTAATACGAGATGCAAACATTCATAATCAGGACTCTCAATTCTTGCATGCCATTGCATTACACTGATCATATTAACTGAGTGTCTTTTGCTTCAGACTGCTTTAGTATCAGGGCAAATAATGTACTAATTTGGGGAACTGTTCCATAACATATTCAACTTTTATATTATTCAGGGAAACTATTGAGTCTCTGAAGTACCCCATAAATCACAGAATATGAAGAGACGATGGATCTCTTAAGTAAAGCAGTATTTATTGAACACAATTAAAAACAATGTGCACTAACATTTCAACAAACACAGGGGTCTGAGGTGAATACCAACAATGCATTTTTCAATGTTTTTACCCCATAGATTCAAGAGACTTTATCAAGAACATCCCCAATATATTAACTGCAATCAAGTGAAAAAGTATACAATTTTAGGCTGGTATACAACTCTAACATTCAAACATATTACATTGTTTCATGTGTCGTTGCCATGGTAATGCATGGAAAATGTAAAAACGTATTAGCTGTGCAGGTTATTCATTCCAGAAAGATAATATTAATTTACTACATGGATATACAAACTTACATGCATTCCTTATTCAAAGAGTTCATGAAAGATTCTTAAAAAAGTAATGTAAATATTACTCTCAATGATTTGCAAACTTAGTTGTGTAATAGTATAAAGTGTTTACTGCAAATGTTGTTGCATAACCACTGATGTGGGTGTATGCTCATAGCTATTTCATCCATAGTCATCTTCGTGATATAGTCATTTATTAATAACAATTTCATTTTGTAAATCACAGGATACATACTCCAATACTTCACAGGGGACATGAAGGCTATAAGGAGTCTGTGACACATCACAAATTGACATCACAATCGCTTTACAGGATTTTCAGTATTCACTAGACAATGGGCCTTATTCATTTGCAAGGCTGCAGTTGCTTTCACACGGGCCGTAGGTTTGCAGGCTTAACATTTGCTACAGTTACAGAGCTACAGTATTCAATTCATCAAGGCCGTAACTACAGGCCCAAAGCCTCAAGCCCATTAACCCTTCCCACGCCCGCAGGCTTTTAGTGGGCTGGAATAAAAGCAGTGAACAGGGACAATCCAATCTTGTAATTACGAAGTGCGACACAAGCCTCAGAGCCAATACAAAGCGGGCTAGTAGAAAATGATTGACAGAGTGAGATTATAAAGTTGTGTTCAACCCACCCCATCGTTGACTGTGTGATTCTCATTAGGTAGCACCCAGGTCCCTGGGTTGGTGGTTGATGATAAAGAGAGAGAGAGAGAGAGCAAGCAATTTGTCAAAGCAGGAAGTTAAGGTTTTAGTCTTTTACATTATTCAAGCAACTATTCGACAGTAACATTTTGATTATACACATTTACAGATTACACATAATACAAATACACATATATTAAATAACACACATAGATACACATAGCTAGGTCACTCCATACACACACCCCCATCCTTTGTCCCCCACCCTATACCCCAACAATTAATAATTACACATAAAACACACATCATATGTATACAGAAATACTTGATTTATCTTTTTATTGTTTTTGGGATAATTATGTAGGGAGGAGAGAGGAGGGTCGAGGAGTGGAGTGGCAAGAAGGAGAAGAGGAGAGGCAAGGAGGAGAAAGAGGAGAGAGAGGCAAGATAGGTGGCATTGGGGAGTGGTGGAGGAGGTGAGGAGTGGTGGAGAAGAAAAGGAGGAGGAGGTGGTGGAGTGATGGAGGAGAGGAGGAGGTGAGGAGTGGTGGTAGAGAGGAGGAAAGTGGTGGAGTGGAGGAGGAAAGTGGAGGAGGTGGAGGAAAGTCGAGGTCTGGAGGAGGTGGAGGAGGAGGAGAGTGGCAGAGTGGAAGAGGAGAAGAGTGGAGTAGTGGATGAGAAGAGAAGAGGAGAAGAGGTGTTTGGTGGCTGGGTGCCAAATGTAATAGACACTCCAAGTGAAGGGTCAGAGGGGAAGGGACCTGGTCCCAGGGGGAGTAGTAGTTCAATGGAGGGACCGGCGTCCACAGTTATCCTTGTGGGGGGATGAAAGTTAAGCCTGGGCCGAGGGCCAAGGCATGGAATGAGGTAGCGGCCGCAGTAACAGCAGTCGGCACAGCAGAAAGGGATGTGAGGTCTGTGAAGCACCGGTTTGGTCAGAAGGATGATGGCCAAGGAGGACAGTCAAGCCGCAGCACCAAGTGGTGACCCTAGAGTGACTATGAAGTACAACAAGTGTGAGAGGGTGGCCAAGGACCTTCTGAGGCAATTGCCCACCGCTGGCACTTCAGGCTTGGTGGCCCAGCAGGATCCAGCCTCCATGTCAGGTGAATATCACATACACCAACATGCCACCACTTGTACATCAAACACACTAAACATGTACATGATGACCAGCAAGGACACTGACATGTCAAGGGATAACAAGGAACGGATGGTTCAGCCATGCATAATTAAATCCATGAAGCTTCCAAATCACTCTTATTCGTGGGCACAACAACAGTAATCAACCAATAAAGAGTCCATGTATGGGTGTGCCCACTGCAGCGCATGCAGTTACAGACCGCAGCCAGAATCAAGATAGCATTAAGAGCCAAGAAGAATCAAGATCAAGAACCAATGAATAGATCACATCTAGCAAATTATAGCTATTCATAGTTGCAATTAAAAGAATCATCCATTTCCAAGGCTAGATGTCAGATAGTTAGAAATTAACACTTAACAATGTATTATGCATCATACTTAACACATATACCCTTCTTTTCTCTTTTTTAGCTTCCAGGAGGTCTGGGTCCAGTGGTAAGATCGAGGCAGGGGAAATGACTCGATCAAAGCAGAACATCTGGGACCAAGCCACGCCCCCAGCAGGAACTGGCACAGGGGGAGGAGGAAAGGTGAGCAGCCAAGAGCCCTAGTCCCAAGGAGGATGATATAATCTGGGCAGTGAGGTCACCAGCATGACCATCAGCCACATTGGTGGCATTTGAACCCACTGTCCCCTTCCTCTAGAACCTGGCCTGTCACCAGTGCCCTCCTACTGGAGGGATGAGCAGGGCTTGCCCCCACCTTCTCCTTCCCCCAGCAGTGCATCTGACTGGCAAACCACCACCAGCCACACCACCACCACCACCCTTAGGGAACCAGGCTCTAGCAACAGATACTGGACTGCCTCTGTGGGTTCCAGGCCAGCATCTCCTCAAATCATATAGAGGTAATGAGCAGCCTAGCCAGGCAAAATAGGGAGGAGAGGAGGCACCATATCATGACTGGACAGATGCCATGCGCCGCTCTCTGCTCCCCTCATGCCTCCACCACCACTGCCACCACCACCACTGCAGTTGCCGCTGCCTCCTGGGGGGATGTCTCCCCCCACCACCACCAGGGAGCTGGTGGCCGGTCACGGGGGATTGGGGACCCTCTGCAAGGTGGAGGAGGATGTAAGGGCTGCACATATTTGTTTGCCTTTTCAACAGAATCTAGCCTGGCTACAGAGTATAGGATCATGGCCTATGTGATAGTGATATTTTGTACGCAGATGGCTACCTCCCATCACGTTGTCCATGATCCTCTTCTCTGCGGACACATAGAGTTCTGTTTAACATTTCACCAATTGATGGTTACTGAGGAATGCTGTTGAGAAGAGATGTTGCAGTCCCTTTTTCTTAAGGCCTTATTTTGCAGGTTTTTTTCTTTTTTCTTTTAGACACAATTCAGGCCCATGAAGGCATTTCTGTATCTGTACGCAAAGTCAAGGGAATTAAGTAATTTTAAGATGTTCCAAGTGCCTCAGATGTAGATGATCCTTCAATGGCAGCACCCCCCCCCCCCCTTAACAAGTGGCTCCCAAAATATTAAAGCTATCATATATTCAGCTATCTAAGAAATGATTGTTGTTAGCATAAATGTAGACGAATACCGCTATGGCAGTGGACTTGCAAAGTCTCACAGTGGCATGTTAATGAAAGCCATCCTTAATACATGCACTAGTGAATCATGTGATCATCTCCTCAATATCAGTGTGAGAACAGATCTTTGTGTCTAATGTAAGTAACAGTGAATCTGGTTGCTGACCTTTTTGTCCCGTATTGCTGGTATCATCGGTATCCCTTAACATGTGCTAACACCTGTATAGCTGATGGATATGATATCATTGTTGATTAACAATATCAGATGGAGAAGGTAATAGTACACCTTGACTACTGATGCTGGTCACAGCTATGCATTTATTGTGAGATGACACGTCATCATTGATGTTCATGGCCAGTCAGATATCCTGAGAACTAGCTAATGTTAGTAATGCTTGCAGATGGGAATCAGGTGAGTTAGTATATTGTAACAGTTATAGCATTTAGCACAGTACTATACATGCATCTTGTTTTGTTTTGTTATTGTTTATCCTCCTCTGCCTTTTTTTTTTTAACCACCTTTTTTTCAGATTTTTGTTTTCGAAACACACTGTATGTGTGAAACTGGTTTAGATGAGATAGTCCAGATGTTTATGCGTCTGTTTAATTAAGCAGATGATAACCAAAAGAAAGTGCTATGTTCAGTACTGATTACTTCAGTGATTTCTGGTGATCCTTTTTTTCATCATATTCCGGTTGCAGTGGTGTAGTGACGACATGTGACCCAGGTAGGTGCTATGCATCATGACTATTCTAGACTATGACACTATCCCCTTTAGATATCATCTTTTTCTCCAATAGCCTCTTGCCCTTCCGTGATCCGCCCACCCATGATATCAATGTACAGTCTTGTACATTTATAAAAATTTGTTATACTGTTCTCACCGTGTAAGTGTGTTTTCAATGTTTGGGGTTTTGTGACATCCACATACATCACATTTGTGCCACATTCCCATATCAGTAAACTAATGAGCCCTAGTTACTGTGCAATAGATTAATACATATTAATACACTTGAGAGGTCCAATTTGTGATACTGTGGAGTATCAACATTCCCCTAAAGGCCTGATAACAATAGGACAGGTAATTATGTGAATTGAGCACTTGATGGTATTTCACCAAATGATAATTGGTATACATCTTGGCACATGGCCACCAGAAATTGCGTGGGACTTTCCCGGATGGGCGTAGTGGAGATTATCCCTGATGGAGGTGAGTTGGCTGTTGCTCCACGTGCTGATGGGTTAGAGTAGATTAGTGTAGTGTATGTTCCTAGGTCCCCTTCTGGATTGCTACCTTGTGCTGGTGAAGAGGCTTTTGTACTTCAATGTCATAGCAGAGAGGTCAGACAAACTGCAGTCCACCGGAGAAGGAACTGGGAACCCACTCCAGTATCTTTGCCATGCAACCCATGTGGAAAAGCACAGGCAGAGTGCTGTGGTCTATAAGCTCACAGAGAGTCAGACACAACTAAAGGACTGGACAACAGAAAATAAAATGTTCCCCTGGTACTTGGTATATGTCATGTGGCTGTTGAATTTGGCCACTATTTGTTTTCCCAATGTAGATCTGATGAGTGAGATGTATATTTTTAGGGTCTACATTAGAGCCTATGTGAATGAGAAAGGGATAATATGGCAGGCAGTTTCATGTTTTTGTGTTGTAATTTAATCAGGCAGTGTCCCTTTAATTGCATTCAGCATCATGCAGCTACTCTTTTCATCTTGGCATATGCATGACCATTCCAACATATGATAAAATAAAGTATTTTCTAATGCCTATTTGTTCCTTGGGAATTGCTGTGAATTCTAATGCCTTCTATTGCTTTTCCCATACATCAAAGTCGATTGGTGTGTTTTAACTGTCTTTTGCAGAGTTACAAACTAGTCTGTAACCCCTTCTCAGGTCCTATTTGGAACCCGTAATATATTAGGCTACATTTGCCTTTTTCAGGTTTGAAGACAATTGCATCCTTGGGGAATTGTAGCAATTTAATAACAATTTGCGATTTTAGCAATTGTAAGATTTGCAGGCTTGAAAGATCACAGGCTTAGATGGGCTGGGAGTTACGATTTTGGCAACCTCTGGGATATTCAGCCTGTAACCGGCAGATCATTTGCAGCTCGCTAAAAGACAGCAATCGAATAGCAAATTAGTTTACAGGCTATATTACGGGCTCCCAGAACTACAATTTTCTCAATTGATTAGGGACCAATGTTTTCTTTTAACTTCTCATTTCATCACAGGCTTTCACAATGAGTGCTTATAGGGTGTTTTATGGCTATGTTAAGGGTTTGTTATAGGTATGTGTAAATCATCTGCTGGGATCACCATCGCTGAATTGTATAACTCAAAATACAGTAAGAAGCATGCTCTGAAGAGATATTTTAGTATATGATCTATCATTGCCTTTCACAACCATTTATAGTGAATTAACCATTTGCAATAAACTGCATGTTTGCCACCTCCTATGAGACATTTTTACCTTAATGGAACATTTTCAAGCATTTTCTGAGACATTTCAACATGGTATATCATATATTATAAATGTCAAACTGTCATTTGTCATCATGCTTGCGAGCCTCGCAAAGCGAGGCGAGCCATTGAGGCATTGAAGCCTTCCAAGCTCGGAGGACTTAGGCAATGAGCGCCAAAGGTGCTCATTGCCCGCTCGCTTTGTAAACGCGTGGCATACAAACATTCGCGTCATACAAACATTCAGCAGACACATAGAGGAGAAACAAACAGGGAAGGGACAGGGAGGAAATGCTGGAAAGAGACACATGCCATTCCCATGCACAAAACTTGCAGGTTAATGAACCCTCACGATGAGTTCCAAAGGTGCTCAGTGAAGCAAAAGCCTCACATTGTGTGGCGCATTGCCTGGCTTACACTTTTATGACTATCATTTTTTGATCCTCAATTTGCTAGTGTGAATATAGGGCCCTATTAAATTCTCCCTCGTAGTTCTCTCGGTGCTCGCAAAAGGCAGTTTTCCTGCTGTTTGCGAGAACCGAATCTCTCGCAGCCTGCTTTGCGATATGACTGCGAGAAAATGGCCGAGAATAGGCTCCGAGAGAACTACGTAGCCTTAAATCTATGCACGAGTCTCGCATATCGTAAGAATCCCTACGTGGACAAAAAGTCCACGCAAGGGATCCGAAAGCCTCTACGTGCTGCCTCGGAACAGCCCGAGACAGCAGTGTGAGGCTCCCCCCTGCACCCTATACACATCCCCATGCTGCAGGGGTCTCTATCAGGACCCCTGCAGCACCCCCACATTAACCCCTTGCAGCGGGGGTCCCCGATCTGCATAGATCAGGCCCCCCGCTGCATTTAAAACTTTTAAATTCCCCGCCGCGGCTCCTTAAAGGGGCCGCGGCACACTATTACCCAATCCTGGCCGCGGCACTTAAAATTAACAACCCTCTATGCTGGGGGTCCCCATTGGGACCCCCGAAGTGTCCCCACATAAACCCATTGCAGGGGGGGTCCCCGAACTGCATAGATCAGGCCCCCCGCTGCATTTAAAACTTTTAAATTCCCTGCCTTGGCTCCTTAAAGGGGCCGCGGCACACTATTACCCAATCCCGGCCGCGGCACTTAAAATTAACCCCCCTCTATTCTGGGGGTCCCCATTGGGACCCCCGAAGTGTCCCCACATAAACCCCCTGCAGCGGGGGGCCCCGATCGGCACCGATCGTGACCCTGCTGCAATTCAATTTTAAATTTCCCGCCTCGCGGGTCCTCAAAGGACCGTAAAGGTCCTGAAAGGACTCGCACTAAAAATATTAACCCCAGGCAACTATAATTACCCCATTAACTCATGATGGTCAATACAGACCACCATAAGGCCTAAATTAACCCATTAACTCATGAAGGTCAATACAGACCACCATAAGGCCTAAATTAACTCATTAACTCATGATGGTCAATACAGACCACCATAAGGCCTAAATTAACTCATTAACTCATGATGGTCAATACAGACCACCATAAGGCCTAAATTAACTCATTAACTCATGATGGTCAATACAGACCACCATAAGGCCTAAATTAACCCATTAACTCATGGTGGTCAATACAGACCACCATAAGGCTCTATTTAACCCCATCAGTCCCATAAGGGTATATTATTACCATTATGGGCCTGTTACAACCCAACATTAACCACATAAGTGCCATGATGGTCCTCAAGGACCATCATGACACTAACTACAAAACACTACACTATAACCCCCAATAAACCATTTAATCTAAACTAACCCCCCTCTACACTAATCTATTAACACTTACACTACCTACCTACACTACCTACCCCCTAATAAACCTCCCCAACACTCTAATTACAAAAAACAAAAAACCTACAGTACAGAAAACAAAAAACCTACAGTACAAAAAACAAAAAAACCTACAGTACAGAAAACAAAAAAAAATTACAACCCCACCCCCCACTACAGAAAACAAAAAAATACATTACAACCCCACAACCCACTACAGAAAATAAAAAAATTACACACCTGAAAAGGAAAGACAGATAAACACAATACAATACATACATATAATACATTACATACATTACATACAATACATGACATTACATACATTACATATAATGTATTACATATAATATATTACATATAATATATTAAATATAATATATTACATATAATATATTACATATAATATATTAAATATAATATATTAAATATAATACATTACATATAATATATTACATATAATATCTTAAATATAATATATTACATATAATATATTACATATAATATATTACATATAATACATTACATACATTACATACAATACATGACATTACATACATTACATATAATATATTAAATATAATATATTAAATATAATATATTACATATAATATATTACATATAGTCCAAATCAAATACCCCCTATCTATCTAACATACAATCTATTTAATTTAAAATAAATCCTAACTATATCAAATACATCCCCCTATCTATCTAATATACAAAAAATCCTAACTACATACACAGACCCTTATTCTAAACTAAAATAAAATAATTACAGTCCTAACTAGCTTAATTCTAAGCTAAAATCAATAAATTAAGACCACTTACCTTTAAGATGTTGCTTCAGATCACTAACCTATGGGTCAAACAAAAAAAAAAAAATTAGTACAAAACATTAACATCCAATAAATAAACATTCTATACATTCTAAATATTCAACTCACCTTTACAGCATGTCCTGTCACTGTTTAGCTCTTCCGGCGCGGCCCTGTTAAAAAAAAAAAACACAATACATGAATACATTAATACAATATCTAAACAATAAATAAAATACACAAATAAACATCTAAATATACATTTAACTTACCTCCCCGCGATGTCCCCGGCCTTCTCTCCTTCAGCCCCGGCTGGGCCGCGGAACCATCCGCGCTCTAAAAAAAAAAAAAATCTAATGGAGGTCTGCACTGGCAGACCTCCCCAACGCTAATGAACCTCCCGGAGTCGTTTCCGGGAGGAAATTGGCATTGGCGGCTTGTGATTGGCTGAAAAAGCTGTCTATCAATTTCAGCCAATCAAATGTCGTCAATGTGTGAGCCAATCAGGATGGGATACACCCCAATATCCCACCCTGATTGGCTAAAACACTTGTCTATCTTTCTGGGAACCAATCACAACGCTCAGATGCCTTCAGCCAATCATTATGGGATACACCCCCACGGAGTGATTGGTAGAAGACATCTGCGCATCCTGATTGGCTCCTACATTGATGACTTTTGATTGGCTGACAGCTTTTTCAGCCAATCACAAGCCGCCAATGCCAATTTCCTCCTGGAAACGACTCCGGGAGGTTCATTAGCGTCGGGGAGGTCTGCCAGTGCAGACCTCCGTTAGTTTTTCTTTTTTTTTTTTTTTTAGAGCGCGGATGGTTCCGCGGCCCAGTCGGGGCTGAAGGAGAGAAGGCCGGGGACATCGTGGGGAGGTAAGTTAAATGTATATTTAGATGTTTATTTGTGTATTTTATTTATTGTTTAGATATTGTATTAATGTATTCATGTATTGTGTATTTTTTTTAACAGGGCCGCGCCGGAAGAGCTAAACAGTTACGGGACATGCTGTAAAGGTGAGTTGAATATTTAGAATGTATAGAATGTTTATTTATTGGATGTTAATGTTTTGTACTAATTTTTTTTTTTGTTTGACCCATAGGTTAGTGATCTGAAGCAACATATTAAAGGTAAGTGGTCTTAATTTATTGATTTTAGCTTAGAATTAGGGTCTGTGTAGTTAGGACTGTAATTATTTTATTTTAGTTTAGAATAAGGGTCTGTGTATATAGTTAGGACTGTAATTATTTTATTTTATTTTAGAATAAGGGTCTGTGTATGTAGTTAGGACTGTAATTATTTTATTTTATTTTAGAATAAGGGTCTGTGTATGTAGTTAGGATTTTTTGTATATTAGATAGATAGGGGGATGTATTTGATATAGTTAGGATTTATTTTAAATTAAATAGATTGTATGTTAGATAGATAGGGGGTATTTGATTTGGACTATATGTAATATATTATATGTAATATATTATATTTAATATATTATATGTAATGTATTATATGTAATATATTATATGTAATATATTATATTTAGGATATTATATGTAATATATTATATGTAATGTATTATATTTAATATATTATATGTAATATATTATATGTAATGTATTATATTTAATATATTATATTTAATATATTATATGTAATATATTATATGTAATATATTATATTTAATATATTATGTGTAATATATTATATGTAATATATTATATGTAATGTATGTAATGTCATGTATTGTATGTAATGTATGTAATGTATTATATGTATGTATTGTATTGTGTTTATCTGTCTTTCCTTTTCAGGTGTGTAATTTTTTTATTTTATGTAGTGGGGGGTGGGGTTGTAATGTATTTTTTTGTTTTCTGTAGTGAGGGGTGGGGTTGTAATTTTTTTTTTTTCTGTTCTGTAGGTTTTTTTGTTTTTTGTACTGTAGGTTTTTTGTTTTCTGTACTGTAGGTTTTTTGTTTTTTGTAATTAGAGTGTTGGGGAGATTTATTAGGGGGTAGGTAGTGTAGGTAGGTAGTGTAAGTGTTAATAGATTAGTGTAGAGGGGGGGTAGTTTAGATTAAATGGTTTATTGGGGGTTATAGTGTAGTGTTTTGTAGTTAGTGTCATGATGGTCCTTGAGGACCATCATGGCACTTATGTGGTTAATGTTGGGTTGTAACAGGCCCATAATGGTAATAATATACCCTTATGGCACTGATGGGGTTAAATAGAGCCTTATGGTGGTCTGTATTGACCACGATGAGTTAATGGGTTAATTTAGGCCTTATGGTGGTCTGTATTGACCTTCATGAGTAAATGGGTTAATTTAGGCCTTATGGTGGTCTGTATTGACCTTCATGAGTAAATGGGTTAATTTAGGCCTTATGGTGGTCTGTATTGACCTTCATGAGTAAATGGGTTAATTTAGGCCTTATGGTGGTCTGTATTGACCACCATGAGTTAATGGGTTAATTTAGGCCTTATGGTGGTCTGTATTGACCACCATGAGTTAATGGGTTAATTTAGGCCTTATGGTGGTCTGTATTGACCACCATGAGTTAATGGGTTAATTTAGGCCTTATGCTGGTCTGTATTGACCACCATGAGTTAATGGGTTAATTTAGGCCTTATGGTGGTCTGTATTGACCACCATGAGTTAATGGGTTAATTTAGGCCTTATGGTGGTCTGTATTGACCACCATGAGTTAATGGGGTAATTATAGTTGCCTGGGGTTAATATTTTTAGTGCGAGTCCTTTCAGGACCTTTACGGTCCTTCGAGGACCCGCGAGGCGGGAAATTTAAAAATGAATTGCAGCAGGGTCACGATCGGTGCCGATCGGGGCCCCCCGCTGCAGGGGGTTTATGTGGGGACACTTCGGGGGTCCCGATGGGGACCCCCAGCATAGAGGGGGGTTAATTTTAAGTGCCGCGGCCGGGATTGGGTAATAGTGTGCCGCGGCCCCTTTAAGGAGCCGCGTCGGGGAATTTAAAAGTTTTAAATGCAGCGGGGGGCCTGATCTATGCAGATCGGGGACCCCCCCTACAATGGGTTTATGTGGGGACACTTCGGGGGTCCCGATGGGGACCCCCAGCATAGAGGGGGGTTAATTTTAAGTGCCGTGGGGGGATTGGGTAAGAGTGTGCCGCGGCCCCGTTAAGGAGCCGCGGCGGGGAATTTTAAAGTTTTAAATGCAGCGGGGGCCCTGATCGGTGCCGATCGAGGACCCCCGCTGCAAGGGGTTAATGTGTGGGGGCTGCGGGGGTTCCTATGGACACCTGCAGCAAGGTGTTCATGTAAGGACACTTCGGGGGTCCCGACGGGGACCCCCGCATTGAGAGGGGTTTAATTTTAGGTGCCGGGGGGTTATTCGGAGTACCCCCACGGCAGGGCTTATGTGGGGGACTGCCGCGGAGGTCCCTTTTAGGACCCCCGCAGCAATTGATGAGGAGTGGGAGCCTGCGATATCATCTCGCAGGCTGTCACTCCTCATGTACATTTACGCAGTGTAGATACGTACGGCCCTGCTGCGTAGCTCATACGTTGCTCGCAGCAGGGCTAATTTAATAGCATTGGAACTTAGAGAAACTTTGCAGTACGTAGGGCTTAAGTAGAAGCCTCTTATTTACGAGGCTGGAATTTAATAGGGCCCTAAGTTTATAAAATGATCATCAATAAAAAACACTGTATGCTTGTATATATTTGCTGAACAAATATGAAATGGTAAATTTTCTTCTGCAATTGCATTTGATTCCCTACTTCAATTTTTTTTTTAAATATAGAATATTCTTAAAAGATAAATCTTTTAAAGTTCATAATAAATATTATTCCACTTCATGCCTGGGTCAATAAACTACTATTCCACATATTGCAGATCAGTGGAGATCTAAAAAGGGTGAACTTAATGAACTAAAGTATTTTTTCAACTTTAATTACTATGAGCCTGCATCTTGCGGCATACAGGCCATATGTCTGCAGGCCTGCTTTGGGCTAGCAGTCTGCTACAATTCCAGTGCTATTCAATTCAATTGAACAAGCCCACAAGTTACAGGCCGAAAGCGAAACCATAAACCATGCACTTGTTCATAGCATTTCAGGGCAGGAACATGATCAGTTAAGCAAGGCTGCAACTAACCATTTAGAGACAGCCAATAGTGAGACATCATCATTAGGTCCGTAAAACATGAAGGTTACATGTCAATCAATTAGCATTTGGAGGTCCAATATATGATCGGACTTGCAAAACCGCAGAACACAAATTAATAAAAATGAATGCCGATACTGTTCTAGTCTATGTGGGTGGCCTGATATGTATAGACTCATTGATTCCTGAGATAGATATAACCCTGAAATAAAACATAAAATAAAATGTTTTTTAATTGCCTATGTGTGAGCTTGAGACTGTTGTGCAATTCATTTTAATGACTTTCATTGCTTTCCTCATCATTTTCAGTGCATTATTGATTTTTTGTTTGCTTTTACAGTGCTACAGATATGTCTTTAACCCCTTTGCGGGTCCTCTCACTAGTACTCAGAGGATTTTCTTCTAAGTTTGCCTTTTACAGGTGTGAAAACATTTGCAGGCTTGAAGAATTGTAGCAATTAAATAGCGATTTGCAATTGTAACCCTTGAGGACGTGAACGATCAAAGGCTTAGATAGGGTGTAAGTTACGGTTGTAACATCCGCAAGTATTTCAAGCCTGTAACACGTACCCCATTTGGGGCTAGCAAAAAACGCTAATTGAATTGCAAATTAACTTACAGCCTTTGTTACGGGCTACTGTAACTTACAATTGCTCAATTGAATGAGGCTCCATGTAACTATGTAACTAAGTAAAACAAACAAAACAAAATAGTAAATAGTAATAGTAAAGTAAAATAAATTAAATATTTTCTTGCATAAAGTAAATATTTTTTTTCCAGCGCCACAGTATCTATCTATCTATCTCATATCATACATTCTACTACATAAAATATATTTTTTTTAAAGCCCAAATGTTAAAATATTTTTACTTCCAATTATATATATATATATATATATATATATATATATATATATATATATATATATATACTGTAAAATATTCTCTTTTCTTTCGTAAGTGATATTGAAGGAATGTCTTCATCTTTTCATTGACGGGTGCAAGCTAAGGGATTATAAAGCATTATGTTGGGCTCAATGACTTTGTACTGCTCATAAATCAAAGTGTGCCTGAGGAACAACCCGAGTGTGAGGACTATGTATCATTTTCTGAAATAACAGTTTGCATTTTTCACAAGCAAATCAAACAGTCTGAGCTAATAAGAAGTTTGCAAGAAAAAATAAATGTATCTCGTTGTACAGCTTATTCTGAAAATAAATACAAGTCATTCACAAAAGGGAAATGTTAAACCAGTCAAAAGGAGTTTGCTTACTGCTTTGATGCATTTGGTAATACATTTTATAATGTGTATTAACAATTTCAAATTTCTCTTTTCCCGTCCTTTTATACCACGTGCCTATTCTGTAGGAGTAATTATTAAAGGTCAGTAACACTTACAAAAGCAATTCAAAATGTTAACCGCATTGACTTAAAAATAATTTATGATAGAAGAATTCATATTAAAACAGGACCTTTGATATCCACATTCTGTGTAGTCTGTTTTGACCACAGTTTGTTAATCAGAGATTTATGTAGTAAAAATGTTCAGCTATAAAATTCCTAATAGCTTTTTGTTTCTTATTTATCGTTAAAAAATATTTGGTGGCAGTAAACATTCCTGACTTCATGTAAAACATATAATACACGTATATGGCAACAGAGCAAACATAATTTAGAAAAAGGTGGTAAGGTAAGAAAAAAGCAGTCCTTTAAATATAAGTAGTCCATGTACAGGGCTGATATACTTATTGTTATTGTAGGACTGAGCTGCTGGTCAGGTAAAAAAAAATATAGAAAATGTAGATTTGTTATTTCCAAATGATAATTTTTAGAATACTAATGTACAATCTGCAAATTACATTAACTGTCCACTAGGGTCAGATACCATTTTACATAATAGCGCCAATCAATTTACATCACATCTTTTCCCTCTCCAATGGATGTATAATTTTCTACTTTACTCAATTTCCTTCCTATCTATCTCTCACTTCCTCCTTCACCTTGCTATTCATTATCTACTATTCCCCCAGGTCCATTATCTTTAAATTATAAGTGGTGAGTTTCTAAGCTTGTGGGGTGCTTTGTGAAAAAAACACTTTTTACAAGACTTGAAGCTGAAAACAGGGCCCTCCATTTTCTGCCATTAATATTACATATTGTATATTTTCTTGTTCTCCCTTTACAGCACTACGGAATATGTTGGCATAAATAGTAATAAAAAAATAATAATAATAAGACTATAATAAGACTAGATAGATGAGGATAAGGGGTAAAAGGCAGTATTTTTGTATGTACCGCTTTAACATTCTAAATACTGACATAATCATACTGGAAGGTTAAGGAGGCTGCCCAGGTTGTTGTGCTGGAAGCTTTTTTCCAGCTTTGACCTCCAGAGAAGATAGCATGTGTCCAAAACCTATGAACCACCACTGCAGATGAGGCTGGCCACCTGGCAGACCAGTACAAGTCCAATCCCCATAACAAGCTCCAGGCAATTTTGGAGGGTCCCTTTTAAATTGTCAGGAAACAAGCTGACAGTCCAGAATCTAACCCTGGAAGAGCAACAGCATATTCAGAAGGCAAGCCACATGTATATGGTGAGGCCATACGAGAGCCAGAATCACCAAGTAAACCTAGCAAAAGTGATAGCAGCTTTAGGGAGTGCTGAGTCATTACCAAGGCTTGTTTTTGACCCAACCAAGTAGAATTTACCTACTGGTTAATTCGGTCTACTGACACCCCACTAATGCAGAAGCCCAAGTATAAGGTCTCAGAGACAGTGAAGTGGAATACAAGGAGGAAGCTTTATGAGATGTTAGAGCTAGGTGTCTTCAAGCCATAATATAATCCTTGTACATGTCATATGGCGTTGGTCCCTAAGAAGAACAGGACAACTCACTTTTGTGTGGACTGTAAGTGGCTAAATGACAAGATGCTTAGGTTAAAATATCTGCTAGATAATTTAGGACAGGCAACCTACATGACTTCTCTCAACGTGTCTAAGTTTGCACTCACTATCTCATTTTGGCTATTTATGATTATGCTTTTATGGATGAAGAATGCCCCTTCCACATTCCAATGGCTTGTAGACCACACCTACTGTATGAGTGCTAGGAGTTTGCGCATATCTATCTAAATGACACTGCAGTATTCAGCTGTACTTGACAGGAACATATTGACCACCTAGGGATGGACCTTGGTCGGATACAGAAAGCAGGGCTGGCAATTCACCATGACAAGTGCTAGTTTGCTCGGGATGAGGTACAGTTCCTGGGCACAGAGAATGGTTAATAATTTAGAATAGATAACCAAGTGTGCTTTGAGGTTTCCACTCCTGTTACTTGTTTAATATCAACATGAACGTGCATCAGAAAGATTTTAGTCAGTGGAGGTGTAGCATATATGGAGCCCCACCTCATAGCCCTCCAACATCTATATGGGATCTTTTAGGAGATGCAGTGATGCTTTTGAGGAGACATATAACAGTTGCCTGAGTGCTGTTGAATCGACATATTTGAATTGAGCTGCAAGAAGATCCAATCAATCAATACTATAGTAAATCTAGCCAATTTGTTCTCTGGAAAGTTTGATCATGAGGCTCAATAACTTTGTCCATGTCATAGGAAGATAGGATTCCCTAGAGATTACTCTGATGCTGGGAAAGATTAAAGACACAAGAAGAAGGGGATGACAGAGACGATGATGAAAAATGAGGTCATTAAAGAAATAAAAAATGAGCTATGAGGGAGCTCAGAGGGGCAGTGGCTGATAGATGTAACTGGTGTGCTTTGCTCTGTAAGGTCACAGAAAATTTGACATGACTGAAAGACTAAACAACAACAATAGTAGTTGAGGATAATTCTGTAGTTGGTTACCATAAAAGCTGCTGAAATTGAAGATGTAGCTACTGAATCAAAAAATGTAATCTAGATGTTGGGTTCAACTGGGAATTTTATTCCCCTTCTCATGCCCTTGCAAATGGGAGCTTATTTGTATTGTTTTGGTAGTCAGTAGGTGAGAAATTTTAGAAAACGTGTAGTTTCTATGTATGTCACCAAAGCAGAGAACTTGTTTTATGGGTTGCATACATTCTCTTTAGTGTCTGTAGGTCTGGATATAATAGCCTATTTAGTTATTGCAGCCATGTAAGCTAAGGGACAGTCCAGTCCTTGAGACAACAATGCTTTCCTCTGAATAGTAGTTCAGTTTAGTAATAGAGGAGTGAGAGAGGAAGTTATATGTGTTTCTTTTTGGAGAAACAAGTTTCTTTTTGAAGATAACCCATGCTTTGCTGTTTTTGTTCTTGTGTCAACCTTTTATTTGTATTTATCATGTTACTTCATAGTAGCTAGACAGACCTAGGGCTATCAAGACTCCCTCAAATTTACTAAGGAAGAGAATATCCTCATTCTTGTTTTACTATAACACCAAGGACCCTATTACATTCATAGCCCACAGCAGCAGTGGTACAGCCCCAAAGCCTACAGGCTTGAAATTTGGCGTAGTTACAGATCGATTAAATTAGACAAGCCTGCAACATATGTGACCGACATCCAAAACCATAAACCATGCTTCCGAACGATGCATTTGTGGCCATGAACATGATCAATTAGTCCAACCCGTGGTTAAGGATTTAGACAGAGCCAATAGTAAAAGAGATTGTCATCATTATGGAACAAAAAAAATTGAGTTCATATATCACTTACGTTTTGAAGTCCGAGTTGTGATCGGGCCCACATTCTGTAAATAATGCAATATTAAATAATCAATATATATGATATTCTAGTCATTGCTAGTTCTATTATATGTATTAACACGTTGATTGCCGGGATCGATATAAAACAGAAATGTCATTGCAGAGTTGCGAACTTGAGAATATTGTGCTATTAATATTATTACCTTACATCCCTTTCCCTTTAATTTAAAATACAGTATTGTGTTAATATTTGCTTTTACAATGCTACAGTCAGGAATTTAACCCCCTTGCGGGTCCTCTCTAGTACCTGTAGGATTTTGGGCTCCATTTGCCGTTTACAGGTTTGAACACCAGTGCGTCCTTGTGGATTCGTAGCAATTTAATAGCGATTTCTAGAGATGTTGCGGACAGTTCGCCCGCGGACTATTCGCAGCGATTTTGGCATGTTCGTGTTCGCAGCGGACAGCGAACACATGCGCTTTTTGGTTTGTCCCCTATACTTGATCATTGTGGAAACTTTGACCCTGCACCTCACAGTCAGCAGACACATTCCAGCCAATCAGCAGCATACACTCCCTTCCAGAGCCTTCCATCTGAAGGACAGCATACATTTTAGAATCATTCTGAAGCTGCATTCATTGTGAGAGGACAGATAGTGTAGCTGCTGGAGACTTAATAGGGAAATAGATAGCCAGGCTGTGTATTTAGCTTCCATTACAGACCTAAAGGACTCCTCTGATATCTGCTGCAAGGACAGCAACCCAAAAAGCCATTTTTAGGGCTAGAACATAATTTATTTTATTTTATAATATTTTTCTGTGTAATCTAATTGCATATGCCTGCCTGCCAGCGTGTGTGTGTGTGTGTAACAGCCTATATTGTGCTTATTTTCACTACTTCACTACCTGGTGGTGTACCATACATTGAAAACAACCATTTTTTTCCTGTAATCTAATTTCAGTTGCCTATCTGTGTCAGGCTTACAGCTTATATTGTGCTCAGTGAAATAAAACAACACTTTTTTGACTGTAATAGATTGAATAGCAATTGCCTGCCTACAGGCGTGTGTGTGAAGCCTATTGCATCTACTCTGCCAACTTTTGCCAGTGCACAGTGATAAGTCATATCTGGTGCAACCGTAGTGTACAGTGACATAAAACAACACCTTTTTTTACTGTAATCGATTGAATATCAGTTGCCTGCCTACAGGTGTGTGTGTGAGGCCTACAGCGCCTACTCTGTCAACTTTTGCCAGTGCACAGTGACACTCATATCTGGTGCAACCTAGTGTACAGTGAAATGAAAGAACCCTTTTTTTACTGTAATCGATTGAATATCAGTTGCCTGTCTACAGGCGTGTGTGTGAGGCCTACAGCGCCTACTCTGCCAACTTTTGCCAGTGCACAGTGACACTTCTATCTCGTGGCACCTTAGATTGCACCCGCAGTGACCCAAATTTGAAGTGGGAGGACCGACCAAGCATCTTTTTCCATCTCCCGCTTCCAAAAATCCATGCCATATACACATCCCCTGATAGGTGACGCAACAGGTATTAAACTGATAGGAATAAATAGTACAACTGAACACACCACTCCTATCTTGTGGCACCTTATATTGCACCCACAGTGCACCAAATTTTAAGTGGGAGGACCGACCAAGCATCTTTTTCCATCTCCCTGTTTCAAAAATCAATGCCATATACACGTCCCCTAATAGTGGACGTAACAGGGATTAAACCGATAGGAATAGTACTACTTAACAGTACACACCTTATAATAACGCAGACAGAGGCAATGCAGAGATAGGAGTCTGATGAAGAGGAGTCAGAGGAGGAAGGTGGCTTTGAGGAGGTGGAAGACCAAACACAGCAGTCGTCCCAGGGGGCTTGTTGTCACCTTTCGGGTACCCTTGGTGGCTGGGTGGAGGAAGAGACCTTCAATGACATCAGTGAGGACAAGGAACGGGATATGTCTAGCTTGGTATCCCACCTTGTGCAAATGGGGAGTTTGCGGTTGTGCAAAGGGACTGTTTGCGGTTGTTTGAGGTGCATTAAATGGGGAGATTGGTCTGTTACTGTGATGCGGGTGTAACCCTTACACTACCTGATCGATACAACATCATACCTGATATTTTAAAGCATATTATTCCACACAATTTAGGAATGTTAGGTGATTTATGCCGTTTATGGCTTAAAACCAGACTCTGCATCAACTATGTAATTTTCCGTGGGAGTTTTGCCATGGATCCCCCTCCGGCATGCCACAGTCCAGGTGTTAGTCCCCTTGAAACAACTTTCCCATCACTATTGTGGCCAGAAAGAGTCCCTGTGGGTTTTGAAATTCGCCTGCCCATTGAAGTCTATGGCGGTTCGCTGGGTTCGCCCGTTCGCGAACATTTGATGGAAGTTCGCGTTCTGCTGTTCGCGAACCGAAAATTTGATGTTCGTGACATCACTTGCGATTTGTGATTTAACATTTACGGGCTTGACAGATCAGAGGCTTAGCTGGGATAGTTTACATTTTTATAGCCTATAGGGTTTTTCTGCCTGTAACTTGCATATCATTTGCAGGTAGCTGAAAGAGGCCAATTTAATAGCCGTAACTCTTGCAAGTGTTGCCCTGGATGTCCAATTAAAAACCCATCGAGCATCAAGGAGTTAATACATATCAGACCCACATGGAATATAACAGTATCATCATTAATTTCTATTATTTTGCATATCAGACTTTTGTGAGTCTGTGAGTCTGATCGCATATCGGACTTCTAAACGCTAATTGATTGATGTTTAACCTCCATGTTTTACTGACGTCATGATGAAGGTTTCATTTACTATCGTCTATTTCTAAATCTGTAGTTACGGTCTTGCTACTTACGGGTGCATGGCTTACAGTATAGGCTTTCGGCCAGGTTGCTCTGGGCTTCAATTGAAATGCTCTGTAACTGTTGCAAATTTCAATTGCAATTGAATAGGGGCCTATGGGCCCCATTCAATTGCTATGTTTTTTTGGCATGAGTAGGGGAGGCAGCAAGCTACTTAGCTATTCAGTTTGCTTATGTTTGTGCTTACGATCGGGATACGAGCCTTGAGCTGTGATCCCTTGTGATTAGTTAAATCGCAGCTTACTACCATCAAAGTCTTTGATCTTCCGCGTCCGCAAGAATTGCGGCCGCAAGATATACCTATTTGCTATTTAACTGCTACTATTGACTCTCCGTCAAGCCCGTAAATAGCTAAATGAGAACCACAGCTTACTTACACCAAAGAGGTCCCGCAATGGTCTTACTTTCAAAACATAGCACTAATTAAGCAAATAAAAAGACATCCTGTACTTTTATTAGAAGTGAAAGTGATTTTAGGTCTTAGAATTAACAGCACAACATTCCCACATTATCAAATCGCCCTAAATAAATAATGTATTTCATGTTAATTTTTCATGTTCTATACATCATGTACTGTAAGTCCTATGGGCTTGGAGCTTGAAGTGCAACATCAGACCAACAACAGCTGCTGGATTAGCCTCTGTCAAGTCTGTAAATGGCTAAAATTGAGCAACAGGCTACTTGAGCCATAGAGGTGTCGCAAAGGGCTTACTTAGATATCGTAGCGCCAATTAAGCAAATAAAAAAAACATCCTGTACTTTTATTAGAAGTTAAAGTGAAGTTTGGGCTTAGAATTAATAGCACAACATCCTCAAGGTCGCAAATCAGCCAAAACAAATACTTTATTTCATGTTCAATTTTGAGTCACAACCATCATGTAAAGTACTATGGCTTGGAGGTCATTCAAGCCTGTAGGACTTTAGACGGAAATTAAATATGAAATCAAGTATTTGATTTTGGCAATGTGCAAGCTTGAGAATGTTTTGCCTTTAATCATCATGTCCCCCAACTAGTTCCCCATCATTTACAGTGCTTTACAGTGCTGGATTGAATATATATTTGCATTTGCGGCCTTAGACCTCTTGATTAACGAGTTAAGGGCTTTGAGATCATTTATGCCCGTAGGACTTTAGACGGAAATTAAACATGAAAGCAAGTATTTGATTTTGGCAATGTGCAAGCTTGAGAATGTTTTGCTATTAATCCTCATGTCTTCCATTGTGTTCACCATCATTTGCAGTGCTTTACAGTGCTGGATTGAATTTATATTTTCATTTACATTTAGCCGAGTTTACGGGATTTCAACATGATTTACGGTCTTGCGACAAATGCCTACGGCTGATAGCATGGTTTGCAATTAGCCGCAAAGGGGGTGTCCAATTGATTTGCTTTGTAGACGTAGTGCTATGCAGGACTGTAACCCGAGCACAAGGAATCGTCGACTTTCAGCCGAGTTACGGCCCCCGAATTCAATGAGGTTTTATGTGTTTTACTTAGTTCCTCAGAATATGTAAAATCATCTGAAAATAAGCAATAAGAAAACTATTTATATATATATATATATATATATATATATATATATATATATATATATATATGCTGGTTATAACAGCTAACATATTTTACAGCATTAAGTAAAATATTTGATTTATAGTGATTTCAAAACATCAAATAATTCCTTAAAGACGGAATTATTAAAATTGTTCTTCCTAATGTTATTACCTGCTACAACCAATACTCTTTTCTTCATGTCTGAACAGCAGTCTGTCTTTGCATACTATAAAAATGCATAATTTATTGAATTATTTTATCCAAAGATTTTGGGCACTATTAAATTCCGCAGTGGCCTATTTCTGCGGGTTTGAAATCTGCTGGAGTTACAGAGCTATTAAATTGAACAAGGCCGTAATCAGAGGGCCGAAGCCAAAAGCCCTGTAAACCATTTCTGCTCATGCAAGCTGTCAGTAGGCTGGAATAGATGCAGTCCGTAGTTACAATCCAATGCCATTAATTATGGATAGGAACACAAGCCTCAGACACAATACGAAGTGGGGAATAGCAAATAACGCCACAGAAAGGGGCTTTAAAGGGCACAAAAAATTTAAATTATTGACTGTGTTGTAGCTGAGCAAGTTGGTGGGTTTTTGAGCTTTGGTGAGAGAAAGAGAAAGGGATCCGTTTTGCGATTTTCTTGCTATCTTGACCACTAAGACATATTAACCCTTAATTTACAACACACATAATTACTGTGATCACATAATTCACACACATAGATTAAAACATATACATATCTATACATAGCGTTAGGCCACAGCACATCTACACCCCCCACACCTCCACATACCCCCCTACACTTACTATAATACACATAATACACATATTCTTGTTTTACCTCGTACACATATATTTACATATTATATTGATTTATCCTTATATTTATTTAAATAATTCCAGGAGGGGAGGAGGAGAGTGAGGAGAGAAAGGAGAGGAGGTGAGAGAGGGGAACACTGGAGGAGAGAGAGATGAGAGGAGGAGAGAGAGGGGAACACCGGAGGAGTAGAGGATGAGAGGTAGTGGTATGGAGAGAGAGAGAACCAGGTCAGGGAGGGGAGGTAGGGAGAAATGTGCCTCCAGATGTAGGCACACAAGGAGTAGGGGAAAAGGGTCAGGGGCCTAATCCCGGGGTGTTGTTAGTGAGGATGAGGGACAGGCACCAGAGAGAGAACAGGGAGGCTAGGAACCTCATTCATAGTTGGAAGGGCAAGAGGTTGTGCCAAAGTACAGGGACCCCAATTATAGACTAGAGGAGATGGACATCCTCCTCAGTGAAATCCGTGCCCACTTTAGCATCATACATAGAGGGAGGGATGTGAGGTCTAGCCAGAAGACACATGCCTGGAGTAAGGTAGCTTCAGCTGTTGCTGCATTAGGGTTGCAAAAAGGGATGTTAAGTTTGTCAAACACAGGTATGACGACAGCCGGATGAAGGTGAAGAGGAGGCTGGCAGAGGAGGCCAGAGCAGCACGTGCAACCTGTGGTGGCCCACCAGCCAGCAGAATATACTGTGGATGGGAGTGGACCCTGTGGATAGAGCCAGCTACAGTAATAAGCCTTCCAGGACAGGTAGACAAAGGTGTGCCGAGAACCATGCAATGTGAGTATAATATACACCATCACATCCTCATATGCACACACATGAAGCCCACACTCATGGGTGTAGGAACTGGAGGGTGGTGGGGGGACAAATTCCCCTCAGATTTTAATATGTTTGTATGTATGTTTGTATGTATGTATGTATACTTAAGTTTTTTTATGGCTGGTGCATACAATGAGCTGTATCCACCTAGAATTATTCTGGCTCCTACATCCCTGCCCACACACATAGATAACTGACATATAATAGCACTGTAAGCGTTATGATTATGACTATAGATATATGAAGTATCAATAACCATGTAAATCCAGGTAGCAAACATATTATCATAATTGTTATCAAGGAAATGTCTGTTCAATACCTACAGTTAAAACTGAGTAGAATTCACAAATAGATCAAAATTTATTTGACATTCAACAGAGAGTGCATGTATAGGTATGCACCCTGCAGCATATGTGGATAAAGACTCTGTCGGACTGCATGTGCGTGTTATATACTGGCCTAACCTGGACCATGTCTCATCTGCATGTTAACAACCATTGCTGGAAAGATGTCATAGATTGGTCAGTCTCACACACTGCCTAGCAAATTCAGCAGAGCACGTGTCTAAATCACATGCAGATGGCCCATAGCACCAGCATTACATATATTCAGATGAGCCATTATTTACAATGCTCATGATGCAGGCCGTGTTTCACATGTGTAGCATAAGCACCATAGTCAATTACAGGTGACCATGATGTTGTTGTGGAAAAATACAAATATCCATACATTATGTAGTATATATATACATATTTTATATATATATATATATATATATATATTTATATATATATATATATATATATATATATATATATCACATATATAGTTGTGAGCAATAAGGGTTGTTGCTAACGCTTGTGGCCTCGCGTAGTGGAAATGAGTACCGTAGGTGCTCATCCCTACAACCCCGTACGACTTAGGCAGTGAGCGCTGTAGGCGCTCTTCCCTACGACCCACAGAATAAAATCTCAATTACACCATTTACAATGCGAGACCCGTAGCAGTTTGAAAAAAAAGCACAGAAATATGACTGCCCATAACACATGCAAAAAGGAAAGCGGCACTAAACATAAAAAAATATACGACCCGTGGCACTTAGAAAAATAAAAAATACGAGGTAAAAAAACTACTAAAGTTAATGGCCAAGACTTTTACACAGGCACGTACGAGGTATAAAATACACTATTAGGGACAATGGAAAATTATCCGCACCCACGTAACGCGTAGGCAATCACTGCCATTTTACAACACTAACTTACAACTAATAACAGTATGCACAAGTGAGGTACCAGTGGTTTGGTCACTGCAACATAATTGGGCTACACTACCTTCACCAATTAACTGGTTAACGCAGGAAGAAATCCAAAAGAGGTTGGAAAAAATAAATGTTAAAAAAAAGCCCCAGGTCTTGATGGAATACATCCAAGGGTACTGAGGGAACTGCGCTCTGTATGACACACAGTTGTGCAAGGTAATTAAATCAGAAAATGATGTACTTTCCCTCCAAAGGGATTTGCATAAATTAGAGGAATGGGCATCTAAGTGGCAGTTGAGATTTAATACAAATAAATGTAAGGTTATGCATTTGGGAAGGAAAAATAGCCATGCAATTTATAATGTTAATCGAGCAAATCTAGGGGTATCAGATATTGAAAGGGATTTGGGAGTACTTATGGACAACCGCCTAGGTAGCAGTGCTCAATGCCAAGCAGCATCTTCAAAGGCAAGTAAAATATTAACATGTATTAAGAAGGGAATAGAAGCAAGAGAAAAACATATAATTCTCCCACTATACAAATCCCAAGTACGGCCATATTTGGAAAATGGAGTTCTATTTGGGCACCACTACATAAAATGGACATTTTAGAGAAGGGCTCATCGCTTGAGAGCCTCACAAAGCGAGGCGAGCCGTTAACGCGTAGCACTTAGGCGATGAGCGACAAAGGAGCACATCGCTGCAAGCCTCGCAAAGTGAGGCGAGCCATTAACTCACAGCATTTAGGCGATGAGCGCCTTCGGCGAGCAATGAAGGCAATGAAACACGCAGGACTTAGCCACCAAACAGTTAGTAAATGCTGGAGCGCCAGCCTGCAAGCAGTTGACAAACGCGGGACTTAGGATAAATAATTACGAGATGCAGGACTTCAGAGAAAAAAAATACGACATAGGAAAAATACAAGGTTAACAGCAGAACCGCGCAAAAACATCACACACAGCATCTGGGGAACAGTCAGAACATCCAGGAATGAGTTAAGTCGATTCTGGTGAGTTTAGGCACTCGAAAATTGTCAAAGCAAGAAAAAAAATGAAAACGAGGCTACACAACCCAGGACCGCGCAAAACACTGCCAAACACGAGCCGGAAAATGCTCGCGAGCCGCGTAACACATTAATAACATTACAAATCTACAATGACACTTTACACAACTAAACATACGGTTTGCCCTAGCGCACGCAGCCTATTTCTAATGCACAGTTGGGACATTCATTACACTTTATCATCAGGGCACCAACACTCAAACTGTACATTGTATGCTGCCGAAAAATACAAACAGATTGTTTGCTCTTCATGCTATTGATTGCTGGATATATTAATTACAAATAGGTAAAGTATATTAATTTATTCAGTAACGAATAAATTCATTATTAGTTAACTAAATATAGATAAATATATATCTCTCTTTCTGATGAGTGACGAAGGTGCTCAGAGGAGCAAAAGACCATGAGAGGAGAGGCTTGCAATGAGCGCCAAAGGTCCTCAGATTACAAAAAGCTTTACATTATGTGTCAAACAACATTCCCATGGTGCTCATAGCCTGCGAGCCTCGCGAAGCAAGGCGAGCAATAGAGCCAAAGAAACACTTAGGAAACGCGGGGTCGCCTTAGGCTGCAGGCACTTGACGAACGTGAGACTTCGAAAAAAATAAATACGAGATAGGAAAAATACGACTGTCGAAGCGTGCAAACCAAAAAACAATAAAAACACAAAAGCAGAAAACACAAAATACACACAAAATAAAAATACAACAAAAACATCACACACAGCACGGGGGAACAGCCAGCACGTCTGGGAGTGAGGTGGAATGCAAATGTTTCGGCGAGTTTCAGCACTCAAAAACCGCCAAAGCGAAAAAAAGTTTGGCGGCCCCAAAAAATTTAAACGAGGCTCCACGACCCTGGACCACACAAAACAGCGCCAACTGTATACTACTGTATACTACTTTACGAGACGTGGCACTTAGAAAAACAAAATACAAGCCAGGACATCTGGGAGTGAGGTGGAGCACAAACTTAAGTAGATTTCGGTGACTTTTGGCTCATGAAAATCAGCTAAGCGAGAAAAATAATGAAAACAAGGCTACACGACCATGGACTGTGCAAAACACCGCCAACCGTGTACCACTTTCACACAGGAACCTTCGAGGTACAAAATACACTATTACAAAGGACGGCAAATGCATGCGTACCGTGTAACGCATAGACAATACACGCTATTTTACAATCCTGACTTGCCACTAACAACATTATGCATCTACAGTAGAGCTTTACAGAAATAAATCAACGGTTTGCCCTTGCGCAGCCTATTTCTAATGCACTGTTACAACATTTATAAAACTATATCCTCAGGCCATTAACAGTCCCACTGGACATTATATGCTGAAGGACAATAAAAAGAGAGAGATGAGCAAAAGGACATGTGAGGAGAGACTCGCAATGAACGCTGAAGGCACTCAGCGCGAGGCTCGCAATGAGCGCCCAAGGTACTTAGAGTTTAAAAAGCTTAACATTGTGTGCCAAAAAGCATTGCCATGGCTTAAAATTTGATTTGATGGGCATGTCCTTTTTTGATGGGCATGTCGCTAGTATCACATATATAGCTGTGAGCATGCGGGCCGTTGCGAGCCCGCAAGAACTGCGTCCCTCGCGAAGCAAGGGCCGCATTTGCGGTGGTGGAGCATCCCAACGTCCCTGCAAATGCGGATCCTCGCAAAGCGAGGGTCCGCATTTGCGGAGGTGGAGGCTCAACGTCGGCTGTGTTAACACAAACACACCACACACACAACCTTTTAACAAAAAAAACAACCTTCCAACAAAAAAAAAACAACGTAACGTCCCCGCAAATGCGCATCCTCGCGAAGCGAGGGGCCGCATTTGCAATGCGGGTCCTCGCAAAGCACTTAGGGAATGAGGCAACCTTAATGTAACAGACACCGACACGCACTAAGAATCCCACTATAACGGCCGACCTGCGCGCCACTACAAACAGTGAAAACACACCAAATACCCATAGCAAGGGGGGGCAACCAGGACCTCTGAAAGTAAAGTTACACCACCATTTAAGTCCAAATTCCCGAGTTCAAACACACGAAAATCCCCTAAGCGAGAGAAAAAATGGCCGCCGAAAAAAACCGAAAACGAGGCTCACCTCTGAAACCGCATTAACATCAGAACCAACCTTAACGTAACAAACACCCACACGTATGACAAATGGCGGAATTGCGCACACCTAAAAACAGTCAAAACACACCAAATACTCACAAAAACAACATAAAAAGCTTACCCATAGCAAGGAGGGGGCACACAGGACCTCTGAAAGTGAAGTTACACCTCCATTTAAGTACAAATTCACGAGTTCACACACACGAAAATCCCCTAAGCGAGGGAAAAATTGGCCACCGAAAAAAATTTAAACGAGACTCAAAGACCCAGGACCGCTCAGCAACCTACAACTTACCCAAGAAGGGATCCGAGATAAGCTGGGAAACCCGGATTAACCGCAGGGGATCCGAGATAAGCTCCGAGCCCTGCATTAACCCCACATTAACCATCGCAGTGGGGGTCCCGATTGCACGCGATCGGGGACCCCTGCTACAATCAAAATTCAAAATCCCTGCGTTACAGGTCCTTAAAGGGCCGTAAAGGTCCTTAAAGGACCCGTTGTAAAAGAAAAAAAAAACACTGTCACCCTGTCAATCATGAGGGTCAATACAGACCCCCATAAAACCCTCATTAACCCTGTCACTCCTGGAGGTCAATAGAGACCTCCATAAGCCCTTCATTAAGCCTGTCACTCATGGGGGTCAATACAGGCCCCCATAAGACCTTCATTAACCCTGTCACTTAAGGGGGGCAATACAGACCCCCATAAGCCTCTATTTAACCCAATCAGTCCCATAAGGGTATATTAACACCATTATGGGCCTGTTACAACACTACATTAACCACATAAGTGCCATGATGGTCCTCAAGGATCATCATGACACTAAGTATTAACACTATACTGCACTAGACCCCCCCATTAAAACATTACAGATCAACTAAACACCCTCTACACTAACCTATTAACATCTACACTACCTACCCCCTATTAACCCCCACCACTCTAATTACAGAAAATAAAAAAGCCTAAAGTCATTACATGAAATAAAAAACTAACTCACAAAAAAATAACTACATTACACAAAATAAAAAAACTGAGTCACAAAAAAAAAGGAACATTACAGAAAAAAAAAAAACATTACAACCCCCCCTCACTACAGAAAAAAATAAAAATACACACCTGAAAAGGAAATACATATAATACAAATACATACAATACAAATACATACAATTACAATACAATTAAATACAATTACAATACAATACACCACTATCTAATATACATTACACAATCTATCTAAATAAATACCATAATCTAATATACATCCTATCTATATAATAATACATTCCCAATCTATCTAAATAAATACCATAAATAAATACCATAATCTAATATACATCTTATCTATATAATAATACATACCCAATCTATCTAAATAAATACCATAATATAATATACATCCTATCTATATAATAATACATACCCAATCTACCTAAATAAATACCATAATATAATATACATCCTATCTATATAATAATACATCCCCAATCTATCTAAATAAATAACACAATTTAATATACAATACATCCTATGCTATCTATATAAAACCCCTAGTTAACATACAATAAATGCTATCTATATATTAACTAATCTAAGCTAAAATAAAAAAATAAGACCATTTACCTTTGCAGATGTCCACTGCGATCAGCCACCTACGGAAAAAAAAATTATAAAAAATGAGTGCAACACGTTTACACTTATAAAATAAACATTATAGACATTCTATACATTCTATACATTCTATACATTCTAAATATTCTACTCACCTTTCCGCCATGTCCCGTCCGGCATTCTTTAAATCCTTCTCCGGCGCGGCACCTGTTAAAAAAAACACAACATTAATACATATACATCAAAATAAAATAAACATAATCTATATTATACTTACCTACCCGCGATGTCTCCGGCCTCCTCTGAATCCTCTTCTGCCACGCCCTGTAAAAAAAAAAAATACTTATATCCGCACTCCCGGACATCCCCGACGCTAATGAGGCTCCAGGAGAATTTTCCAGAAGAAAATAAGCAATGTGCCTTCTGTTTGGTTGAAAACGCTGTCTATCAAATTCACCCAATCAGGAGGCGCCAATGTGTCAGTCAATCAGAAAGGGATACACCCTAAAATCCCACTCTGATTGGATAATGCACCTATCAATCTTTCTTTAAACCAATCACAAGGCACAGATGCCTTCACCCAATCACAATGGAATACACCCCCACAGGGTGAATGGTTGGAGCCTCTGCGCATTCTGATTGGTTGCACTGACAATAACCAATCACAATGGAATACACCCTCACGTACTGATTGGTGAAGGATTTGAGCATTCTCATTGGCTACTGTTAATATCAATCAATATTACAGCCAATGGGAAGGCGCAGATGTCTTCACCAATCAGTACGTGGGGGTATATTCCATTGTGATTGGCTGTTGGCAATAAAGCCTTAGGATTGGTTCAAATAAAGATTGAAAGGTGTTTTATCCAATCAGCATTGTATTTTGAGGTGTATACTTTTTTCATTGGTTCACAAATGGGGTCTTCTCATTGGCTGAATTTGATAGACAGCCTTTTCAGCCAATCAGAAGCCGCCATTGCCAATTTTACTCTGGAACACTCCATAGGAAGGTCATTAGCGTCGGAGACATCCGCAAGGGCGGATGTGTGTCCTTTTTTTTTAAATTTTGTTTTTATTTTTTTTATTTTAAAGGCACGGTTGCTTTCGTAGAAGACGAGGAGGCCGGAGACATCGCGGAAAGGTAAGTATAATGTAGATTGTGTTTATTTTACTTTGCTTTATGTTTACTAATGTAACGTTTTTTTTTGACTGGAGTAAAGATGGCCGACGGAACATGGCGGACGGAACATGGAGTACGTGACATGCTGGAACGGGACATGCTGGAAAGGTGAGTATAATATTTACAATATTTAGAATATTTAGAATGTTTACAATGTTTACAATGTTTACAATGTTTAGGTATTTCATGTAAATGTGTTGTATTAATTTTTGGAATCTTTTTTACCGTAGGTTGCTGATCTGAAGAAACATCTCAAAGGTAAGTGGCCTAATTATTTTATTGTAGCTTAGAATTAGGGTAGCTATATATATATAGATAGCATGTATTGTATATTATATAGATAGGGGGATGTATTATTAGATAGTATTGTATATTACATAGTGGGATGTATATTACATTATATCGTGGCATGTATATTACATAGGGTTGTATTGTAGTTTATTTAATTGTATTGTATTTTAGTTTATTTAATTGAGTTTTATTTTAGTTTATTTAATTGTGTTGTATTTTAATTTATTTAATTTTGTTGGATTGTATTATATATATATGTATTAGATGTATTTCTTTTTCAGGTGTGTAATTTAAAAAAAAAATTGTACTGACGGGAGGTTGTAATGTATTTTTTTTGTTTCTGTAATGTTACTTTTTTATTTTTGGTCACTTAGGTTTCTTTTTTTGGTTCTGTAATGTACATTTTTTATTTTTGGTGATTTTAGTTTTTATTATTTTATGTCATGTAGATTTCTGCTTTTTGAGGAATACACTCACATTGTGTGACAAACAGCATTTCAACACTTTCTTTTATTGACCGTCATTTTTTAGAAACGGTTTCTGAAATGTCAAATACGGATATTAATAAATAAACAACTTTCCAAACATACACATCTCATTGCCGTCATTTTTTGACGGGCAAGTCGCTAGTATATATATATATATACTAGCAACTTGCCCGTCAAAAATAACGGCAATTCAATTGTAAGGCTGGGAATGCTGTTTGCCACACAATGTGAGTCTCTGACACTCTTAACCATATGTTTAGTTGTGTAAAGCATCATTGTAGATTTGTAATGTTATTAATGTGTTACGCTGCTCGTGAGCATCTTCCGGCTCGTGTTTGGCAGGTTTTGCGCGGTCCGCGGTCGTGTAGCATCGTTTTCATTTTTTTTCTCTCTTAGGCGATTTTCGAGTGCCTAAACTCACCATTGTGAGCCAAACAGCATTGCCATGGCTTAAAATTTTATTTGATGGGCATATATATATATATATATATATATATATATACTAGCAACTTACCCGTCAAAAATAACGGCAATAAAATTGTAAGGCTGGGAATGCTGTTTGCCACACAATGTGAGTCTCTGACACTCTTAACCTACAAAGAAGTGCATTTTTTTTAACATTGAACTTGTATTTGAAGAACTGTCAAACCATATTTTTTTAGCAATATTAACCTTTTTAATTGTCAAGTATGCAGGAATAATATAACAATGGGTGAATTTTGTATGAATAAGTATTTTAAACCATTACATAAAGCTTTGTAACATGCAAGTTATATTTGAAACAGTGGTCAACCAATTATTTTTAACAATGCTAAAATGTTTAATTCTGAGCTGTGCATGAGTAACATAACAATAGGTTAACTTTATATGAATGAGTATTTTAAACTATTACAGAATGCTTCTTAACATGCAACTTGTAGCTGAACTACTGGTAAAGCACATAGGTATTGAATCCAGAGGGAGGCAAACAGTACTCCCCCCCCCACCTCATGAAAACTTAGCCAATTGTATCAAAGGGGGGGGGGGGAGATATTTCCTTCCTGACCCCATTAACTGGTGATAAGATTACTCCCTGGATCAACCCTCTCTATTTAATTATACATTTACATTTTGAACAAATAATTATGCTCCTACTGACATAAACCCTAATAAGATCCAATAAAACAACTTTTCAAAATTTGTAAAATACAATGTTAACAATGCAAACATTAACGTAATCTAATAACATTTAAAGAACAATTGTCAAAAATACAGTGATCTTGAATATTGAATCCAGAGGAAGGCGAACCAAAAAAACCCCCTACTGAAGCTTGGTCAATTGTTTGAACCTGGTCAAAAAAATTAATTCCTTCCTGACCCCATTAACTGGTGATTGGGTTACTCCCTGGATCAATACTCTCTATGTAATTAAAAAGGCAAATTTAACAACATATGGTCCCCATTGTACTAACATGAATTCTTAATTATATAGAATGAAACAACTTTCTTCACCTTTTAAAATACAATTGTAACATTACAAACAGTTACTTAATGTAGTAACATGTAACCTTGAATTTTTATGAAGACATTTCAACATAACTGTTTTGTGGGGCCAATCATGCAAAATGGCCACTTCCAAGATATTCCAATTTGTTTATTTTTTTGTTATGTCCAAGTGGTTCCCTTGAAAAGAGCCCATCAGACTTGTAAGTTTATCTATGAGATATAACCACTTTTTATTCTTGTTTTATTTTTATTTTTTTACTTTTTTTGTTATTCTTGTAGTTCTGGAAAATGGCAAACAGAGTTTCCTAAGTGAAATAGTGGTCCTCTAAAAATAGTCCCAGTGACATTCTAGTTCATCCTGGAAGTAAAACCACTACTCTTCTCTATGTTTTTTGCCATTTTATAGTTTCTTAGTGAAATAGTGGTCCTCTAAAAATAGCCTGAGTGACATCAACTTTCATCCTCGAAATAAAACCAATTTTCTCTATTTTTACAGAACCTCATAGTAACAATGTTTTTCATAAAAATGCTTCCAACCTGTAATAAATCACCCTGCCTTTGGTTTTCTTCAACATGAACTTTAATTTCCTCTGGATTGTTGCATCTGGAAAAAGCAAAATAGAGTTGTCAATGGGCAAATACAGGTTCCTGTATAGAAATAGCCACAGTCCTTGTGATTTATGAATGCAATGATAATGGGAAATTGTCTCCTCTGAAGGACAAAATGTAAACCACTTTCACTTGGAGCCAAATCAATTTGTGGTATAAAAACTCGTTCACCTTAATGGGTCATAATTTCTGCATGTATAAAATGATCTTTTAAATCCTGCACAATTAATCTGTTCCCATTACAAAGTCTTTTTTGGGAGATTTATATTTCTCAGTAGCATGACAATTGCCCCTTTTTTTAAGTTGCAGAACATGTGGTGGCATTCCAGAGGGAGTTAAAGAATTAAAAAAATCGATAGAAAAGTTGGATTTATTGTTTTGGTCATCAGCTAGAACTGAATCTGCACAATAGTACAATTTTTTTGGTATATTGATGGATTTTAAAATTTCATTATTCAGATTCAAGGCATTTATCTTTTTTATGTTAATGTCACTTTCTTTGCAATGTCAGAGTGATCGTCTTTAGTGATTGTATTCAGAAAGATTGCTGATATTAGTGATTCTTTGCAAATCATTTGTGGTGGAATTTCTATATTGTCATCAGGTATATTACATATGTGTGGATGTTTTTCTTCTCCAATTTGAATTAGCCAATTATTGAATTCATTTTGGCCTTCAGATCTCATATTTCTTTCTAATTTTAGGTAAGTAAATATTGTCTACAGTTTATTTGTCTTTATACATGTTTCCACAATGTCAGTCCTATTTCTATGTGGCACAACAGGTAATGTTTGTCTAAAATCTCCTCCTAACAACATGACCTTTCCACCAAATGGCAAATCATTACATCTTTTAATAATCATTACATTGCAGGAAATGACATGACATCATTGTAGCCTCATCTATTTTTATCATCTTTTTATTTTTTCTGCTTGTAATGAATTCATTTGAATATCCGACACTAATGTTTCTAACATGGGAACCAGTAGTTTAAATCCACTATGCACAATTTTGCCACTTTCTAATTAAAGTGCAGCAATTCCAATTGTTGCAAATGGCATTGCTATTTGACCTTGTGTTCGATTGTAAATCATCAAACAATTATACAGATAAGTGTTTCCTGATCCACCAGGGCCATCTAGATAGAAATAACGATGTTTGACCATTTCATCATCTGCTGCATTTGTGATGGTGTTAAATGCTTGCAATTGTATTATTTTTAAAGTTGCAAGTTTTTCTTGTGTTTTTTGTTGTTGAAGCTAAGTGTCATAGTCATCAAAGTTAATTAAATCTATAAGTCCTGGATCAGGCAAATTAAAACTTGCACAATTTAATCCATGAGCCAGAAATATTCCTTGAATTTCCATTAATGTTCTTAATAGCGCAATGGTCTCATTGTAACGTTTCAAGAAGTCTTCACACATATGTAATTGAAATGGCTCCCACAAAGCTAATGCATCAGGTACATTGCAAGATATGCAAGTTAATGAAAAATTGTTCTCTCATTTGCTTTGGCATTTGACATAGTGCTGCTTCGTCCAAACACCTCTCCCATTCGGTATCATCTGCTATGAAGTTTTGATTTCTTGCAGCTAATTGGGAAGTATGATAATCTATGTCATTCACTGTGCGTAAATGTTCATTACTTTATGGACTGGGAACATGTAAAAGAAGCAATCTTAAACTGAAACATTCAATGTTTCTTGGACTGACAGTAAAAATTATTGGGATCATTTTCTGAGTATGTTTTTTTTTATTGTCGCCATTGGCCATTTCCGAATACATAGTGATATGGAATCTCAATGTATAAAATTTGCCTGGCCTCAGTATCCTGACAATTTAATTGAAACCAAGCAGTAAGTGTTGTTGCACTATGTTCATTTTGTGAAAGAGCATTTCTTTCATTCCCTGCAGTAAAGCAAACAAATTGACCTTGTGGCAAATGTACAGCTAACCGATACACAACATGTGAGTGATCATGAATCTCAAATTTGAGAAGACGCCACATTGTTTCTGGAGCACTGACATAGAGAGCATCTAAATAATTAGAACGTTTGTTATGTAAAATTGGATTGTCTTACTCATTTTGTGCACCTTGCACAACAACAGTTGCTGCATCATATCCTTTGTATATAAATGTATACACATATTTTTGAGATTTGATAGAAGTGCAAGGTTCCACATTTATTCATCAGCAAATGTGGATTTTATGGAACAACATATCTATTATAGACCTTCAGGCCACAAATAAAAACAGTTTGTCCTTCTCTTCTTTTATACAAAGGGTATGCATCACAATTTGCATAAGTCTGCATCTGAAATTGTTTTGGGAATTCTTTTGTGCATTTTTTATTTTTTATACATGGTGAATTTGGATTGAGAACTCCACATATACCATAAATCATTCTGTGTGTTACAATGTCAAAAAGTTTTAATATTTTTGTGGATGTGGCAGTTCAGTAGTAATTACTGAATCCACTCTATCTGCAGTATTCAATTTATATTTGGCTTGCAGATTAAAAGTGTGTAAGCATGTGGCAGGCCTCTTTTTTTAAATTCAATGGTACAAACAAAAGCCACACATTTTCCAAATAACTCTGCTTTTGTTATATCATGTATTAATGAATTGAGTTTTATTTTGAATACTCTCGCCACTAAATCTGGTTGGTCAGAAGTATTTTGTCCAAGGTTTAAATTTTCCTTGATCTCTGGCCATTGTGGATTACATATGAATGTAATGAATAAATCAGGTTTTCCAAAATTTTCCACGACAGCCATGGCATCATTGTATCCTTCTTGCATAATGCAACGAGATCCGTGGAAAATAGATGGCAAAATGATTGCTCTTCCAGCTGGAAGGTCTCTGTTGGTAGCCAATTCAGCGACATAAGCCATCAATCCACAATATTGTTCTATGTGAAGCTTGTTTTGTTGAAATTTGATAACATTTTGATTATTTGCTTCGACTTGTAGATATGAATCAATAATCCATTGTTGTGTGAGATTTCCCCCACATAAAATAGGATTAAAATGATTGCCAATAGCATTTTGTGCCACTTTATATTCCAGCGCAGAAATATTGTGTCTAACACAAACTTTACTATTGTGATAACTTTGCGATTGTAATTGTCGTTCCCATTCTAGCTCACCATTTGGAAAGAAAATTGGATATGTCATTGGATCCAAATTACAACTTAATATATTGATGTTTATAAAAGGTTGGTCTTCATTGCGTGGATATATTCTAATATCCCTCTGAAGGGGGGTTCGCCATCCTCATTTTTAAAGACCATGGCAACCTCATTTACTGTTGGGAAATGATTCCGTCTTTCATCAGTATTGCAATCTCTTTTAAAAACCATATTTACTCTTGGCATTGGCAATTGATGTATTTGAGCATGTTCCTATTGCTCTTTTTTAACCTCTGCTAATATTTTGTATACTTGGCTATATGGGTTGTTGGCCTTAATTGTATCCAGCTGTTCAAAGACTATGTGCAAACACTGTTTGTATTCAGGAAGCGTCATCCGTTGTTCAACAGCTTCCATTGTATCTAAGACATATAACTGTGCAAATTTCCTTTTCTCTCCTTCTTATGGGTATAAATGTTAAGTGTGGGGGTAAATTTGTCCTTGAACTCTAAGGCCCTCATTCAATTGCAATTTTGCCAATTGAATAGGGGTCTAAATAAGCACATCACATATATTTTTTAAAGAAGTTTTTAGTTATTAAGCATCTATCCAAAAGCACGGTTTTCACTAACTAAAAACTTCTTGAAAAAATATATATTATGTGCTTATTTAGAGCCGTATTCAATTGGCAAAATCGCAATTGAATGAGGGCCTAAAACAGTAAGGACCATCTCCTGGGACATTTTCTGCTAATGAGGCACCCATTGAAGCAAATGAAATTGCACTGTTATAAGACCTGGCGTTTTTTTTAAAATGAGTATAATTTGGAAATGTTGGATGACTTATTATACTATCTAAATATTCTGGAAATGTGTGTCTTTGTGGAAGTCTTACTTTTTCTTTCTGAGAGCAACTAAAAGACTCTCCATCAGTTGGTCTTTCCTTCAGAAAATGATAGGCCCCACAAAACTGATAAACCAGATTCATTAATCCACAATAATGAGTGTCTACTGTTAGTGATGTAAATAAAGGACTATCCTGAGCTTCCTGAACATAGCTATCAGTACCAGTGTGTATATCAACATTGGTGTCATGTGTATCAACATTGCTGTCATGAGGCAATGTTAGGTCATTAGGCAATGTTTCACAGGCATGTTTTTGTTTACTTTTTCTTTTCTTTGAAGGTCCAGCAAACTCAGTTTGTCCTTTTGCACTTATTTTTCTTTTACTGGCAAGTCTCTGTCTGTCTTCTTCTCTTAGTCTTTGGGAAGTCTCGGGGGACTGTGCATCTCTCCATCTTTTCTTCCATTCCCTTGCCACTCTTGTTTTCCGTTCTTTCTTTTTTTCTGTTTTGTCCGCCATTTGAATCTGGAACTGTAAATACCGGCGTTTTAGTTTCAATTGGAAATTTTTATTGTATAGCAAACAACATGAATCACCATTAACATATTTTCTTAGTTACCTGAAGTATTAAAGGATTAACTTCCTTTCCACTTTCTGATGGTCTTGAAGTTTTATTGTTTTCTGTCTTCAAATCTGTAAGATATTTTGTGTATTTTTATTGTACATAAATTAATTAATTAATAAATCAATAATTTTCTTCAATGCAAAACCAAAAGACTTAATCATGTTTTCATAAAGAAGGGCATCATTAAATGATATACATGTATAAGTGATGTAATTGCAGATGAAATGCTACAGAGCTCAGGGTCTGTGTTCATCCAGGTCCAGTGTTCACAAAGATGAGCAAATCATGTTTAATCATGTTTAATTTGCATACATGCAAAACGTAAAGGCCTAAGCATCAATATGAAATGTAGCAGGTGTCAGAGCATAATAAACTAATTTAAAAATGAAACTGCTTTGAGGGTCCTATCCCTGTCAGGCAATGAGATTTAATACTTATATATAAGTGTGGTGTAAAATATATAATTTTTTTACTGCAGTGTAAAATATCCATTTTGGAGGTCCAGAGCATAATAAACTGATGTAAGTAATTGCACTGTAAAGTATATATTTTGTTACTGCAGTGTAAAATATATATTCTTATGGAGGTCTTAGAGCATGATAAACTAATTGAAGAAAGATCAGTGCAAAATATACATTTTTAAGGTCTCAGAACATAATAAACTGATTGAAGTAAGTGCATTTCAAAATTTCCTTATTTGTAATTGCTGTATAAAATATCCATTTATTTTATTTCGGGGTCCTATTGCTGTCATGCAATGAACATTAATATATATATATAAGTGTAGTGTAAGATATTGTAATTAGTAATTAATAAATTAATTAACATTAATGAATAAGTGTATTAGGAAGACTTCAGCATAATACAGATATATAACTGCAGTGTAAAAGACACCTTTTTTAGTGCTGTGGAAATTATATATATTTTTTTTTAATTAGCAATTAATTTATGAATTTGACATTATTAATACATTAATTAATGAATAAATGTATTATAAAGAGCTAAGCATAATACATATATATAAGTGCAGTGTAAAATATACATTTTTGTTCCTGCAGTATAAAACATATTTCAGGGTCCTATTGCTGTCAGGCAATGAGCATTAATACATATATATAAGTGTAGTGTAAAATATTGTAATTTGTAATTAATCAATTAATTAACAGTTAATGAATAAGTGTATTAGGAATAGTTAAGCACAATACAGATATATAACTGCAGTGTACCCTTTTTTTAGTGAAGCGTAAAATATATATATATTTTCTTATTAGCAATTGCTAAATTAATTGACATTATTAATAAATTAATAAAATAATATATGAATTATAAAGAGCTAAGCATAATCCAGATATCTAAATGTAGTGTAAAGTATACATTCTTCTTCCTACAGTATTAAACATTTTTTTTTTAGTAATTATTCATTATTAATGGACATTAATAATTATGTAATAAATAAATAAATGTATTAGAAAGAGCTAAGCACAATAAAGATATATAAATAGAGTGTAAAATATATATTTTTTTTAGGTTGTGTAGCCGCGTTTACATTTTTTACGTTGTCCATTTTTTTCTCGCTTAGCCAATTTTAAAGTGGCAAAACTGCTTAAATTTTACTTAAATTTGCATGCAATCTCACTCCAAGATGTCCTGGCTGTCCCCCCGTGCTGCGTGTGATGTTTTTTTTTCTCTTTCTTTTCTGTGGTTTTGGTGTTTATCGATGTACACGGTTCGGCCGTTAACTTTGTATTTTTGCGACCGCAGGTCATAGTTTTATTTTTCTCAGTCCCTATTTCCTCATCCCGTGATGTTGTTTTTTTATAAGTCCCATGGCTTGTTTTTTGTTTTTTTTATAAGTCCCGCTTTTCTCTCATTTTTTTTATCGAGATTAAGGCGCTGTAGAGCCTCCACCTCTGTGCTGTAAAATGGTGGTGATATTCTATGTGTTACGCACCTCGCAAGAATTTTCTGTCCTTCCTAATAGTGTATTTTGTACCTCGTACGTGCCTGGGTAAAAGTTGTACGTCCCTGGTGGTGTTTTGTGCACTTTTTTTTCTGAGGCCATTTTTTTTCTTGCTTAGCCAATTTTCAAGTGCCGAAACTGCTTAAATTCTACTTAACTTTGGGTGCAACCTGACTCCCAGACATCCTGGCTGTCCCTCCGTGCTGTGTGTTATTTTAAAAAAAACTTTTTTTGTTATTTTTCAGTGGTTTTGGTGGTTTTCCATGTACGCGGTTTGGCGTATTTCCTCATCCCGCGTTGTTTTCTTTTTCTTAGTCCCATGTGTCTTTTTCTAAGTCCCGCTTTTCTCAGTTGTTTTTTACCAAGATTGAGGCGCCGTAGAGCCTCCATTTCCGCAAATGCAGATACTCACTTTGAGAGGTCCGCATTTGCGGCCTGCAATGAGCCTTTGGCCCATTGCAGTTTATCTCCACCTTGGAGGCTAATTGCAAGTCATTAAGGTTTTGAGGCTGATGTTTGGCAACTCAAATCTTCAGCTCCCTCCACAGATTTTCTATGGGATTAAGGTCTGGAGACTGGCTAGGCCACTCCAGGACCTTAATGTGCTTCTTCTTGAGCCACTCGTTTATTGCCTTGGCTGTGTGTTTTGGGTCATTGTCATGCTAGAATACCCATTCATGACCCATTTCTATGCCCTGGTTGAGGGAAGGAGGTTCTCACCCAAGATTTGAAGGTACATGGTCCCATCCATTGTCCCTTTGATGCAGTGCAGTTGTCCTGTCCCCTTAGCAGAAAACCCCCAAAGCATGATGTTTCCACCTCCATGTTTGACGGTGGGGATGGTGTTCCTGGGGTCATAGGCAAAATTCCTCCTCCAAACACAGTGAGTTGAGTTCATGCCAAAGAGCTCGATTTTGGTCCCATCTGAACACAACACTTTCACCCAGTTTCCTCTAAATCATTCAGATATTCATTGGCAAGCTTCAGATTGGCCTGTACATGCGCTTTCTTGAGCAGGGGAGCTTGCGGGCCCTGCAGGATTTCAGTCTTTCAAGGTGTAGTGTGTTACCAATTGTTTTCTTGGTGACTATGGTCCAAGCTTTCTTGAGATCATTAACAAGAACCTCCTGTGTAGTTCTGGGCTGATTCCTTACCATTGTCATGATCATTGAAACTCCATGAGGTGAGATCTTGCATGGAGCACCAGGCCAAGGGACACTGACAGTTATTTTGTGTTTCTTCCATTTGCGAATAATCACACCAATAGTTGTCACTTTCTCACAAAGTTGCTTGCCGATGGTCTGTAGTCCATTCCAGCCTTGTGTAGGTCTATAATCTTGTCCCTGACATCTTTGGACAGCTCTTTGGTCTTAGCCATGGTGGAGAATTTAGAATCTGATTGATTAATTGACTGTTTCTGTGGACAGATGTATTTTATACAGGTAACGAGCTGAGATTAGGAGCACTCCCTTTAAGCTAATCTCAGCTGATTACCTTTATAAAAGACACCTGGGAGCCAGAAATCTTGCTGATTTATAGGGAATCAAATACTTATTTCACTAATTGACCTGTAAATCAATTTATAACTTTTTTGACATGCATTTTTCTTTTTTTTTTGTTCTGTCTCTCACTGTTAAAATACACCTACCACTAAAATTATAGACTGATTATTTCTTTGTCAGTGGAAAACGTTCACAATCAGCAGGGGATCAAATACTTTTTCCCATCACTGTAGCACATTATGGACACCTCTTAATTTATAAAAATCATACTTCACTGTCAAGGTCTCTTCCATAGTGTTAAGGTAACGGATTTATCTGGTAGCTTACCGAACAATAGCACAGAGGAATATATTCAGACAATTTGAGAAACTTGCCTGAGATATTCCTCCGATTATGCTCAGGGTGTTCTGGAAACCATTAGATGCAAGTAGGTATATTGCGGCTAACATCCATGTCATTCTTGGTAAAGCTCTATGGGTCTGTGTGCGAGGCTCAAGGTTTTCACTCAGGACCGCATAGGGCTCTCCAAAACTGGCATGGGTCAGCCTAAAATGCTCATACACCTCCCCATCTGTTAACCCCTCTAATGTGAGTCTCTCCCTGTATACATTGTGTGCCTTGACCCTCCTGTGGCTGTTGCTTTGTCAGAGCAAGCACTTCATTGGCACCCAGTTATTGTTCCCACCCCCAAAGGCTGATCCCCCACATAAATGTCATCCTCCCTGTCTGCAGGTGCCCCTATATCCCCCTGTCCAAGTTTCTACAAGAGCTCTTTGCCCTCCCCAATGCCCCACCATGATACTATGTATGGCTCATGGTAATTAAGTTGCCTGATTTGGTTCTGGCCTAGCATGGATCACATTACCACTCTCACCCTCATTTACTCCCAGACACTCCTCTCTGCCACTCCTCAAACACACACCTTGCATCCAGATCTCCATCATGCCACATGCTGTACAGACAATAGTATCTCAGTTGTGATCATGCATCCATATTCTCCTGTGTCTCTCTGCTGGTTCAGACATGCTAATGACTTGTTGGGGATACGTATATAGCTTGTTTTGTTGATTACAGCACCTGTTAATAGGCGGGTGGATTTCAGGTCTGGAATTGCTCACCTCTGGATTTGAGATTTATCTGGCATTACAGCTGATGATTGCTCTGCAATTTATAAGCGATTTGTGATTTTTATTTGTGATTTATGACATTTACAGGCTTTACAGATCTAAGGCTTAGCTGGGACAAAGTTCAGATTTTAATGGCCCAAAGGGTTTTTTTTTTTAAATAATTTATTAGAATTTTTTTTTTTTTTACATTCTTAAGACAAACGAAAAGACAAACAAAAGAACTTGCACCATACAATAAATACATTAATATCTGGATTAGTACATAAAATACAAACACACCTAAACCCATCATCAGTGTGGGAACAAATCTAGATACATTTCATAGCCAGACTGGAGGAGCTTATTTACCACATCAAAAATAAGGAAAGCCATACAGAATATAGGAGTGAATTAGCTATGGTTATAAAGATGCCATGTAGCTGTCCCATTTCAGCCAGCTAAAGTGGCAGACCTTACGCTCCAAAGGAAAGGGGTTGCTGTTGTTCATTAGCTCTCTATTTGTAGAGATAAGATTGCACAGTTCGCTAAAAGCTGGGATTGTAGATAGCTTCCAATATTTGACAATAAGATATTTAGCTACTAATAAAATATGGCAAATCAGATATCTCTCAGTGGACGGGAATTTCTCTAAGTTCATGTGGAGAATGGCTACTTGAGGAGACCATAAAATTTGTTTGTCAAGCAGTTTGCAAATTAATTGGAAGATGTCTAACCACCACTTCTGCATTTTAATGCATTCCCACCAGATATGGTAATCTGTCCCTCATGAGCCACATAATTTCCAACAGCGATCTGGCTCCTCTGGGTTGATTTTCCTCAGTTTAACTGGAGTTAAATGCCATCTATGGATAATTTTGAAATATAGCTCTGTATATATTATATTAACCGAGGACTTTTTTGTGGTTTTTAAACTGTACATCCAACTTGTCTCATCTAAGCAGATCCCAAGATCCATTTCCCACCCTTTAACCCCTAGGCTTTTAATAAAAGGGACGGAGTCATCGATAGATCTACTGTACTTAGAGATTAAATGTGAAAAATCTCCTTTTAAAATAATTTCCTCTATTTTAGTTGGACTATTCATCCCTGATATTTTATATCCTCTCTCCATCAGATTTAATTTGAGGCTTTCGTAGTTTAACCAGTTGAATTAATTTTTTAGCTCCAAATTCTGCTGCAGCTCCTGAATGGTAAGGAGAATACCTTTATTATATAAGTAAAAGATGCTTCTTAAACCCTTATCAGATAGCATCTTTATTGTGGGACATTGTGCCCTCAAACTCAGATATTCCAGCGGAGCTACAATTGAGGGTATATTTGTAACCTGCATCTTTCTTCTAAAGTTATACCAAATTTTGATGATATTGATTAAGTTTTTTGGGAGATGGCTAGATAAAGCTTTATCATATGCGGGTAACCAGATCAAAATTTGAATAGGATGGTCCTTCACTAACGCTTCTTCCAACAATAGCCATCTTGGCTTAACTTTAGTGATGTGCCAACCAAAAAGTTGGGCAATAATTATCTTAAGATGGATTTCTTTTAAACTTGGTGCACTTAAGCCACCATTAGTTAATTTGCTGTAAGTTATGCTTTTCCGAATCCTAGGTTTTTTCACTGGCGTACATAAATTTATCTAATTGATCCTGTACACACTTAAGATAATTATTAGCCAAAACATCGGGCATGGATCTCCTACAGTATGTAATTTTGGGAAGTATGTTCATATTGATTGAGGCTATTCTAGCTGACCAGGAGAGGTTTAAATGGCTCCAATCAATTAATATGGGTCTAATAAGCTTCATAACCTCATTAATGTTGTCATTGAGAATTTTATCCACCCGAAACGAGAATCTTATTCCCAGATGGATTATATATTTGGAGTCCCAATTGAAACTAAAGTCATCCATTAATTTATTCTTTATTTCCAATGGTATACCTTTGGTTAAGGTATCTGACTTTAGCTGATTGACTTTAAAAAATGAAAGCCCGCCGAAGACCTCAACTATTTCTTGGAGTTTGTAGCACGCGTATTCTGGGTTTGTTATGGTAACTATAATGTCATCGGCAAAAGCCATGTATTTAAATTCTTCTTTACCTATACAAACCCCTTTGATTTCATTACACTGAAGAATATATATAGCTAGAGGTTCCAAGAAGAATGTAAATAGAAGCGGGGATAAAAGGGCAACCCTGACGGGTGCCATTCCCAATTTTAAATTGTTTAGATTCAAAATCCGGATTCACAACACGTGAGAAGGAGTTTCTATAAAGAGCTTTGACTGACTTTGAAGCGAAGTCGCCCAGGCCAAATCTCACCAATACACACAGTAGAAATTCCCAGTTAACCCTGTCAAAGGCTTTTTCTGCATCTAATGAGAGTATCATTACCGGTATATCTTTGTCTTTGACATAGGATAATATATTCAAAAGACGTCTTGTATTATCTGACGTCTGGCGACCAGGGATAAACCCAGTTTGATCCGGATGGATCAGATTGACAATGATTTTCTTTAATCTATTTGCTAGGATTTTTGAATAAATTTTAACATCCATGTTTATTAGTGTGATTGGCCTGTAGCTACTGCACTCCTCAGGTTTCTTTCCTTCCTTCAAAATGTTTATAATTTTTGTCTCTGTCATTTCTAACGGAATATGGCCTGATTGTTTAATTTCGTTGAATAAACTAAGCATAAACGGTTTGAGCTCAGATTGAAGCATTTTGTAGAACATATGATCGAACCCGTCTAGACCTGGTGCTTTATTTGTTTTGCCTGAATTTATTGCTATAATAAGTTCTTCGATCGATATTTCCCTATTTAGATCTATGGATTCTTGATCCGAAATCCTAGGGATCTGGATCTTATCTAAGAAGGAATCAATAGCAGCCCTGTCTGGTACCAACAGGTTCTTATCTTTATCTAAATTGTATAGATTCTCATAAAATCTCTGGAAAAGCTCACCGATTTTGTCTGGGTTCATGTGAACTCTTTTCTCATTATCTAATATTTTTAGGATCCTGTTGTGATTTTGCTGTTTCTTTAATCTATTCCTAAGAATTTTGCCAGTTTTATTACCAAAAAGAAAGTTGGATTGTTGCAGTCTCCAAAGGAGGTTGTCTGCCTGGGATTGTAGGATACGATTTATTTGGTTATTTAATGTGTTTATTTTTAGTCCAATATTTTTATTTGGGCTCCTTTTGTTAAGCTAATGGAGTTTCTCTACTTTGATATATAGGGTTTTAAGAGGTTTACCCCTTTGCTTGTTTAATACTGCCATCCTTGAGATTATGGTACCCCTTATATATGCTTTATAGGAGCACCATAGTGTCTTACTGGAGGTCACTGTGCCTTTATTGAGATCAAAAAATTCCAGAGTATCCTTTTTTACTGCGTTAAGATTGTCTATATTTTTAAATAGTGTAGGATTGATTTTCCATCTTTTTGTTACTTTCGAATCCAATGAATCCGCAAAAATGATATAGTACATACTGTGGTCTGACCAGGGTGTTAAGATAATGTCTGATTTCGCTATCAATTTTAGGGTATTCGAATCAGAGAATATATAATCTATGCGGGATAGAGATTGAAACCGGTTCGAAAAGAATGTATAATCTTTACTATTAGGATGAAAGACCCTCCATATGTCAAACAGTTCATAGCTATTCAAGATATTGGAGAAGTCTAAGGCATTTTTACATTCTTTGACTTCAGTTTTGATCTTATAGGCCCTCTGTTTATCCATATGGGGGTCCCTAATCTGATTAAAATCTCCACATAGAATAAGCAGCCCTCTCTTTAATTTATGTAGATCTTTCAGGAATGTTTTTAGATAGCTGATCTGATTTTTATTAGGCAGATAGACATTAGCAATAGTAAACAGACTATTATTGATATACCCTGACCATATTATATATCTCCCTAGATGATCTATTTTTGAGAATAATTCGGAGATCTGCAGTCTTTTATTAAACATTATAGAGACTCCCTTAGTTTTACTTATAAAAGTCGAATGTATATTAAAGGGGTAATGTTTGTCGGCCAGATACTTAGATGAATCTTTCTTCATGTGGGTTTCCTGCAGGCACAATATGTCTGCTTTGATTTTCATATAGTTAAGGAAGGCTATTTTCCTTTTGGTCGGGGAGTTTAATCCATTAACATTATGTGATACTATTTTTAATCCTTTAAGCATAGGTCAAATTTGAGAATTCATGTATCTTACTTGGTGAGTCCCGTATTCCATATAAGGCCCACACGACTATCGAGTTTACAACATACATCTGCTCTTACAGACCCTCCTAAATACTCTTGACGGGTAAATACAGACAAAACAAATAACATTACATTTAACAAAGCAACTACCTGATAGTAGAAAATGGCTGGATAGGTTCCCCATACCGACATAGAGAACATGGCGGGGATAGAGAGGCCCTCTATTTTACTCTCGGGAGTTGTCATTTACCAAAATATTAATATTGAGGATAAACTTTGACTTGCCTGGCTAACTGATTCAACAGATGCGCCTTTTGACTCAGGGGAAGAGAGACTAATTGAACTATCTGTAAAGCTCCATGCCATGAGTGCTATAATTCCTATGAGCAGGAAAAAGAGAGAGAAAGAAGAGAGAAAAAAAAAAGAAAAGAAAGAAAGAAAAAGCAAAAATTACTATGTGCCGAGACTGGGTTGAAACAAATTTCCTTAATTATGACCACCTGTGAGAGAGAGACATGCATGAATAAACAAAAAAAAACAAAAGATAAATATTGTCTCAAACATTGCTAAAGTGATTTAAGAGGGATAAGTCCCAAAATGCGAAGAAAGAGGAAGCTTTTATTCAATTAATAATATACCTAAGATTAGTGCTTCCTTAAACTTGTGATATACTTAGTAACCCCGATAGCGCACATCCTATAAGTGCGACCTTGCTATAATATGATTGTTTTCCCCTGTCCCCAAAATAGCTTTACTAAGTCTTACACCCGCCTCCACCTCCATTCCCTAGATGGGCAATGGGAGGAGCAGTGAGGGGAAAGAACTTGGGGTAGGATACGAGACCCCAACTATCCGCACTCCATGGTTCCTCCCCTCCCCCACCCCCATATTTCCTAATTCTTTTGCCATACCAGCTCACTGGATAATAGGTTCGGCATGCCGACCCCCTGTTCTAGGGCTATTATTTCATATTTCCATGTTTGTAACATTTTAGCCCCTTCCTCTACAGTTTTTATTCTGTGCCACTGAGAGCCTTTATAGACAGAAAGACCTACTGGAGATAACCATTTGTATCTAACTTCTTTTTCTCTTAACACCTGAGTGATTGGACTAAATTCTCTTCTCCTAGACAGAGTGTATACCGACAGATCTGAGAAGATTTTGAGATTCTCATACGGCGGTGGAAATCTTTGCATAATAAATGACCACTTCATTATCTCGTCTTTATAAAAGCGATAGTGGACTCTTACAATGACCTCCCTTGGAACAGATTTGTCTAAGTGTTTCGCAAGTGGTAATCTATGAATAACATCAATAGTTTTTTTCAGGTTACAGTCAAGTATTGATTCCGGGATGCCTCTGAAGCGGAGATTATTCATTCTACTACAGTCTTCAATTGAAGAGATCTTATTTGTTAGATCCTCAATTCTGTTTTCCAGCGACTTGGTATATTTTAAAAGATTATTATTGACCGTAATTAAATTGTCACAGATGTCTTCTACAGATTCCACCCGCATATTTATCTCTTTAATTAGTATGGAGTTATCCGCAATTTTTTTTGTCAGGTCCAGAATTAAATTAGACTGGAAAGATTGTAACATTTCCTGCATTTTAGAGCAGGTGAGAATTTCTTCCTCCTCCACCCCCGAGTTTTCCAAACGTAGTGTCTGCGATGCTTTGTCTGTCGAGGGAGTTACTGTTGATGTAGATGTATTAGCTTCTGCTTGAATGGTAGAGCCTGAGCCCTTATATCGTGGTGAAAACATTAAGGGAGTTTTTGTTGGTTTATTTTTGGCTCTATCCCTTGATTTCATTTTAGTAGGCCTAATTGTATAGAAATTGAACCCGCGGGTTCACAATTAGACCTCCTTGCTTAAATACTTAGAGGATACTGACGTGTCCCCCTCACTTTAGAGTGAAATTCGGATGATATTGGAAGTTTTTATCCACACTCTGTTTTTAATGAGCAAATGTATTATAGGCAGTGGCAGAAAGAAGGAGAAATGTATATGAAGGTTCTAAACCGTTCCTCTGCAGGATCTTCACACACAGCAAGTCTTTGTTTCACCATATGCCTGCATAGCCCCCATCTTCTCCAACTCACACAACCTCTATACAGTCTGACCCCCCTACCTCAGTTTTCTTTGGCCACGGCTAATTCTCTGGAATTACTTGTGACTTCTGGTATTAAGTCTCCTGTTATAAAGAGTGCACACAGAATTTTGGCTCCATGAGCCTCGAGGTACACTTTTAATAAGACCTGTTCCCATGAGAAATATACTAGCAGCAGTTAATGTACCTGGGAAGTAGGGCTGTAGGTCTCCGTTAGTGCCACGTAGAGGTAAGCCACCGCCAAACAGGTCGCCTCATCTGCCGCCTCTGGCTCTCTGGCTATAATACTGGATCCAATGCTCCAAACCGGGGATTGCTTCCAGAGGCAGGGGGCCACGTCCGGAGTCAGTGGTGGGTCTTTACCTCCTGGGCAATAGTAGCAGCAGGGAGCTCCGTCGGGCGATTTCCGATAATGGCTGTGATTCATGGATGTCGCATGGCTATGTGGGTGCCGTAGCTGCCAGGATGTTAAGCAGCTTCCTCCGGGTAGTGCACCTCCTCAGCCGCCTCTATGCTGCCGATTACGGAACTCCAGCCGGGGGTTGTATCCGGAGGCAGGGGATCACATCCGGAGGCAGTGCTTCCACCTCCACCTCCTACGTGCAGGACTTCAGTGTCGGCGTGAAACTCCGCCGGGCTCGGCAGCGCCTTAGCAGCGCCTTAGCAGCGTGAGCGGGGATACAGCGGGCTGATGCTGAGAATGTGCATGGGACGGTCTATGGGGTATAGAGGGGGTATAGAGGGAGTTTGAGAGACAGACTGGGAGACGTGTAGCGCTAGAGTGCCATCACCCCCGCCATCCAGTCGTCAGTTTACACTGACGCACCGTCCATTTCCGGTTGCCTCCTCTTCCACTGAGCCTTTCAAAAGTGTGTCTGCTCTCTAGGATGCCAAAGTTTTTTTTAGCTTGTAACCTACAGATCGTTCGCAGGTAGCTAAAATACGCCAATTTAATAGCCATGACTATTGCAGGCTCCTTTATGGGCTCCGGGAACTCAAAATCGCAGAATTTTTTAGGGCAATGCTTTATAAGCCAAAATTTTTTATTAACTGCATGTTACAATATATACACTTACAGACATTTTTTAAGGCCTATATCGCTTTGCTGAAAGTGAGAAATTAAATTGTAGGGAAGGGTAAATTAGCCAGGAAAAGGCATATTGTAACACATAGTAATCAACACTTCTTTTTACTGATACATAGGGGGCTTGAGATGGACGTGTAGTGATTTCACTTAATGAAGAAGATACATTAAGTAGAAACTAGATGTTTTGTGTTAAAAGGGAAAATTTCAATGGTCTAAGAACAGAAATACAATGTATAGGCTGGGACAAAGAACTGACCAGAAAACATACAGAAACTCAATGAACAACATTTAAACCTAAACATGACAACACATACTATCTGGAAATAAAAATTAAAGTCACAAACCATGTGGATTGGCATTGATTTAACATTTGTGATACGGAGTAAAAAGCAAGCATTTCATTTATAGAAAAAAGAGGGTACAATCTCTATTTAATTTGTACAATTTATCAAGCCTGCAAATGTTTTCACACCCCTAAATGGCAAATGTAAAAGAAAATCCTACGAGCACTTGCAAGGTAGTTAAACACCGGATTGTAGCACTGTAAATGCAAAAAAAAAATCAATACTGCACTTTTTAAAGATGGGGAAAGCAATGAAAGACAGTAGAATTAATTGCACAATAGTCTGAAGCTCGAAAAATCTACAATCAAAAATGTACGTGTGTACAATGGATATAGAGCCAATATAGATTGGCCAAAATAAAAAATGTAAAGTTAACTGCAATGGACAATAAAACTAGCCCTAAAAAGCTTGTTTTACATATAATATTGCAAGGAAGGTAGCATAAAAAATATTAGAACCTTAAAATGTGAAACAGGCTGACTGATACATAATGACAAGGAAAAGGCTGATGAGCTAATTCCATACTTTTCTTCTGCATACCCCAGGAAGGTACCAATGGTTAGGACACTGTGACAAAATGGAGATGTACTAAGTTCAACAACTAATTGGTTACTACAGAAGGAAATCTATAAGAGCTTGGTAAAATACATGTTAATAAAGCCCCAGATCCTGATAGCATACATCCAAGGGTACTGAGGGAACAGAGTGCTGTAATAGCTAAGTCATTGTATCTAATTTTTCAAGACTCACTCTCCATGAGATGACTAGAGAAAGATAGATATGGTACCTTTATTTAAGAATAAATCAAAAGGAAATCTAGGAAAATATAGACATCTAAGCATCACTTCTATAGTAGGATAGCTCTTACAAGAATCACAAAGGGATAGCTTTCACAAATGTATCCATGTAAACAAGAACATAAGTAGAAGTCTATATGGATTTATAATGGATAGATCAAACATATATTTATATATATATATGTGTGTATATAGATATTACATAGTTACATAGTTACATAGTAATTAAGGTTGAAAAAAGACTTTCAGTCCATCAAGTTCAACCTTTTAAGATCTCCTCTGATCTGCAATATGCGGATTAAATAATAATTAATTAGTTGTTAATTAATTATTAATCAATTATTTAATGTTTTATTTTTTATTTTATTTGTAATTATTAATTAATCCAGAGGAAGGCTAACAGAAAAAAAAAAAACAAGTGAGACTTAGCCAATCGTCTCAAAGGAAAAAAAAAAAATCCTTCCTGACTCCAGATACTGACGATCAGATTTCTCCATGGATCAATACTGTCTCTCTAATTATCCATTATAACCCTGAATTCCCTTTTTAATTAGAAAAAAATCCATTCCCCTTTTAAAGATTTCTATTGAATCTGATGTCACCACCTCCTCTGGTAGAGAATTCCACAGATTACCCACCCTTACTGTGAAGAACAATTTTCTTTCTTTAAGGTGGAATATTTTTACATCTTACCTCAAGGAATGTCCTCTTGTCAGTTGAAAAACTCTTGCCACAAAAAGCTCCCTTGACAAATCTTTATACTGACCCTGGATGTAGTTATATAAGGTAATCATATCTCCTCTTTTTCTTTATAACTTAGCCCCTCCATTCCCTTTATTAATTTTGTAGCCCTCCTGTGTATCTTTTCCAGCTCTAAAATGTCCTTTTTATGAAGTGGTGCACAAAATTGTACTCTATATTCCAAATGAGGGCGTACTAGAGATTTGTATAGTGGCAGAATTATATTTGCTTTTCTTGCTTCTATACCCTTCTTAATACATGCTAATATTTTATTTGCCTTTTCAGCTCTTGCTTGGCTTTGAACACTGTTACCTAGGTGGTTGTCCACAAGCACTCCCAAATCCCTTTCAATATCTCATACACCTAGATTTGCTCCATTAAGATTATAAATTGCATGGCTATTTTTCCTTCCCAGATGCATAACTTTACATTTATTCATTTTAAGTCTCATTTGCCATTTAGATGCCCATTTCTCAATTTTATGTAAATCCATTTGGAGGTAAAGCACATCACTATCTGATTTAATTACCTTGCATAACTTTGTGTCATCAGCGAAAATGGATTCATTAATAAATATGTTAAAAAGGAGAGGACCTAATATTGAACCCTGAGGAACCCCACTTACCACATTTGTCCAATCGGAGTATGTTCCATTTACAACAACCCTTTGCTTCCTGTCTTTTAGCCAGCTCTCAATCCATGAGCAGATATTTACTGCAACTCATGTATCTCTTAGTTTGCACAATAGTCTCCCATGTGGCACTGTATCAAAAGCCTTTGCAAAATCCAAAAAGACCACATCCACTGAGTTGCCTTGATCCAGGTTCCTACTAACCTCCTCATAGAAATTAATTAGAGTTGTTTGACATGACCTATCCCTCATAAATCCATGTTGACTCCTTCTTATAATCCTGTTCAAATAGACATATTCTTGTATATTATCCCTTATTAACCCTTCTAAAAGCTTCCCCACTACAGAAGTGAGGCTCACTGGTCTATAATTCCCCTAATTTGCTCTTGCTCCCTTTTTAAATATAGGTATCACATCTGCTTTTCTTCAGTCATCTGGTAGAGACCCTGTGCTGAGTGAATCTTGAAAAATTAAAATAATGGTTTTGCTATTACAGAGCTCAGTTCCTTTAGTACCCGTGGATGTATTCCATCAGGACCCGGGGCTATATCAAGTTTTTTTTTTTCCAACCTCTTTTGGATTACTTCCTGCTTAACCAATTATTTGGCAAAGGTAGTGTAGCCCCATTATGTTGCAGTGTCCCAACCACTGGTACCTCCCTTGTGTATACCGAATAAAAGAACCTATTTAGCTAATTTCCCTTCCATGGTCCATTGTTAGATGGCTTGTGTCATATTGTAATGTTCCTATAGCTTCCTTCCTCACCTTCTCCTTCCCATTCATATACTTAAAAAATATTTTAGTCTTACTCTCTTTTGCAATTAATTTTTCATGTTCTATTTGAGCCAGTCAAATAGCGCTTTTGCAAGCCTTGTTGATTTCCTTGTATTTCTGTAAAGCAGTTTCTTTCCCCTCTTGTTTGTATAATTGAAATGCCTGTTTTTTACTCCGTATTTTGATCATTAAATCATTAAGACATATTGGATGGGATTTACTCCTTTTACTTTTATTCCCACATGGTATATGCCAATGTGTATGTATATTTTGTAAGGATTTAAACATTGTCCATTTATGCTCAGTGTTTTTACCTATCAGTTCTCTGTCCCAGTCTATACTTTGTATTGCTGCCCTTAGACTTTTAAAATCTGCCCTTTTAAACTTAAGAGTTTTTTTTCTGGCCCCTTAAAATTTTGTTTTTTTATTTCAATCTCAAATGAGACTGTGTTGTGATCACTGTTTCCCAAAGGTTGCCCTATTCCAAAATGTTATACTATATTAATAGTATTTGTGATGACTAAATCTAAAATAGCTTCATTTCTAGTAGGCTCTTGTATAACCTGGGCCAAATAATGATCCCTGAGTGTACTCAAGAACCTGCTCCCCTTAGCTGAACTGCTGGTCTCATTTATCCAGTTTATTTCAGGGTCATTAAAATCTCCCATTATTAGAACTTGCCCATGCTTAGCTGCATTTCCAATCTGTAATAATAATTGTATTTCATCACTTTCAGCTATATTTGGGGATTTATAGCATACTCCTACTAATATTCTTTTGGAATTTGCTTCTCCGCTATTTAACTCTACCCACAAGCATTCAACTTTATCACAAGTTCCCTTATAAAAATCTTCTCTGACTATAGGCTTAAAACCAGGCTAAACATACAGCCAAATCCCTCCTCCTCTTTTACCATTGCCTGTATCTTTCTTGAATAGGTTATAACCATCCAGATTAATAGTACAGTCATGAGATTCATCCAACCACATTTCGGTAATGCCTATTAAATCCCATTTTTCATTACTTGCTAATAATTCTAACTCTCCCATTTTTCCTGGCAAACTTATGGCATTAGCAAGCATACACCTTATGTCATGAGTCTGTAGTTCTAAAGTGCCTGCCAGTGTACTTGAGTTACTTAGTACTACCTCTCTATTGACTATTCTACCCCTCCCCCAATCTCCTCCACTATGATTTTTTAATTCATCGCTTATACCCTTTACACTTTCTACCCCATTACTTATATCTAGTCCCTCCCCCCCACCTACTAGTTTAAAAACTCCTCCAGCCATTCTGCCATTCTATCCCCTAGCACAAAAACTCCCTCATCATTAAGGTGCAATTCATCCCTGCTGTATAGATTGTACCGAAGTGAGAAGTCAGCCCAGTGCTCTAAAAACCCAAACCCCTCCTTAGTGCACCACATCTTTAGCCATGCAATAACTTCCTAAGCTCCTTCTGCCTCCCTGGGCTAGCACCTGGCACTGGTAGTATCTCAGAAAATACTACATTGGAGGTCCTTGCCTTCAGCTTATTACCTAGTAGAGATGTTGCGAATAGTTCGCCGGCGGACTGTTCCAGGCGAACATAGCATGTTCGCGTTTGCGGCGAACTGCAAACATATGCGATGTTCGATCCGCCCCCTATACTTTATCATTGAGCAAACTTTGACCCTGCACCTCACAGTCAGCAGACACATTCCAGCCAATCAGCATCATACCCTGCCTTCCAGACCCTTCTACCTCATGGACAGCAGCCATTTTGGAATCATAACTAACTTGCAGTCTTACTGAGAGGAGGAGGAGTGTAGGTGATGCTGATTGAATAGGGAAATCAATAGCTAGGCAAGTTTATTCAGTGTCCAGTGCAGTGCTGAAGGACTCATCAGATCTCTGCTGTAAACATAGCACCCCCAAAAAGCCCTTTTTATGGCTAAAACATCATGTTTTTTTCTGTCTAATCTAACTTAATTTGCCTGTCTCCCTGCTAGCCCCTGCTATCAAGTGTGTGTGTCAGGCTCACAGCTTATACTGTGTGTGCAACCAATACAATCTTGTTTACTAGTTGTCTACTTTTAAAAAAACAAAACTTTTATTTTGTTAAATCTTAGTCCATTTGCCTGACCACCAATCTAAGTTCATTTGCCTGACCGCAAGCCAGTGTGTGTGTCAGGCTTACAAGTACTGTGCCAAGTTCAACCAATCCAATCTAGTGGTGTACCAGCAGTCTACATTTAAAAAAACAATAATTTTATTTTCTTAAATCTAAATTCATTTGCCTGACCGAAAATCTAAGTTTATATGCCTGACCGCTAGCCAGTGTGTGTGTCAGGCTTACAAGTACTGTGCCAAGTTCAACCAATCCAATCTAGTGGTGTACCAGCACTCTACATTTAAAAAAAACAACACTTTTTTTCTGTGTGATCTAATTTCATTTGCCTGCCTGCCAGCGTGTGTGTCTTAGGCTCACATCGTATACTGTGCCCACTTGCCCAGTCAGTGCCACCACTCATATCTGGTGTAACAGTCAGTAGTGCACATTTAAACAAAGAATACAATTTTGACTGTAATACATTGAATAGCAGTTACTTGTCTGCAAGCGTCTGTGTCAGGCCTACAGCGTCTATTTTGCCAACTTCTGCAAGTGCACAGTGCCACTCATATCTGTTGTCACAGTAGCTTGCACGCATAGTACCAATCTGTCAAAACCTGTAATGATGAATGAGGTCTAGAGTAGCCTGGTTCCCTTATTCTCTACAGGTATTAAACTGATAAGAGTAGTACTTACAAACACGCCACTCCTATATGGTGGCACCTTTGATTGCACGTGCCGTGCCCAAAAATTGAAGTGATACGACCAACCAAGCATCTTTTTCCATCTCCCGGTTCTAAAAATCCAGGCCTTATACACGCCCCCTGATAGATGCTGTAACAGGTATTAAACTGATAAGAGTAGTACTACTTAACACACCTTATAATAATGCAGAGAGAGGCAATGCAGTGAGAGGAGTCTGAGGAAGAGGAGTCAGAGTAGGAAGGTGGCTTTGAGGAGGTGAAAGACCAAACACAGCAGGCGTCCCAGGGGGCTTGTTGTCACCTTTCGGGGACCCTTGGTGGCTGGGTGGAGGAAGAGACCTTCAATGACATCAGTGAGGACAAGGAACGGGACATGGCTAGCTTGGTATCCAACCTTGTGCAAATGGGGAGTTTGCGTTTGTGCAAATGGACTGTTTGCAGTTGTTTGAGGTGCGTTAAACAGGGAGTTTGGTCTGTCACTGTGAAGCGGGCCTAACCCTTACACTACCTGATCGATACAACATCATACCTAATGTTTTAAAGCACGTTATTCCAAACAATTTAGGAATGTTAGGTAATTTATGCCCTTTATGGCTTAAAACCAGACTCTGCATCAACTATGTAATTTTCTGTGGGAGTTTTGCCATGGATCCCCCTCCGGCATGCCATAGTCCAGGTATTAGTCCCGTTGAAACAACTTTCCCATCACTATTGTGGCCAGAAAGAGTCCCTGTGGGTTTTAAAATCCGCCTGCCCATTGATGTCTATGGCGGTTCGCCGGGTTCGCCGGTTCGCGAACATTTGCGGCGGGTTTCGCGTTCGCGGTTTGCAAACCGAAAATTTTATGTTTGCGACATCACTATTGCCTAGTTCTCTAAAATCATTCTTTAGGACATTCCATCTTCCACTAACTTTGTCATTGGTACCAATATGTACAAAGACCGCTGGTTATTTTCCAGCCCCTCCCAATAATTTGTCTACATGATCCACAACATGACGAACCCGAGCACCCGGGAAACAGCAAACTCTTCGATTGCTGGCATCTGGGTGACAAATCACCCTGTCTACCTTCCTAATAATAGAGTCCCCTACCATCAAAACCTGTCTGTTGCTCTGCCTATTTTGCCCTCCCCTCTCACCTGGGCACAGTTAGTGCACTCTGCAATTTATCAGCCTTTACTTGTAAAGGAAAATCCATATATATATATATATATATATATATATATATATATATATAGTAAATAAAAAGTACATCTGTGTTCACATTTGAATGTCTAAAGCAAGTTAAAAAAACTACTTCCAGCTCAGAGTTTCGAGAAAAACAGTTATTACACTGCATTCTGGGAAGCTGAACTGGGACGTGCTGCGACGTGCAAATATCCCACAAATGCCTCATTCTTCAATCCGTAGCCATTATCAAACATGGCTTCCTTTAAGCTTATGCAAGCTGTATTACGCATCTTTAATGCAAAGCCAAGGTTAGATTAAACACAGGCTGAGAATCCTATCCATGTACAACTGTTTCAAGCTTACTGGCTATATATATATATATATATATATATATATATATATATATATATATATTTTTTTTTTTTTTTTTTTTTTTTTTTTGCATTTATCCCCTATTATTCTTACTCATTATAATAATCATGACTTTCTCATTTTCTATTGGTTCGTAGAGCTATGTCACATCTGTAATTTAAGTGAAATGCTTGGTTTGATCTAATATACAAGTGAACACATACTTCCTACTGGGAAATATTTTCCAGGCAAGGCAGGATTTATGAATGTCAGCTGAGTGTCATAATATTGCAAGTGAACTGCTTTGAATAGATGTGTGACGTAGAAAAAAAAAGCTTCCACAGCTGATTTTACAATATAACTCAAATTACACTGTTCAAATAGAATAGGGCTCTGTGAACATACAATAACATTAACACATTAAATTAATGAAAAAAATATTGATGAAAGATTTGTAACCAACTGAAATAAAGAATGAACAAGCAGCATAACTCTGATAGGCTCAAACATTTTTATAGTTATGTATATATGTATATACGTCAACTTAATACAACTTTGCTATAGTTTAAAATCAAACTTACATTTATCTATCAAAGGCATTATTTAACCTGGTACTAAATTCCTATACAACCTTCATGTTTTAATTTGCTTATGACACCATTGCATACAGGAAAATTTGTATATTCCATAATTTTGTAAGAGACCTCGTTGCTGTACAAAATAAATGTTGAAGTATGCTACAATTCTTATCTAAAGGTTACTCTGTGTTTAAGAACAGTAGTTTGCTCTGAACAAATCTTAAGTCTCAATAACAGACTCTCTAAAACATTTGCAAATGAAACTTTACATAGTGAATGTAACCATAACTTACGCTAATGACTTATCCCATAAAACATTGCACCCAGTACCTTTCTAATGGTCCACCCTCATGAAAAAGCATCTCACTTCCAAGCCAAATGTAGCAAAGTCGCTAAAATGTACAAGCCAATCAGAACACTCTTAAACAATGTGTAAACACTAAACTAACTAAAACTATGAAAACTAACGTGAACATAATCAGCTAACAAAGCTCCAAAACACTAGCCCTAACTAATATAGATTTTTGAGGTTTTCTATTGGCTGACATAGCTGACCATAAAGTGTCAATCATTCAGTGCAAATGGATTGAAACTTTAACACATCTGATCTCTTGATATTAACCAATCAGAGAAGGCAATCACCCCTTAATTTGTTAATTGTTAGTCAATCAGGTTAGGGGGTAATCATAGAATAGATGATTTATATGTATATATATAATTCCTTAACGCCCATCTTTGGATGATCTTTCTCTTCACCCTTCTTTGTCTCTTCTCCATATCTTTTCACTCCTAATTTTACTTTCTTATCCTTCCTCTCCCTCCTCGGCTTGCTCACACATACACACACAAGCTAAAATAAAGAAGATACCCCTGGAAAAAAAAATATTATGAATAATATACAGTATGTGCATTACAGTAAACATGAAGATGTTTAATGAAATAAATATATTACAAGAGTTGCTTTGATACTGGGCATCAATTATTTTTAAGATTAATAAAGTATCCAAGCATTCATATAAAGCATTTTATTTTCTAATTTGTAACTTTTTAGAATATAGTTTTGTAACTGTCTGTACTTTTTAATATGTGAAGGAATGATCATTATATAGGGACGTGGGTGGATCCGAGAAACCACCGTCTGGGTTTCATTTTATTTATATGTGGCTAATTGGGTCATAAACAGGAAGCCAGATGAATCATAATGCATGTCATAAAATGAGATAGTGAAAGCATATTTAAAATCTCTTTATTGTACAAATACATATGAAATAAGAACTTTTAATTTACAAGATATATTAGTGTCATCTCAATTGGTTTCTAATTGTATTCTCCATTTTTAGCAAACCAACAGTAAGAATGTGGTAAAAAATGTATACATTATAGTCAGAATATTTTTACTGCCATTATAGATATACAAATATTAGCTTATTTATTATTTTTTTACAGTATCAATATGTCGACAGCTTAAAAAATATCTCTGTATGTTTGATAATATACCTACTGTCTATGCACAAACAGTTAACCAATATGTTCATACTATGTTACTGATGGTAAGATTTAACTGCTAGTGTTTGAAACAGCATCTTACTCTGTGAGATATTTTCTAAATGATTGAATTGGTTGAGATAGGGTGTGATGGTCTGAGATGGCAATTGTCCCCACAGGAAAAAGAAAACATCATGCCAACAAATCATATGACAGACTATGTGATGCTTAGTAAATCTCCTCAAGTAGCTGAACATTTTAGGTATAGCACTCACAGAACGAAAATACAAACAATTACATTAATCCTATGCTATACTAATTTTTATAACTGCTATAATTTGTTATTTTCAATATTATATGATATTTTATCTAGCTGTATATCTGCAATTTCTGAGTTTCAAAATTAAATGAGGCTTAGTACTGAAACATAATTTGCAAATTGCTATCTTTTAAGTCACTTTGCTAAAAACTTGGCTTCATTTTTTGTCACTGAGTTATCCCTAACTGCAGTCTTTTTTCTGGCAATAACTAAATGTGCCAATGCAGTGCTCTAAAAAGTCTTAATCTAGAAGAAATTGTGTTAGGGTTTTTCATTTATTATTTATTGTTTAATTTTGATTAAAGAATTTTAATTAAATTAGTGTAACCTCTGTGAATATTTTATCACACTATTCTGACGTAAAGTACAACCTATTCTGCACAAATGCAACTCATTTGTAACAAATTATTTCATTTGTATAGAATGTTGCATCCAAGAGGCACTTTGAAAAAAAAATCAATTTAAGGAAAGAAAAAAATAAATTGGTTTGTGGTCATACGCAGAAAAAAAAAGGTTTTGGAATGGAAGAGCTGCCTTATTCCAATATATATATAATATGTATTTGAATGCAGATTTGTACAGAAACCAAGGACCCTAATATATTGACAAATGTATTGTTTATACACACTTAAAAATCTTAAAATTGCAACGTATTCTATTAGCTATGTGCAATCCAATTACAAGCTACCCACCCACATTCACTATGAGCCAGCCAAAGACGCAAATTCGGGCTTAGAACTCCATTGCTTTTAGCACAGCTTTAAAATTACGAGCACTAATTAAATAAAGTTATACAAAATCAATATTCTTTAATACCCATAGGTCTAGCTCCCAAATAAAGTCTAACCCGCAACTAAAAAAAGTATCACGTTTCTGTCAAAAATAGTACTAAATGGAACTTGCAGCGGCTTTTTCAAACACTTATTAGAGCTGTAACAGCAATTAAACACACAATACTGTACTTTCAAAGCATGCTAAGGCATGGAAAGACATAAGAATTAATTGCATAACAGTCTCAAACCCACAAATATGCAACTACAAATATTATTTTTAACTGTTATTTCAGAATAATATTAATCCTAGGACTCAATAGGTTAATACACATCATGAAACCCACATGAACTAGAGCAGATGATCTAATGCATTTTATAGACTGATTGATTGCTATTCCGATCAGCAAATACTACTTATTGGCTCTTAACTTGTATTATCCAATTACAGGATACGTGTAACTTCTATGTTTTACGAACGTCATGATGACGGTCCCAACATGAGACGACAAGATTCACCGGTCAACAAAATATGATTCCCTAAGAAGTTCTGTCAAACACTCTTCAAAGATTTCTGTATAGCCTTCTCAGCTTGGTTCAACTGAAAGATCTCATCTTTAATCGGTTGTCTTATTTGAGGTCCAACAAAGATCCCCTCTGATCTTTGCATCACTGATCCCTGGGAATTTTTTTCTTAAATATTTAAATCCAGGTCCACTTCAATCCATCGCTTTGACAAAGTTTTTCATAAGACCTAGCTTTTTATGGAGTGGAAGTAGATACACTTTTTTCTGGATCAACGAGTGGTGTATTGACAACATTCTTCCTGGAGTTAGTGATGTTCGTTTTGGCCATTGTTTCTGAGTGTAATGATTTCTTCGGTCTCTGCTGCCCCACTCACAAAGAAAACAGCTGTACTTTGTGTTAACTTTGTGTGACCAAGTTGTAGTCCAAGCAAAAGAGCGACTACTTTCAAGTCACCACAGATATTCCATTTGTATTCTTCATATTGTATTTTTTTAAGCACGAGTTTCATGCTCTCAGAAGTTTCTTTGATATTGACAGCATGAGCTAGTGGCACTGCTGGAAATGTATTTCCTTTGTGGAGAAGCACAGCTTTTAAGCTAACTTTAGAAGAATCAATAAATAAACACCAATCCTCTGTTTTGTACTCGTGACCAAGTGCTTCAATGACAAAATAAACAGCATTGCAAAAAACAAGGGAAAAGAAAAACTTAAAGTCACTATGCCTTTCTCTAAAAAAAAACTAAAAACTTTAGTTTCCTTATGGAGAATATTCTACCCTTTCGACCTGGAGCCTAAAAGTTCTGCTTGCGTTTTAGATATATTCAAGTCTAAGACAAGGCCATTTAGATCTTGGTTAAGGAAATATGGTTGTAACGATGAACAGGAAGCCTCAAAAGTTTGATTAATCCTTATATCGTCATCACCATGCTCTACAAGATATTTTTTTGTTCCTTATCACTAAGTATTACTTCTTCTAGAGGCCTTGGCACAGGCCATTCTTCACTATGCAGCACTAGCCTGATGACAAATGGTAAATTTGGATATGTCACAGTGTGCTTTGATTTAGAAATGAGTGATATTTTTGTTTTCGCCAAATCATTGGAACAGCAAAATTCATGTGCCGAGAACCCATTGACCAACTTCTGAGAAATGTGACACAGGTACGACAACAAAAATGACGGGCCCAACTTTTATCTTGGTAACCAACTTTGCATTTAAAGTAACATAACACTTCTTAATAAGTGGAGTAAAACCTTGTTTATGATTTTTAAATATTACCTCACCACAAATGTACCAAAATGAGTCGGGATGATGAATACAATTTTTTGGCATTGTTCAACAAGAACAAACTCTTTCCACCAACTGGCCAGGAGCGCTGACTCATACAGTAAACAAGCAAACACGTGACTAATGATGCCTGACACGTGACTCAAGAGCACATGCCATAATATGACTCCACTTATTATTATCCTGGGCCCTTTTTATGTTAACTAATCAGTAGAATTTACAACAATCACATATATAGTTGTGAGCGTACAAGTTGTTGCTAACATTTGCGGGCTCGCGAAGGCGCTCCTTGCCAGCAACTGAGACCCTCGCAAACTTTACGTCGCAACGCAAACAACACGACACACCAACTACGACCCTTGCAAACTTTACCTCGCAATGCAAAAAACATACAAGACACGTTACCACACATTACGACCTCGCAAAAATCGGACGCAACTCGCGAACATGACAAAATTCAAAACACAATAAATACACACAGCACATACATTAAAAGCTTACCTACAGCAAGAGGAAGCATCCAGGACCTGAAAAAAAAACAACTTACACCTTCATTTAACTCAAAATAAAAGAGTTTAGACACTAAAAAATTCGCTAAGCGAAAGAAAAAATGGCCGCTGAACAAAACGAAAACGAGGCTACAGCTCTCTAAAGACGCAAAACACCACAAGAAACTCGCAAAATACCACAAACGACCTACGGATATTCCGCTAAGACGCATACCACACATTACCCGCCATTTTACGCCAATGCGGAATTACACAACTACACTAACGGTTTCGTCTTGCGCACGCACACTATTACACTGCACACATTCATCACGCTTACACAGCAGCTCAACACCACTAATTCTGCAGCAACATCAAAACAGATTGCCAGCTCTTCAACACAATGCTTCAAAATAGGTAAAGTATATTCATTTATTAATTGTATTATATATTTCAGTAGTAGACACAAAACGCCATTAGCTACCTTTCAATTTCATTGCCGTCATTTTTTGAAAATGATACTAGGATGGGTGACAATTCTGAGACCATTTTCGAAATCAGTGGTATAAATTACATATAGCACAAACCTTTTTTGCTCTGAGACAAAATCTTTGTTTACCAATCAGATTGATACCCTGGGAATTAGTGAAATCAAATGGACAGGAGAGGAATATTTCTTATCAGACAACCACCAGATCTTCTACTGTGGTCAAGAATCTTGCAGAAGAAATAGAGGGACCCTCATAATCAATCAAAATAAGGTCAAAGCAGTGATCGGTTACAAACCAATAAATGACAGATATGAATTTAAATTCAATGCAATCAATTTAGCATTACAGTAGTCCAAGTCTATGCTCCAAACATAGATGCTGAAGAGACTGAAGATTTCCATTTCTACTAGGATATTCAACACCTCCCATATATAACACCAAGAAAATATGTTAATCTCATCATATGAGATTGGAATGCTAAAGTAGGAAACTAAAAGATACATGGGATAGCAGTAAGTTTGACCATGGAGTACAAAATGAAGCAGTTCAGAGATAAGTAGAATTCTGTCAAGATAATTCTCTAGACATAGTAAACACGCTCTTCCAAAAGTGTCCGAGATGACTCTACACATGGATATCACCAGATGGACAATATAGAAATCAGATTGACTATCAGCCACATTAAATTCCAAGCCCGTAAGTGCAACATGAGACCCGCAATGGCTGCAGGCTCGAAATTTGGCCGAGTTACAGAGCTATTCAATTCGAGCAGGGCGCGAGTTATGGGCTTGAGATGCAAACCCGTAAACCATTTGTTGAACGTTGGATGCGCGGCCGTGAACATGATCAATTAGTCATGGTAGTTACGGGTTTAGATGGAGCCAATGGCAACAGAGATCGTCATAATTACGTCACTGAAAAATTAAGGTGGGATTTCAAAGTCTTACGATCTGACCCACATTTCAGAAATAATGCAATATTGATAAAGCCATAAATATGATATTCTATTACATGCAAGTTACATTATATGTATGAACACATTGATTGACGGTATATAACACGGAAATTAAACAAAAAAATATTTTATATTGGCGATTTGCAAGCTTCAAAATGTTGTGCTATTTATTTCAATACATAACATCACTTTCCCTGTTCATATCAGTACTGTAGTGTGTATATATTTGTATTTAAAGTGCAATGGATTGGACTTTATCCCTCTTACAGGTCCTCTCTGGTACCCATTGGCTTCTTGGCTACATTTGCGAAATTCCACGTTCCACGTCCAGTAGGCATTTTTTGCACACACCCGCAGATCGGCAGCGGCTTGCTTTATGGGGCCAATGAAATAGCCGCAAGTCTTGCAGGCTACATTACCAGCTATGATTTTATATGTTAGGGAAATTCAATAGGGCAGCATATACTTTGCAGACAAATATGTATGCGCTCCATACAATCAGCAAAAACAGGAACTAGAGCTAACTGTGGCTCAGACTATGAGCTTCTTATTGCAAAGTTCAAAATTAAAATGAAATAAAGAGGGAAAATCATCATGCAGATATGAAAGTTAAAGAATATATTTAAGAGTTTAGACATGGAATATAGAATGTCTGAAAAACTTCGAACTGAAATTTGTGACATTGTCCAGAAAATGAATATCCCTAAAAGATGTGATGAGACTTTGAAATTAGTATAAGAGAGAAGGAAAGCTAAAGGTAATGAAGATAGGAAAACATATCATTCCAGAGGATAGCAAGAAGAGAAAAGGAGACATTCTACCATGAGCTATATATATGTGAAGATAACAGAATGGGAAAGTAAAGGGATTTTTTCAAGAAAACTAGGAATCCCAAATAAACCTTTCATGTTAAAGAGCATCTGATAAAAGACAAAAATGGAATGGGTTTAACAGTAGCAGATCAGATAAAGAAAAGGTGGCAGAAATACACTGGGGATCTATACAGAAAAGATCTAAACAGCATTGATAACCTCAGTAGTTTGTCCAATGAGCTGGAGCCAGACATCTAAAGTTAAGTGAGATGGGTCCTATGAAGCCTTGCAGATAACAAGGCTGCAAGAGTTAATAGATTCCTAGCTGAACTGTTCAAAATCCTACAAGATTATGCTGTTAAAGTGTTGCTTGCACTATGTAAAATAATTTGTAAAACTCACCAATGGCCAGTAAACTGGAAAAGGTCAATCAATATATCAATCCCAAAAAAGACAGAGCCAAAGACTGCCTAAATAATCAAAAATTGCAATAATTTAACATGCCAGCAAGAAAATACTTAAGATCCTGCAAGCTTGGCTCTATCAATATATGGACTGAATACTATCAGTTGTTAAATCCATGTTTCACAGAGGCAGATAAAATTGACAAAATCTGCTGAATAATAGAGAAAATAAGAGAGTTCCAGAAAAACATTTACCTCTGCTTCATATACTATTCTATATATACTACTCTAATTATTTGACTGTGTGGATCACAATAAAATATGGCAAGCTCTCATTCACCGTCCGAGGAATCTGTATGTGGACCAGGAAGCTACAGTTAAAACCAAACATAGAACAACTGGATTGTTCAACATTTGGAAAGGAGTGAGGCAAGGCTGTATATTATCACCTTATTTATTCAACTTATATGTGGAAAACATCATTTGTAAGGCCAGACCGGAAGATTTCAAAGCCAGAAATAATATTAATAGCCTCAGATACACTGATGATATAACTCTAAGGCCTGAAAACGAGGAAGAACTAAAAGGTGTGTTGTGGATGGTGAAATAAGATTAAAAGATGAAGATCACGACAAACAACAATCTTTGTTAATGGCTAATAAATGAGGAATAATGGGAGAAAGTGACAGATTTAATTTTCTGGGCTCCAAGATATCTTCAGATGGTGACTGCTGCAATGCTATTAACAAAGGTCTGCAGAGTTAAATCTATGATATTCCCAGTAGTAACATATGGATGCAAGAGCTGGACTATAGAGAAGGCTGAGGGCCCTGGAATTGATGCCTTTGATTTGTGGTGTTGGAGTAAACTGTCTAGAGTTCCTTGAACTGCAAAAAGATTTAAATAAATCCATACTACAGGAAATCAAGTAAAACTGTTCTCTCGAAGGTATGATTATGAGGTTTAAGCTAACATATTTTAGCCATATCCAAAGAAGAAAGGATTCCATAGAGTAAACTCTGATGCTGAGAAAAATTGAAGGCACGTGAAGGAGATGAATAGATGGGGGTCATTGAAGCAACAGACATGAGCTTGATGGAGCTTGGAGGGTCAGTGGTTAATAGATGTTCTTATCTTGTATACAATCTTTCTGTTACATTTTATGTAATGGACACAAAATTAAAAGGGTATTGACAATCCTAAATCCGGATATAATTATCAATCCAACATATTGTATTTGTGTCCAATTTATCTGAAAACGGATTGATTGATCTGATAAATCAATTTATTCAATTGTGTTACAAAATCCATTATTATTATTATTATAATCTTGTCCCTATATACAAATTTTGTTTGTTTTTCAGATCATTTAACTTAACTTTTAACACTATAACCTAAGTTCTTTTATTTTATTTTATTTTTATTTTATATTCTGATTGTTATGTGGGATTTACTACCTAACTTTGCTATTTGCTATTTTTATTAAGTATATTGATTTTTATTTTATTTATTATTTTGTCTGTTTTTTTTTAAAATTACATCATATTTTCCTCTCTCTTTTTTTACATACAAATCCAAAAGATGAAACTTAGTGGGTATTCCTTTCTTCTTGAAGCCAAAATGGGCCCGGTCTTTCTCTAATTCTTGCTATGATTGAGTGGGCTTCAGACCAAGATGGAATGTGCTCTGACTTCCAAAACTTTATCAAAATCCTTTTGGCCACTAGCAATATCTGTAATAATAAATATTTATTATGGGGAGATTTTGTATCAATTTCCATATATAAAAATGCCATTTGAGGAGTAAGGAAAATTTCTTTATATAGGATTTTTGAGATTTGTAGTTCACAATTATTCCAAAAAGGTTTAACCTTGCCACACTCCCACCACAAGTGTAGGAGTTTTTTCAGGTTTACTGCAACCCTTCCAGCATAAATTCATATTATCAAGGTTATATCTGCTCGTCATCTCTGGGATCGTATACCATCTCTGGGTAGTTTTAAAATATAGTCCAGATAAGAGACAGAGATAACCGCTCTCTTAAACATACAAAAATTATTATAGCACTTGCGACTTGCCCATCAAAAATGGCGGCAATAAAATCGAAGCCTCGCAATGCTGTTTGCCACACATTGAGAGGCTCTCCCCCTTTCTAAACTGCCTGCCTCGCAATGAGCGCCTTTGGTGCCCATCGCAAGCCTCTCAATGCTCATTGTGTGCCTTTTCCCCCTCTACCTCTCCCACGCTCTACTTCTCTCCCCCTCTACTGGCCTCACAATGAGCACCTTAGGCTCTCATCATGGGCCTCACAATGAGCTCTCCCTCCCCCTGTGTCTCTTCCCCTCCTTTGTCTCTCCCCCCTTTCCTCCCTCCCATGTGTCACTTACCCCCCGACCCTCCCCTTTGTCTCTCCTCCCCTTCTCCCTCCCCTTTTTCTCATCCCCTCATCTACCTCCCTTGTGTCTTTCTTCCTCCCATGTCTCCCCCCTCTGTCTCTTCCCTGCTCCTCCCTCCCCTGTTTCTTATGCTCCTTCTCCCTTCTCCTCCTCTTTCCTTCTCCCTCCTTCCTCCTTATCCTCCTCCTCACTTCCCCTTCTAAAAATCCCCTCCTTTTCCCCCTTTGCCTCCTTTTCCCCCTTATCCTCCTCCTTCCCATTATCCTCCTCCCTCCTCATCATCCTCCTCCTCCCTCCTCCCCCCTTCTCATCTTCCTCCTTACTTCCCCCTTATGCTCCTCCTCCTCCCTTCTCCCTTATCATTCTCCTCCTGCTTTCCCATAACTTCCTCCTCCCTTCCCCCCTCTCCAATCACCTTCCTATCCCCCTCTCTCCCCTCTCCTTACTTCTTACTATGATGCGAGGAGCTGCCATTGCTCATCTTACCCCACACCATGTCTTCTGGCTGTGTCCGGACTGGTTTATGCTAATGACGTGTTGCTCATATGACGTCACGTCATTAGCATATGCTGGTCTGGACACAGCAGGAAGACATGCTGAAGGGGAGAGATGAGCATCGGCAGCTCCGCGTATAATACTAAGAGGTAAGGAGAAAGTGGGACAGGAAGGTGATTAGAGAGGGGGGAAGGGAGGAGGAAGTTATGGGAAAGCAGGAGGAGAATGATAAGGGAGAAGGGAGGAGGAGGAGCATAAGGGGGAAGTAAGGAGGAAGATGAGAAGGGGGGAGGAGTATGGGGAAAGTGAGGAAGAGATTAACAGGGAAGGAGAAGGATGATGAGGGGGGAAGGAGGAGGATAAGGGGGAAGGAGGGAGGACAACATCAGTGGGCAGCCGAGCCCTGCAATTAGCGCCTATGGAACTCAGGCTGGGGGAGATGCGGTAGACTTGGGGCTGGAGGAGAGAGAGAGTGGCGAGAAAGAGTGCTGCATCCTAGGGGCCCTGCGATAAGCAGGCTCTCATTGGAGCAAAGTCATGCGGGCCTCCACCCCTGCAACTGTGTCCCTCGCTTTGCGAGGGCCGCAGTTGACTGCTTCCCTAGGCCCGCAACGGGACAACAACTCGCAGTACGACAACTACATTAGTGATATATCTTATGACCATGTTAATCCTAGTTCTTTTTCCCAAGTTAACATTCAATTAGATTTTCTTGGCTTATTCTTGCCGTCGGTTACCTTTCTACACTTCGATATTATATGAGACCTGTTACGATCTGCTTCTTCAGTTGAGCTTGATAAAGCTGTTGTGGAAAAACCTACCCTACTGATCTTTCAGGTTATTTTAATCCCTTCACCAAGACAGCTGATATCTCTTCAAATGTCCTTACTCTTTATACAGCATTTAAAAATAATATGAACTCAGGCTCAGCATTATAAACATCAGGAACTGCTTTAATTGTTGTTGTAATTCATAACAGGTTCAATAGATGTGCATTTAAACTTGAGCTGATAACAGTGTGCAACAGTCTTTGTATCTTCTGCACTTTGTATAAATTTCCATTGATAAGGGCCTCATCTACAAGCCATCATAACATCCACTTCAGTCATACAGTTATATTACCTCCTTTTTCTTTAGGAGCATATGTCTTCAAGATGTCACCTTCTTCTTTAAAACATATACCACAGCAGTAACACCATTACATATCTCTCCATGTTACCAAAACTCTCAACTGCCTAACTCTGACAGTTACAGGCTGACAACCCAACATTCCAAACTATTTAACACTTCATGAACCAAACATGCAACATACAGAATCAATCACCACAAGTTAATCACATATAGTAAAGAAACATAACATATAGTAATTAACAATACATAACATAATATAACACAGCATAACATAACATACAGTAATTAACATGCATGTGGTACTCAACTTAATATAACATTAAATAATTATAAACAGACAGCCCAGTCCCACACCACCGGATCACAAGAGTCCCAAGAACTGGTGATCAGGAGGATCATGACAACTACTCCCCCATTTTAGATGCAGCAGCCTGGTGATCGTCTCTATCAGATGAACACCGGCATGCTGCAGAAACACTGTCCATCTGTAAGTCCATGTCTGGGTTGCTGGGCTACTCAACCCCATCTGGGCAAATGTGGAAAACAATCCCCAGAGGCCTTCCCTGAACTAGTCCTTATTTTGAGTGTCCAAGGCAGGTTTTTGTTCTTTTTTTTCTGTAAAATGTTTAGGGGCAAAAACTATTTTGGAAGTGAATCCAGTGGATACCGTTCCATAATAACCCTCCCCAGACAAGCCAGTCCCAGCAGCCATCCTGTTATGACTAAAACAGTCAATTGGCCTATGTGATGAAAAGTGAGCAATACATCCCTTTTGTTACAAATTGTTGAGGATGGGGGATAGTTTGGGTAAAACTTCTTAAGCAATCCATCATATTCACCAAAATATAGTTGTGGATCTTCCGAATGTTGGTCACATTTGCGATGTTGGTCACACAATGTAAAAAATTTGCTGCCTTTGCAGCAATTTACAAATTTAACGGTCTAAATAAATTAAAGCACATAACTTGAAACACCACCAAAAAACACTAAATAATTAAAAAAATAAAAATAAAACATTCACACACAGCACAGGAGGAGAGCCAGGAAGCCTGTGATTGAGGTTGCAAGTTAATTTGAGGCATATTTACATATTTACATAGTTACATAGTAATTAAGGTTGAAAGAAGACTTTCAGTTCATCAAGTTCAACCTGTTAAGATCTCCTCTGATCTGCAATATGCGGATTAGTTATTAATTAATTTGTTGCTAAATAATTATTAATAGTATAGTATTGGAGGATGAATAAAGAGTTAGTCCATCAAGTTCGACCTTTTTAGATCTCTATTGATCTTTTTAATGTGGACTATTTATTATTAATTATTAATTGATCCAGAGGAAGGCAAACAGAAAAAAAAAAAAATTTGAAACTTTGCCAATTGTCTCATAAGGGGAAAAAAAGCAACATTCCTTCCTGACCCCAGAAACTGGTGATCAAATTTCTCCCTGGATCAATATTCCTTCGCTAGTTATCTAGGATAGCCTTGAATGCCCTCTTTATTCAAAAATATATCTAACCCCTTTTTTAAGTTGTCTATCGAATTCGCTGTTACCACCTCCTTTGGTAGAAAATTCCACAGTTTAACAACCCTAACTGTGAAGAACCCTTTTCTTTGTTTAAGGTGAAATCCTTTTTCCTCTAACCTCAAAGGGTGTCCTCTTGTCAGTTGAAAATCTCTTGCTACAAAAAGTTCACTTGACAAAGCCTTATATTGACCCTGGATGTATTTAAATAAGGTAATCATATCCCCTCATAGATGCTTTTTTTCTAGCGAAAATAAGTTTAATTTGGTTAGTCTTTCTTCATAACATAGCCCCTCCATTCCCCTTATTAGTTTTGTAGCCCTTCTCTGTACTTTTTCCAGCTCGAAAATGTATTTTTTTATTAAGTGGTGCCCAAAATTGTACTCCATATTCCAAATGAGAGCGTACTAAGGATTTGTATAGTGGCAGAATTATATTTGCTTCCCTTGCTTCTATACCCTTCCTAATACATGCTAATATTTTACTTGCCTTTGCAGCTGCTGCTTGGCTTTGAGCGCTGTTACTTAGGTGGTTGTCCACTAGTACTCCCAAATCCCTTTTAATATATGATACCCCAAGATTTGCTCCATTAAGATTATAGATTGCATGGCTATTTTTCCTTCCCAAATGCATAACCTTACATTTATTTGTATTAAATCTCATCTGCCATTTAGCCGCCCATTTCTCTAATTTATGCAAATCCCATGTAGGGAAAGTACATCATTATCTGATTTTATTACCTTGCACAACTTAGTGTCATCAGCAAAAATGGAGACACTACTATCGAGTCCTACTTCTGTGTCATTAATAAATATGTTAAAAAAGAGAGGACCTAATACTGAACCTTGAGGAACCCCACTTATCACATAAGACCAATCAGAGTATGTTCCATTTACAACAACCCTTTGGTTCCTGTCTTTTAGTCAGCTTTCGATTCATGAGCAGGAAGGAGGGAAGAGGAAGGAGGAAGGAGGAAGGTATCCCTTAGTTTGCTCACTAGTCTTCCATGTGGCACTGTATCAAATGCCTTTGAAAAATCTAAAAAGACTACATCCACTGAGTTGCCCTGATCAAGTTCCTACTAACCTCCTCATAAAAACTAATTTGATTGGTCTGACATGACCTATCCTTCATAAATACATGTTGACTGCTACCTATGATCTTGTTCAAATAGACATATTCTTGTATTCTGTCCCTTATTAACCCTTCTAAAAGCTTCCCAACTACAGATGTGAGGCTCACTGGTCTATATTTGCTGTTTTTCCGCAATCAAAAATCGTCTAAGCGAGAAAAAATAAAACGGTGGCCGAAGAAATGTTGGATGAAAATGAGGATGAAGCCAGTAACACTTAGTGCAAGACAGTAAACATGACAGTAAGACTTAGCCAAACAACGTGAAGCATGCAGCCGCTCATCGCAAGGCTTGTAACATCATCCATTTTGTAGTGAACAAGCACGTAACTCGCAAACAGTAAGATTTACAGCCTGAAATGGCAGAAAACCAGTTGGCCCTAGCGCTTGCACTCTATAAATACTTTCCAGAATTTTTCTCACTTTCTCCTCAGATAATGAACTGTGTGACTGGACGTTTACTGGGGACAAATTTTATTAAGAAATTGTTACCTCTTGTTACATTTTGACCAAATAAATTGAAATATAATAGGTAAAGTATTATTATTTATTAATGTATTAATTAATTGATTGATTAAAAAAAAAAAAACTTTATGCTAGTAGATTTTATGATGACGTAATTCAAGACATTGTAAGTTACCTCTTTATGATTTTTATAAAATACATAGAAAGATAAGACTTAAAGGAAATTATTGATTAATTTAATGATTGATTTATTAAAACAAAAACAAAAAAATATGCTAAATATTATATTTTATGCTGACGTAATTTAACACATTGTAAGCTGTATATGTCTGTATGGTATAACACATAAGGCCTCATTCTATTATCGGCCGTAAATCGGCCGTAAGGCTGCGATTCCTTGCGGGGGTTCAGTTAACTTGCGATTCTATTATACGGCCCCGCAAGGATCTCATCTTACGGCCGGCCGCATATCTTGGAACCGGCCGTAAGCTGTGAAATATAAAAACGCAAAAATAAATTCAAGCCTGCACTGTACAGCTCTGTAAATGCTAGGGATCATATTGGGGGACATGAGGATTAAAAGAAACCCACTCTCAAGCTTGCACATCTGCCCAAACCCGAGTTCAAATTAACTGTTTATTTTCCGGCTGCGGCGTGGGTGTGTCTGAGGTGCTCCAAGCACTCTGGACTTTTTACATGGATATTTTACGGATATTAAAAATAAAATATTTTACGGATTTGAGTACAGGATAATTATGTGCTATTTTTTCTAACACCTAAAATCCCTTTATAGTCTTCTCAAAGTGCAGGATGGCTTTATTTGAGCTATTTTATGTGCTTAATTGGTGCTAGCGAGACCTCTTTCCTGCAAGTAAGCTGCGGCTCGCTTTTAGCCTTGCAGAGAGGTTTCCCGGAGCAATTGAATTGCAAATCTCTTGCGGCCGTTTTAGATCAAAGGCTTTCCTCCGGCGCAAGCGGCCGCAAGAGATAGCAAGGCACCGGCCGCAAGCCTGCCTGAGCCCCCGGCCGTAAGGGAATAGAATAGCCGAATAGCTTGCGGCCGGTCCTTGCGGCCCCGCAACGGCTGCGGCCGCTAATAGAATGAGGCCCATAGTAATTAGTGAAATATGATTTTACACTTTGCAGGTATCTGTCAATTTGACAGTGACACAGAATTTGCCTGCAGTGGCTGCTTATTAACAGACTGCTACATGTACATGAATTAAAAGACATCAACTTAGAAGGATGAGGTACAGTATATTTCATTAAATGCATTGATTTATTATTTATTATATATTATATTATGTTATATGAAATTGGATTTTATATCTTTAACAAATTTCTAAAGACATTGTTAGGTCTTTTGGTATTTAATTTCATAAAATAAAAAATAATACAGCAAGAAAAATAGTTATTAATTACTTCAGTTAATAATTTTAGAGTGATGAAATAAAAAAAACAATTTTAACCTGTATACGTTGCTGAATGCTCATATCTGTAAATATGAAAAAAAAATATTATAATATATACTGAAAATGTTCTTTGATACTTTGCAGGTGTCCGTTAATTTCACTGTGACACAGACGATCGCTGCAGTTCTTGTTTCGGTACACAGAGTTAACTTAACAGGTACAGTATATTTCAATAGCAGAGCACGTAAATTAATAACTGCAGACATTATTAGTTTTAAGAGAAGTAATTAATGTGGGGGATTGTCTTGACATAACAATCATTATAAGGAATATGCTAAAGATTTTAATGATCAGAGATTTAGAGAAAGAAAACAAGATTAATTTATATAAAAAAAAAGTTACATACATGTACACTACTGCTGTTTAGACATAACTACCACTATTAAATACATCAAATAAAAAATTTAAGGATTGTACTGATTGCAAGAAAACATTAAGAAAATATTAAAAAGAACTTGCATATCTTATTCCATTACAACTTGAGGTAAGCTAAGTAAAATCATTAGGTAAAATACAAATTGTTCATTATCATAATCTGTAGGTTGAAAATAAACATTTACATTTTACATTACAGATTAAAATAACTGAGATGCCCCGAAACCAGCAAGGAAGTGAAAGACAGGTATTGAAAAAAAAGATGGAGAGAGCAACAGTCGGATTACACAAAGAAAAGAGTACAAGAAGAAGAGCGTTATAGAATTTACAAGAAAAGACAAACTACATTGACAACAGTGGAAAAGGAACTTAAAGATCTGGATCCATTACAACTTGAGGTAAGCTAAATAAAATGATTACTTCAGATAAAAATGTCTCATTATCATAATCTGTAGGTTGAACATATTTCAATGAATGAGAATCCAGAAAACTGCAAGAAATATAAACAACATCTGGAAAGGGAACAAAATAAAGATGAAGAGAGAAACAGTCGGAGTACACTAAGAAAAGAGTACGAGATCAAGAGCTTGACAGAATTTACAACAAAAGACAAACTGTTGGATCAAAAAGGCTGCGTAAGAGAGATAGGAAAATAAAAAATATTGTTCAAGAGACATGTGAAGTATATCCTAATAATAATAAAGTTGATATAGATTGTAATGTTGAGCTTGCTTCACAGGATAGTCCATTATTTAAAGATATAACTGTAGAGTCTCATAAATGTGGTTTGTTGAATGTGCTTTGTCAATTTAGTGGGATTTCATAATTTTGAAAAGGAAAGTCCAAAATATGGGAAGTTCATTAGTTGCTGTCAAAAGGGAAAAATAAGAATTCCAGAAAGACAAGCATTCCCCACATTTTTACAAAATATAATGAGTGACCCAACTTTCCCAAATTACTAAATTATTATTTAAACAAAATATACAATCTTATAATAGTGCCATTTCTTTTGCATCTATGGGTGCAAAAATTAGCTGAGAATGTTGCAGGACATGGGCCTTACTGCTTTCAAGTACAAGGGCAAATTTTCCACCGTACTTCCCATTTACACCCAGAAGAAGGAGAGCAAAGCAAATTTAAATACAAAATGCTTAGCCACTGTTTTTCATGAGCTTGATAAGATTATGGACAAAAATCCATACACTCAAGCTTATAAAAAACTGTTCAGTACAAATAAAATACAATACCTCCTATCTATCTAATATACAATCTATTTAATATACAATAAATCCTAACTACATTCAGAAACCCTAATTTTAAGCTAAAATAAAATAATTAAGACCACTTACCTTTGTAGATGTCCCTTCAGATCACCAACCTAGGGGTAAAAAAAAACAAAAAAATAGTGCAACACATTAACATAAAATAAATAAACATTATACACATCCTAAATATTCTACTCACCTTTTCAGCATGTCCCCGTCCTTCTTCTTTTCTTCTCCACTGCGGCCCCTGTTAAAAAAAACACTTTACTTTAGTACAACATAGAGACACAAAATAAAATAAAATAAACATAAAGACATATAAATATACATTCAACTTACTTCCCTGCGATGTCCTCGGCCTCCTTTTCTTCAGCCCCGGCTGAGCCCCGGAACAATCCACGCTCTAAAAAAAATAAATTACAAAAAATAAGGGATATCTGCACTCGCAGACCTCCCCGACGCTAATGAGCCTCCTAGAGCCTTTTCCGGAAGGAAATTGGCAATGGTGGCTTCTGATTGGCTGAAAACGCTGTCTATCAAATTTCAGCCAATCAGAAGGTGTCAATGTGTGAGTCAATCAGGATGGGATACACCCCAAAATCCCCCTCTGATTGGCTAACATACCTGTCAATCTTTATGTAAACCAATCACAAGGTGCAGATGCCTTCAGCCAATCGCAATGGGATACACCCCCACGGAGTGATTGGCTGAAGGCATTTGCGCCTTGTGATTGGCTGTTGTCAATTTGAGTCAGTATTACATCCATTGAGAAGGTGTAGATGTCTTCAACCAATTACCCTGTGAGGGTATATCCCATTGTGATTGACTGAAGGCATCTGCACCTTGCGATTGGTTTACATAAAGATTGACAGGTATGTTAGCCAATCAGAGTGGGATTTTGGGGTGTATCCTATCCTGATTGGCTCACACATTGACACCTTCTGATTGGCTGAAATTTGATAGACAGCGTTTTCAGCCAATCAAAAGCCGCCATTGCCATTTTCTTTCCGGAAAAGGCTCTAGGAGGCTCATTGGGGTCGGGAAGGTCTGTGAGTGAAGATCTCCGTTAGTTTTTTTCTTTTTTAGAGCACGGATTATTCTAGGGCCCAGCCGGGGCTGAAGAGAAGGAAGCCGAGGACATCGCAGGGAGGTAAGTTAAATGTATACTTATATGTTTTTATGTTTATTTTATTTTATTTTGTGTCTCTATGTTGTATTAATGTAATGTGTTTTTTTTAACAGGGGCCGCACCGGAGAAGAAAAGAAGAAGGACGGGGACATGCGGGAAAGGTGAGTAGAATATTTAGAATGTGTATAATGTTTATTTATTTTATGTTAATGTGTTGCTCTATTTTTGTGTGTGTTTGTTTTACCCCTAGGTTGGTGATCTGAAGGGACATCTACAAAGGTAAGTGGTCTTAATTATTTATTTTTTTTAGCTCTGAATTAGGGTTTCTGTATGTAGTTAGGATTTATTGTATATTAAATACATTGTATGTAAGATAGATAGGGGGTATTGTATTTTATTTGTATTGTATGTATTGCAATGTATTGTATGTAATGTATTGTATTTAATGTATTGTTTGTATTGTAATGTATTGTACTGTATTGTATGTATGTATTGTATTGTTTATGGCTTTCCTTTTCAGGTGTGTAATTTTTTTTCTGTAGTGAGGGAGGTTGTAATGTATTTTTTAATTTTCTGTAATGTTCCTTTTTTTATTATTTGTGACAGCTTTTTTATTTTCTGTAATGTAGATATTTTATTTTTTGTGACTTAGTATTTTTTTATTTTCTGTAAGGTACTTTTTTTTTCTTTCTGTCATTAGAGTGGTGAGGGGCTTTATTAGGGGGTAGGTAGGTAGAGTAGGTAGGTAGTATAGGTGTTAATAGATTAGTGTAGAGGGAGGTTAGTTTAGATTTAATGGTTTATTGGGGTTTATAGTGCAGTGTAGTGTTTGTAGTTAGTGTCATGATTGTCCTTGAGGACCGTCATGGCACTTATGTGGTTAATGTTAGGGTTGTAACAGCCCCATAAGGGTCATAATATAACCTTATGGGACTGATGAGGTTAAATAGAGGCCTATGGGGGTCTGTATTGACCCCCATAAGTTATAGGGTTAATTAAGGCCTTTTGGGGGTCTATATTGACCCCCATGAGTTCTAGGGTTAATTAAGGCCTTGTGTGTGCCTGTATTGACCCCCATGAGTTATGGGGTTAATTAAGTGCTTATGTGGTCTGTATTGACCCCCATGAGTTATAGGGTTAATTATTGGCTTATGGGGGTCTGTAATCACCCCCATAAATTATAGGGTAAATTAAGTGCTTATGGGGGTCTGTATTGACCCCCATGAGTGACAGGATAATTAAAGCCTTATTGGGGTCTGTATTGACCGTAGGGATTCTTCCAAGGTGCGAGATTCACCTCATAGATTTAAGGCTGCGTGTGACTCTGTAGCTCTCTTGGAGCCTATTGTCTGCCATTTTTCAGAGTCATCTTGCTAAGCAGGCTGCGAGGGATTCGGTCCTCGCAAACAGCAAAAAACAGCCTTTTGCGAGGACTGAGAGAACTATGAGGGATAATTTAATGAGGCTCTTAGTTTCTTCTGATACTGGCAATGAAGAAAATGCTCTGGAACAAAATGAACTGTTACAACATGGAGGCAAAAGAGTACTTATATAATGAGATTCCATATTATTACATTTTTGTAAATGGATTATGAAAACCTAGACAAAAGGGTGATAATAAAATTATTCCCAGAATGTATACAGTAAGTCCACAACACATTGAACGTTTCTGCTTACGTTTACTACTTTTAAATGTTTATTGAAAACATGAGAACTGTAAATGACAGACTTTATGACACATTTCCATTAGCTGTGTGACATAGAAACTTCCTTGCTGATGAGACAGAATGGGAGAGATGTCTAGAAGAAGCAGCACTATGTAAAAAGTGGTTATAAAAAAAGGTACATTCATGAGTACAATTTTACAATATTGTTAGGATATTTAGCTATGTTAATGAGAAATGTAATGTAATAAAACAAATTATTTTTACAAAACTTGCAATAATTTGTGCTATTTGTCAACATTGTTATAAGACTCATCTATAGTAATAAGAATTAAAACTTTTGTGTTTTAAAATATAAGGGTGTTTAGTATTGTTTTACAGAACAAAAATAAAGGCCATGTAATAAACAATAGTTGTTTGTTTATGGCTTGATTAACTTATTCAATGTGTTTAAAGAAAGTTGCTTTTACGAAAAGGTCTATTATACATTCCAATTAAGAGACATTCTTAGGATATTTACTTGTTAATAACAAGTTTAATAAAAAAACTGTCTTTTAACTAAATTTGATTTTTTTTGTGTTATTTTTGGACACATTTTTGTTGATTCATCTATCTATACATTATATTAATAATGATTAAAAGTTTGGTGTTGGAAAATCTATTTTTTTACAGAACAAAAATAATTCCTATGTAATAAAGAATATTTGTACTTTTATAGCTTCATTCAGTTATCAATACTAACAGCTTTTAATGATATATAATTACTTTTTTATTGCTTCCACTAAATATGCCATAGCAGTTAAAATATGTAAAACAAATAAAAATAATATTACATGTACAGTTTTAGCACATAAATACACAGAAAAAATAATGTATAATATAATATTGGTTTGCAGGTCAGTGAGGGAAATAAGTATTTGACCCCTTTGACTAAGTACTTGTTGGCAAAACCATTGTTGGCAATGACAGAGGTCCGATTTTTCTTGTAGTTGGCCACCAAGTTTGCACATATCTCTGGAGGGATTTTGTCCCATTCCTATTTGTAGATCCTATCCAAGTCATAAAGGTTTTGAGGCTGATGTTTGGCAACTCGAACCTTCAGCTCCCTCCACAGATTTTCAATGGTATTAAGGTCTGAGACTGGCTAGGCCACTCCAGGACCTTAATGTGCTTCTTCTTGAGCCACTCCTTTGTTGCCTTGGCTGTGTGTTTTGGGTCATTGTCATGCTGGGATACCCATCCATGACCCATTTTCAATGCCCTGGCTGAGGGAAGGAGGTTCTCACCCAAGATTTGACGGTACATTGCCCCGTCCATTGTCCCTTTGATCCGGTGCAGTTGTCCTATCCCCTTTGCAGAAAAACACCCCTAAGCATAATGTTTCCACCTCCATTTTTGACGGTGGGGATGGTGTTTGGGGGGTTATAGGCAGCATTCCACCTCCTCCAAACACAGCGAATTGAGTTGATGCCAAAGAGCTCTATTTTGGTCTCATCTCACCACAACACTTTCACCCAGTTCTCCACTGAATAATTCAGATGTTCATTGGCAAGCTTCAGACAGGCCTATACATGTGCTTTCTTGAGCAAGGGGACCTTGCGGGCGCTGCAGGATTTCAGTCCTTCACAGCATAGTGTGTTACCAATTGTTTTCTTGGTGACTATGGTCCCATTTGCCTTGAGATCATTAACAAGATGCTCCTGTGTAGTTCTGGGCTAATTCCTCTCCATTCTCATGATCATTGAAACTCCACTAGGTGAGATCTTGCATGGAGCATCAGATCGAGGAAGACTGGCAATTATCTCGTGTTTCTTCCATTTGCAAATAATCACACCAACTGTTGTCACCTTCTCACCAAGCTGCTTGGTGATGGTCTTGTAGCCCATTCCAGCCTTGTGTAGGTCAACAATCTTGTCCCTGACATCCTTGGACAGCTCTTTAAACCATTAAAATTATAGACTGATAATTTCTTTGTCAGTGGACAAATGTTCAAAATCAGAAGGGTATCAAATACATTTTTCCCCCACGGTAGACAAAATAGATGTATCTCTCTTATCTGAAAATTATTTGGTTTCCATGTGAGCAGGCAAATGTGACCACTGGTACCTCTTTGAAAGTAATATTGAATTGGTATGCTTGGTATTCTCCATGAAATATTTCTGTTTATTGTTGTGTTTCATTTCTTTTTGTAAATCTTGGTTTCTTCTGCCTCTTTGGCAATGTTTTCCTTCTCTTCTATTTGCTGCTTTAGTTGCTCCTTAAGAAAGTTTATTTCATCTGTTTTGTAAGACAGATCCATTTCCAGGTAAGTTATAATGGATGTTAAATTTGTGTTTTCTTGATCTGTAGTGTCCTAATACTGTGTCATTTTCTTCAAGTTGTATGTGTAATTCCTTTATCTCAGATTCAAGAACACTACACTGCTTTCTTTCTCTTGTCATTTTCTTTTTCAAAGACTTGTTCTCTTGTTGTAACTCTTCAATTGTCTTCTTTTTATTTGCCATTTGTTTCTTTAAAGACTCAGGGCCCTATTAAATTCGAGCTGCGTAAATAATAGGTGAAAACGCAAGGCCTACGTAGTTGAAGATTGAAACCGTTTCCGACGCTATTAAATTCAAAGTGCTGCGAGATACGAGCGATGGATGCGAATGCGTACACGTTCGGATTTGCGCATGAGGTACGATATCTCGGATAATTTTGCGTATGAAAAGAGCGCGAAATACGTGATACGTACCACTTAACCAGACGGCAGTATGCCTTTAAAAGTGAGCCAAAACAGAAAATAATTGACTGTGCTGGAGCTTTTGCAAGTAGACACACAGGTCTAGGCGTTGGTGGGTTTTTGGTGAGCAAGGAGAGAGAGAAGAGAGAGAAGAGAGAATTTCAATTTTTCAACCCTTTGTTTACAACACACATAATTACTGATATCACATAATTCACACACATAGATTAATACGTACACATAGCTACACCTAGTGGTAGGCCACTACACCCCCCCAAGACCCCCCCCCCCCCACACATAATACTACACATAATACTTGCATCTTTTTTTACCTCCTAAACCAACACACATATTATCTTGATTTATCGTTAATTTATTTTCAGAGGAGTTTAGAGGAGGGGAGACGGTAAGGCAAGAGAGGCGTGGAGGAGAGTGAGGAGAACATCTGAGGAGAGGAGGAGAAGGAGGATGAGGAGGATGAGGAGGAGAGGAGGAGGGAGAGGAGGAGGTAGAGGAGGAGGAGGAGGGAGAGGAGGAGGAGGGAGAGGAGGAGGAGGAGGGAGAGGAGGAGGAGGAGGAGAGCAAGGAGGAGAGCAGGGGGGAGGGAAGTGCCCCCAGAGCTAGGAATCCAAGTGGAAGGGGCAGAGGGTCAGGGGCCTGATCCCTTGGTGGGAGGTAGTGGGGATGAGGGAGCGGCCCCAGGGATAGAAGAGGAAGACCAGGCACCGTCTGTAAGGCAATGGGTTGTGGCAAGGCCCAGGGCCCCCAATTATAGCCCAGAGGAGATCCAGGTTCTCCCCAGGGAAATCTGTGCCCGCCAGGGTATCATATGTGGTGGGAGAGACATTAATGCCAGCCAGAGGCGGCAGGCATGGTCCCAAATTGGCAGAGCTGTGTCGGCAGTAGGGGTCGCTAATAGGGACTGGAGGACAGTGCGTCACAAGTTTGATGATCTAAAGATGGCTGTCAAAAGAAAGATGTCCGATGAGGCAGCAGCAGCACGTCAGACTGGTGGTGGGCCCGCGGTCCCTTTTGTTTACAAGCAATGGGAGAGGACAGTGATTCGCTTTATCCCTTGTGAATCTGTGGTGGGAATACCAGGACAGATGGACACAGATCGTCCTAACACCCTGCAACGTGAGTATCATATCACACACATGGTTGGCTGAGATTGTGGGGGGATGGGCTGTCCAAAAGCCTGCAGATAACATGCTGTATGTATGTTTGTATGTATAAATAGGATTGTGTTCTGGCTGTTGTATATAATGAGCTGTATCCCTCTAGAACAGGGGTGGGTAAGGAGGGCCACATACATGCCGGCCTTTCAAGATATCATGCTGTTTGTATGTATGTATGTATGTATGTATGTATAAATAGGATTGTGTTCTGGCTGTTGTATATAATGAGCTGTATCCCTCTAGAACAGGGGTGGGTAAGGAGGGCCACATACATGCCGGCCTTTCAAGATATCATGCTGTTTGTATGTATGTATGTATGTATGTATAAATAGGCTTGTGTTCTGGCTGTTGTATATAATGAGCTGTATCCCTCTAGAACAGGGGTGGGTAAGGAGGGCCACATACATGCCAGCCTTTCAAGATATCCTTTTTGGGCACAGGTGAGTCAATCAGGATGACTGAAAAGGCGATTGGCTCACCTGTGTGACCCTCCAGGCCCAAACCTGCCCACCCTTGCTCAAGAATCCTACACCCCTGCCCACACACAGGGATAATTCACATACAATAGCACTGTAAGCCCTATGGTTGACTAAAAATGTATGGGGTGACAATAACCATTTCAGTCCTGGTAGCAAACCTATCATGTTCATAATTTGTCTCCCTGATATGTCAATTTCTAATTATATCCAGATTGATTGCAATAGAGCAGGGTGTCCAAAGTCAAACTTGCTGGGATGCGCACAGGCCTGGATATGTGGATTTCTTTTATGTGAACAGATGAGTCAATTAGACTTAATGACTTGGAGAATGATATTCTCAGCTGGGTGCAGCATGGCTATCCCCAAATGCAGGCCTGACTTTGGCCTCCACTGCGATCGCGAATAAAAATTTGGCTGTGCAGCATATGTGAATAAAGACTCTGTAGCACTGCATGTGTGTCATATACTGTCCTAACCTGGCCCATGTCTCAGCTGCATATTAATAACCATTGCTTGTCAGATTGGTCAGTCTCACACACTGCACAGCATATGCAGCAGAGCGCGTGTCTGAGGCACATGCAGTACACATTCATATGAGCCATGATCCACAATGCTCATTATGCAGCCCGTGGCTCATCTGTGTAACACAAGCACCACAGTCACTCACAGGTGACCATGTTGTCAATGATATGTAAATGCATAGCTGGCAATTGTGTATTGCAACCAACTGAAAAATATATGTTTATTCCATTGCAGTATCCACAGATTCAGAAGAGGAGGAGGCAGGAAGGGCTGAAGTGGGCCAGGGCATTCAGGAGGGCCCTGGACCATCCACATCACTGGCTCATACGGAGCGGGAAGTGATGCCCGGGCCCTCTTCGGCGTGGCCACCTCAGGGCCTGCACCAGCCACACCATCCTGTGCCTCCCTCAGCGGCTCCCCCCTCAGCGGCTCCACCCTCAGCGGCTCCACCATCAGCGGCTTCACCCTCAGCGGCTCCGCCCTCATCCTGGGCTCTGCCCTCATCCTGGACTCCGCCCTCATCCTGGGCACAGCCCTCATCATGGGCTCCGCCCTTATCTGGGGCTCCGCCCTCATCCTGGGCACCACCCTCATCATGGGCACTGCCCTCATCTGGGGCACCGCCCTCATCATGGGCACAGCCCTCATCTGGGGCTCCGCCCTCATCCTGGGCACAGCCCTCATCATGGGCTCCGCCCTCATCTGGGGCACCGCCCTCACCCTGGGCTCCGCCCTCATCTGGGGCACCGCCCTCACCCTGGGCTCCGCCCTCACACTGGGCTCCACCCTCATCTGAGGCACCGCCCTCATATGGGGCACCGCCCTCATCCTGGGCACCGCCCTCATCCTGGGCACCGCCCTCATCTGGTGCACCTCCCTCATCCTGGGCACCTCCCTCAGCGTGGGCTCCACCATGGGCCCCGGGAAGAAGTGCCCCGGCCCCGGGAGGAAGTGCACCGGCCCCTGGAGGAAGTGCCCCGGCCCCGGGAGGAAGGGCCCTTGCCCCAAGTGCCCCGGCCCCGGGAGGATTTGCCCCGGCCCCAATTCCCCCGGCCCCAAGTGCCCCGGCCCCGGAAGGAAGTGCCCCGGCCCCGGGAGGAAGTGCCCCGGCCCTGGGAGGAAGTGCCCAGCCCCGGGAGGAAGTGCCCCGGCCCCAAGTGCCCCGGCCCCGGGAGGAAGTGCCCCGGCCCCGGGAGGAAGTGCCCCGGCCCCGGGTGGAATAGCCGCGGAGTCGCCGGCTGGGAGTCGCCGGCCGCTGGAGTCGACGGCCGAACAGTCGCCGGCCGCCCAGTCGCCAGCCGCCCAGTCACCAGCCGCCAGACAAGCACCTCCAGGCCCTCTGCCACCGCTCTCTGGCCAATTACGGCACATCATGGCGCACATAGAACAATAGGACCAGGCCCAAAGCCATGGAGCACGGCAAATGCTGGACATAAGCAAAAGACAATTGGCTAGTAGTGCCATCCTGGCTGGCAACAGGGTGATCTCAGCCACCACCCGTGCAATATATGCTGAGATGAGGAGGCAAAACCAAAGGAAGGAGAGATATAAGGAACGCGCAAGCCGGGAGAGACGCGCAATGTTGCGTCAACTACGTCGCCAGCCCATACCTCTCCAGCCTTCGGTTGTCCAATCGCAACCTGAGATGTCTGCCTCCTCATCTCAGACATCGCCCACTCTTGAACCCCAGTCACCTGCTGTAGTGGCACCCCCTGCTCCCACACCACGTCGTGGAAGAGGGAGACGGGCCGTGGGCACAGACGGTGGGGGCCCGCTAACTCGGAGTAGGAGGTGTTAGGACCATCCGAGAAGGCCTCCTGACTACTCCTCACAGAATACTGATTGTTATAGATGTTGACATACTATTGGCTGGCTACAGAGTGTGTACATGTCTGGTTATGTATAACATTTTAACAATTGATGTTCAATGTGGATTGACCTTGAGCTTTAAGCTGTATTTAATCATAATATTGTTCGGAATGATACATTGTTTTTGTCTTTGTAGGTGCATTCTATCATGGTTATTCAGCACTGCAGATGGCTCGGAAATGCAATATATGACTACATATCTTTTCACTAAGAAACATGACTGTGTGATCTTCCATTATAATGATCAGTGTCCCGGCTATAGAGTTGCACAGTCCCATTACTGTCTGCTAATCCAAACCAGCAATTCCCCATAAGTTTTTGTAGCATTCCATCCCGTTAACATTATGAAATTGGATTCAGTTTTTTCATGTCATCCAAACCAAAGTGGCAATTTCCTTGGTTTGACATCATGATCAATGTGCATGTGTTTAGGGGTAATGTGAACAGTGGAATCTGTCTGGCCTTGGTACCACCCATTTAGAAGTGAGATGCGATATCAGCATGGCACAACTATTCCATATAGATAGTGATAGTACATTTTGCTGGATTGTGTTCACAGTGAAGCATGCCTTGTCGTATTCCACATCCTAAGCATATTCCGGGAAGGCTGACTGAACAGGATAGAATAAATATGGTTATTACTGCTCGGAGATGATGTTCATGTGTAATGATATGGAATCACAAGGTTGTGGAGACCAGCAGCCAAGGTCAGCAATAATCCAGTTCAGCAATTTGTAGGTGAAACAGAGACAGGAAGTGCCTTATATAGGCCAAGAACCAGACAGCTGACGAGACACAGCTGAAGAGACTTAGGTACTGATACTATTGCTAGCAGAGTCAAGCTTATAAGGTCTCAATGGAATTCACAACAGGCAGGCTGGCGCAGTGGTAGGGAAGAGGTATAGCAGCCTGGGGACCAGGGTTCAAAAACCAGCAGAGTCAATTCCTCACATTACCCCCACCTCTATAGGTGCAGCCTCTAGATGCCCTATTACCTGGTTTAGCAGGGTACTGCACATGAAAAGACCGAAGGAGATCAGGAGTGTGAATATTGTCCACTGGTTCCCACGAACTCTCCTCCTCACCATAGCCTTTCCAGCAAACCAGATACTGAAGCTTGTAACGGAAGATCCTGGAGTCAAGACTTTTTTCAACTTCGTACTCATCCTCACCATCCACGAGGACAGGAGGTGGAGCAGGCAGGGCTCGGCCAGGGAAAGTATTTTCATGAAAAGGTTTAAGCAGTGCAACGTGAAACACTGGATGTATTTTCATGGAATTCGGGAGTTGCAAACGGAAAGTGACAGCATTGATCTGAGCAATGATCTCAAAAGGTCCCATGAACCTTTGACCCAATTTATGAGAAGGAATCTGAAGCTTAAGATTCTTTGTTGACAGCCACACCTTGTCAAAAAAATGGGCTCAAAGAAGTGGAGCAGTGTTGGGCATTGTTATAGGCAAACTCCGCCGTGGGTAGAAAATCCAGCCAGTCATCCTGCAGGTAACTAATATAGCACCGCAAATATTGCTCCAAAGTCTAGTTGGTTCGCTCAGTCTGTCCATTACTTTGCGGATGAAAAGCTGACGACAGAATTACATTAATACCTAGATTAGAACAAAAATGTTTCCAAAAACGAGATGTAAACTGCACTCCCCTGTCAGAAACTACTTCATCGGGCACTCCATGTAAGCAAAATATTTCACGAATAACTAGGTCAGCCGTCTGTTTAGCTGAAGGGAGACCACGAGCTGGTATAAAATGACCCATCTTAGTTAACCTGTCCACAACAACAAGAATGGTAGTGTGTTCCTTAGAGGGAGGTAGTTCCACAATAAAGTCCATGGATATAGATCCCCAGGGACAATGAGGAATCGGAAGAGGCTGAAGCAAGCCAACAGGGGATGAGAGAGGAGTCTTATGTCTGGCACATACATCACAAGAGGACACATACTTCTTAACATCCTCATGATACTTCGGCCACCAAAAGGATCGGGCAAGCAGGTCTTGCGTCTTTCGGATTCCTGGATGACCTGCTGGTTTTGAGTCATGGTAGAGACGTAAAAGGTCCAGTCGCACTGACTCCGGAGCAAACAGACGTTGTTGAAAAATCCAAAACCCATTAAGCATCGTCATATGGAGGTCACGAGGAGGATCATGAAGAACTAGATCTTCAGCTTAGCCCTTTTTAATGCGAGACATCAGATCAGAAGGAAATGTAACTCCTATAAATATATCCTCCGGCAAGATGGTGGTCTTGGTTACGGTAGTATGGAGGGGGTCAGCTATTCTAGACAAGGCATCCGCTTTACCATTCTTGGAGCCAGGACGGTATGTAACCAAAAAATTAAACCTCGAGAAGAATAGGGACCAGCGTGCTTGTCTGGCTGACAGTCTCTTAGCTGATCGAATACATTCCAGATTTTTGTGATCTGTGAGGACAGTAATTGGATGGGTAGCTCCCTCCAAGAGATGTCTCCATTCGGTGAAGGCAGCTTTTATAGCCAATAGTTCTTTATTCCCTATGTCATAGTTTCTTTCTGCTGGCACCATCTGGCGGGAATAGAAGGCACACGGATGTAACAGCATCTTAGGTCCTGTCCTTTGAGACAGTATAGCACCAACAGCTGAATCAGAAGCATCAACTTCCACAATAAATGGTAATTCCGGCTGAGGATGTACCAGGACAGGGGCAGAGGTAAACAGAGTCTTTAATCAGGAAAATGCGGTATCCGCCTTATCGGACCACTGAAAAGGAGTCCCTTTACGTGTGAGTTCAGTGATCGGTGTAATAAACGGCAGAGAAATTCTTAATGAAACGCCTGTAAAAATTGGCAAACCCCACAAATCTCTGAACATCTTTTTCATTCTTGGGGATGGGCCAGTCCAGCACAGATTTAATTTTACTTGTGTCCATACTTAAACCTTTGGGAGTTATTACATACCCCAGGAATTGAATTTCTGTTTGTTCAAACTCACATTTTTCTAGTTTAATGTATAGGCGGTGGGTACGAAGGCGCTCTAGAACTATACGGACCTGTTTTCTGTGGTTTTCAAGATTATCAGACAATATTAGGATATCATCCAAATATGCCACAACAAACTGATCCAGGAGATCTCGTAGTACATCATTGATAAGATGCTGGAAAGTTGCAGGGGCATTACACATCCCAAAAGGCATTACTAGATATTCGTAATGCCTGTACCTGGTTCTGAAAGCTGTTTTCCATTCATCATTGGGTCTTATGCGAACCAGATTATATGTCCCCCGAAGATCAAGCTTCGTAAATATTTTAGCTGAGCGAAGTCTCTCCAAAAGTTCAGGAATCAGAGGCAAGGGGTAGCGGTTTTTAACAGTGATGTTATTAATATCCCTGTAATCAACGCATGGCCGTAGGCTGCCATCTTTCTTTTCTACAAAGAAAATAGGAGCTCCTGCTGGAGAAGTAGATGGTCGAATAAAGCCTTTGGCAAGATTTTCTTGTAGGTATTCACGAAGAGCTTTCAATTCAGGCTCAGAAAGGGAATATATACGGCCAAATGGGATAGCAGCCCCAGGCAACAGCTCTATTGGGCAATCTTAAGGCCTGTGTGATGGAAGCTGATCAGCATTCTTCTTATCACAGACATCTGCAAAATCCCGATATTGTAGAGGAAGCTTAGTCAAGTTTGTAGCAACCATTTCATTAATTGTTGTGGCAACAGGTGTTACCTTAGAGGGTTGACAATTCATTAAGCAGTGTTCTGAAGGAAAGGACAAAGTTCTGATCTTCCAATCAATCTGTGGGTTATGCAGAGCAAGCCAAGGTACCCCCAAAATCACTGGAAACTGTGTTGAGGAAATTAGGTGGAAAGAGATAGCCTCATGGTGATTCACTTCCACAGTCAACATTAAGGGCACAGTCTCATGTGTAACCGGGCCTGACGTAAGTGGAGAACCGTCAACTGTCTCCATTAACACAGGTGAAGAATTAGGGATAGACTGAATTCTATTTCCTGCTGCAAATGTAATGTCCATAAAGTTTCCACCTGCTCCAGAATCTATCATAGCTGTAGTTGAAATTTTACGATCACCACATTGCAACGTGATAGGCACCACAAAATGAGGATGTTGAGTCAACATACCCTCTTCACCATGAGCCAGAGAAAACAAGGGTTGTGTGACAGAATCCAGTTGATCTGAAATCTGGGATTGGTGTCGAATCTGTGCACCCTCAGCCGCCATAGCTATTGTTCTTTTGGATTTGCTAGGGCAATTGATGGCATAGTGCCCTGCACTACCACAATACAGGCATAAATTGTGAGTGCGTCGCCTCTGTTTTTCTTCGTTGGATAATGGCCCTCTTATTAGATTTACCTGCATAGCCTCTGGCTCAGAGTCTGTAGGTGTTTGTGGGATCAGAGTAGAAGTTCTTGAATAGGAAATTGGAGTAGTACTTGGTCTAAAAGAGCCCTGTCTTTCCAATCTTCTTTCAGAAAGTCTCAGATCAATACGGATAGCCAAACGCACAAATGCATCAAAGTCAGCAGGAAGATCAACACGAGCTAGCTCATCTTTTATAGCTTCTGAGAGACCTTTTCTGAAGTGGAACCTCTGGACTGATTGGTTCCAGGTAGTATCAGCAACCCACTGTCTGAATTCAGCAGCATATTCAGTCACAGAGCGCCTCCCTTGATGCAAATGAAGGAGAGTGGCTTCTGCTGTAGCACATCGATTTGGGTCATCAAAAACTAGGCACATGGCCTCAAGAAAGTCATTTAGATTACCCAAGACTGGACTGTCCTGTTCCAGAAGAGGGGAGCCCCAAGCCAGGGCTTCATCTTTGAATAAGGAAAAAATAAATCCCACCTTCTCTCTTTCGGATGGAAATCATTGAGGTAACATCATGAAGTGCAAACGGCATTGATTTAGGAAACCCCTACATTTTTTGCGATCTCCTCCAAACTTTTCTGGTAGGGGCAAGCGGGCATCTTGTGCAGGTGTAACAGTAGCAGCCGCAACATCTCATGCCCTGTAGCTGGTATACTCACTGTGCATTGAATGAATTTTATTTTTCAGTTCAGCTATCTGGTCCTGCAGCACTTGAATGGTCTGTGCCTGGGTCTGCACATTTCTTGCAGTAAAAGCAACCTGTTGGGCCTGCAGTTCAGCTACCTGGTCCTGCAGCACTTGAATGGTCTGTGCCTGGGTCTGCACAGTTCTTGCAAACAAAGCAACCTGCTGGGCCAATGCAGAATCTGACCCGGCGGTCTCCATGAAAGTGTCCAGATTATTCTGTAATGATATGGAATCACAAGGTTGTGGAGACCAGCAGCCAAGGTCAGCAATAATCCAGTTCAGTAATTTGTAGGTGAAACAGGAACAAGCTTTATTGAAGTGATCAGGAACCACGCAATAATCTGGCAAGGATACAGAGACAGGAAGTGCCTTATATAGGCCAAGAACCAGACAGCTGACCAGACACAGCTGAAGAGACTTAGCTACTGATACTATTGCTAGCAGAGTCAAGCTTATCAGATCTCAATAAAATTCACAAAAGGCAGGCTGGCGCAGTGGTAGGGAAGAGGTATAGCAGCCTGGGGACCAGGGTTCAAAACCCAGCAGAGTCAATTCCTCACATCATGTTAGTTGGTTTAGAGTAGTGTCAAAAGCAAAAACAATGTACTCTAATAACAGCTTATGTTTATTCTAACACTTCTTACCTCTGTTTTCCACATTCACACCATCTATTGACCAATTCACACTGTGTGTGAAATCGCTTAGTATCCCATGATCCCTGTTTTATAGTGTCTGTTTATTCTGGCAACCATATGGTTGTTGTATGCGCATTAATGGTTATGTTGATTAAATGTCGTGTTATATGCTGTTGGTTACTGTGGGGTCCTGACCACATGTGACCCTAGGAGATGCTATGCATTACCCTCATGATGTTGTCTGTTTCCTCTTCAGATGTCCTCAGATTTGCCACAGCCCCTTGCCATACTAGGATCTCTCCACAACACACACATGATATTAATGCACAGTCTTGTCCATTTCTGTTTGTACTCTGTGTATGAAATAAAGTATGATTATGTTATACTGTTATCACTGTTTCTGTGTGTTTGTACCATATCATGCTTTCTAGTTGAGAGAATACAGATAGAATGAAGTGTCATTGTTCAATACATATATCTGTGTGTGTTTACATAGATACATATGCTACATTAATCTGTACCTTGCCAATATACATGTAGGTGCAAGTCGGAGGGGTGTGAATTCTGAAATCATGTCTATAGACATGCAGGGTTGTATATAATGACTTGAAGGGCTCAACTTGAATGATATGAATCGACATTCATGATTATGTAGTAATGTAAACGCAGATTGAACAGAATAGTTACACCACTAACTGATGGTGCTGAGCACATCTGACTTTCAGGGTAATTTACTTGTTACATGGTAAATATCCAGGATTACACAAACATTGAGTGAAAAAAAACGGTTTAATTGTTCACAAAGCCACACAGTGACAAATTACCACAGGCCTGCTCAGTATCATGGTTGAGGTGGGTAGGATACAGAGTTCCAGTAACACACGGAAATAGGGACATGGGGCCAGAATGCAGGCAGGGGGGATGACATTGGTATAGATGATCAGTTGAGGGTGGGATATACAGTGCATCATCCAACATGAGGCAATATCAGTTATATTATTAAATATATCAGGATAACATTCAATATTCAAACCCAACAATACAGAAAGAGATATGCTCATGGGGAGAAGTAATCTGTAGTCTTGTGTGTGCGCGCAACACACACTCCTATGCAACTGCAGAGGTAGAAGTGCTCAATCAGTCAATGTTAGAACCCCCTTAGGTCATGTCACTGGAAATGGCACTATGAGAGAAGACTCTACATACCTAAGTTTGGACACTCAGATGGGAACCTGACCAGGACCATATCAGTGTGTTCAAACTAATTTCATGTGTTAGCAGCACTACCAACAAACTGGCCAGTTCGAGGTGTATTCTGTTCTGTGAATGAGCATCTCTATTATCTGCTGTTGCATATTCATAACTGAAGGTAAACGGAACCTCATTAACAGTTATGTTCCAAGGCTAGAGTTTCTCTTCCCCATATGTACAGGGAGTATCACATCAGCACTGAGGAAGAGATCTGGAAGGAAGTATGATACAGGCTTCCCAATAGTCCAAGTAGAGGAGAGAATGGCATATCTAAAGCAATAGGTACATATAAATCGATGTAGAGGATGTGATATCACACCCGATGCAACACATGATGACTGACATATGAACATACATGATGCAATGTGACAATAGCATAGTCCTGGAATGTGGGAATGCTCATCATTCCTTGTTCTGACCGTGGAAAGGGACTCATCATTGTGATCTGAAACATACAAGGAACATGTCAATATTTACATTGCACATGCTCCTGGAGCGCTTACTTCGCCACTTACAGTGGTTATAAAAAGTCTACACACTCCTGTAAACAAATTAGCCAATGAAAAATCATTTCAGAACTTTATCCACCTTTAATGTGACATATAAACTGTACAACTCAATTGTAAAACAAACTGAAATCTTTTAGGTGGAGGGAAGAAAAAACAAAGAAAACTAATGGGGTTGCATAAGTCTGCACACTCTCTTATAACTGGGGATGTAGCTGTGTTCAGAATTAAGCAATCACATTCCAAATCAGGTTAAATAGGAGTCAGCATACACCTGCCATCATTTAAAGTGCCTCTGATTAACCCCAAATTAAGTTAAGCTGCTCTAGTTGGTCTTTCCTGAAATGTTCTTAGTCGCATCCCACAGCAAAAGCCATGGTCTACAGAGAGCTTCCAAAGCATCAGAGGGATCTCATTGTTAAAAGGTATCAGTCAGGAGAAGGGTACAAAAGAATTTCCAAGGCATTAGATATACCATGGAAAACAGTGAAGCCAGTCATCATCAAGCGGAGAAAATATGGAACAACAGTGACATTACCAAGAACTGGAGCTCCCTCCAAAATTGTTGAAAAGACCAGAAGAAAACTGGTCTGGGAGGCTACCAAGAGGCCTACAGCAACATTAAAGGAACTGCAGGAATATCTGGCAAGTACTGGCTGTCTGGTACATGTGACAACAATCTCCCGTATTCTTCATATGTCTGGCGTATGGGGTAGAGTGGCAAGACGAAAGCCTTTTCATACAAAGAAAAACATCCAAGCCAGGCTGCATTTTGCAAAAAACACATCTGAAGTCTCCCAAAAGCATGTGGGAAAAGGAGTTATGGTCTGATGAAACCAAGGTTGAACTTTTTGGCCATAATGCCAAAAGATATGTTATGCACAAAAACAACACTGCACATCACCAAAAGAACACAGTACCCACAGTGAAGCGTGGTGGTGGCAGCATCATGCTTTGGGGCTGTTTTTCTTCAGCTGGATCTGGGGCCTTAGTTAAGATAGAGGGAATTATTTTTCAGTTCCAAATACCATTCAATATTGGCACAAAACCTTCAGGCTTCTGCTAGCAAGCTGAACATGAAGAGGAACTTCATCTTTCAGCATGACAACGACCCAAAGCATACATCCAAATCAACAAAGGAATGGCTTCACCAGAAGAAGATTACAGTTTTGGAATGGCCCAGCCAGAGCCGAGACCTGAATCCAATTGAGAATCTGTGGGGTGATCTGAAAAGTGCTGTGCACAGGAGATGCCCTCGCAATCTGACAGATTTGGAGGGATTTTTCAAAGAAGAGTGGGCAAATCTTGAAAAGTCAAAATGTGCCATGCGGATAGACACATCCCCAAAAAGACTGAGTGCTGTAATAAAATCACAAGGTGCTTCAACAAAGTATTAGTGTAGGGGTGTGCATACTTATGCAACCATGTGATTTTCTTTTTTGATTTTTTCTTCACTCTACCTAACAGATTTCAGTTTGTTTTTAAATTAAATTGTCCAGTTTATAGGTCACATTAAAGGTGGAAAAAGTTCTGAAATGATTTATCTTGGTCTCATTTTTTTACAGCACAGAAACATGACATTTTAACAGGGGTGTGTAGACTTTAGACCTTTTCGATCCACTGTTCCGATATATGTTGCTCATTTCATACAAACGTCTTCACTGTTCTTTCCCTACATATGAAACGAGCTACTCATCTGGCTAATAATGTAGGAATATCACATAGATTACACATTAATGCATCTTTGGAGAGCCAAATGTGGTGTTTTACCTTGGACGCAGTCCCAAGCTCATCCACGAGGTGATTTGTTCCACCAGGACACGTGCGCTGTGGATCATCATTAGTTATCACCACTTACCTATCTGATGTATTCTGGAAAGAGATAGGACGATATTAATAAAGTGATTGATGTGTTATTTGTGTCCTTCAGCATACGTGGCCATATTATTACACAAATACTCACTATGTAGTTCACATTGATGTAGCAGTTCTGTTGCTGGTCATGTTTTTCCATGTCTAGGTTGTTGAAAGAAGAGTTGACACACGACAGCAGCTCTGTAAGGTTAATATGATGTTAGGATTACAGTCACAAATTAGACAAAGTATGTGTTCTATTCGTATTGGATATCTCTTATTAATAAGAAGTCATTGCCGGTAGTGAGTTATGCCATGTTGCTACAGGGTGCCAAAATCTGGATTTCGGCATGGTCTCATGTAAACAAGTCTAAAAAGCTGTGTCTGGATATATTTCAGTAGTAGTCACCTCTCCAGCCAGTCAGCAGCAGCCACTATGTTGGGTTTGGCTGGTGATCCATATTGGATCAAACTGAATAAAGTCGAATCATGAGGAAATAACCAGAGGACTCGGTTTTGTCTTATCGTGACTGGTTCTTGATCTCCAAAGTATGTGTGTATGGTATTTATCTATGACATTTTGATACCATTTCATGTAATTTGGCAGGATCAGACAATGTGAACAATCCTGGTCCTTAGAGGTTGTAGGTGACTTTAAAAAGGGATTGGGTATATTTTTACATTAAAAAAACAAACAGGCATTAGGGGCTATCCTGGATAAATAGAGAGGGAGTATTGATCCAGGGATGAATACGATCACCAGTATCTGGGGTCAGGAAGGAATGTTATATTTTTCTGCCCTGTGTAGACAATTGTCAAACTTTCAGTTTTTGTTTTCTGTTACTTCCTCTGGATCAATTAACAATAAATAGGCGTATCGCAGATCATAGATCTATAGAGGTTAAACCTGATGGACTAAAGTATTTTTTTCTATCTAAATTACTAGATAACAATGTAACGTGGGGCATATATACATTGACATAGTGGGATATATAATCCACTCAAATTATCTATGCTATTGATGTTTATAACCGTCAGTACTTAAGATGTGTATGGGAATGTGTGCTTACTTACCTGTAACTGATCATGTGGCTTGTTCCAGTGTACAAACATCGCCAACGTCAGGGAACTCTCCTCTACTGTAAACTGGTTGGAATTCTGTATGACAAGGGCGATGGATAAAGGTGGATTTGGGAGTTAGGCACAATCCAGATACATTAGACTGTGTTCCATGCATATTGGGTATGTACTTACATGTGAAGTACTCACGAATTAGGCGGGCACGTTGTTGTGACCCCTGCAGATTATCCACTTCAGGGGGAAATAAAGGCTCTTCCTCCCCATGTAGCGGAGCCGCATCAATGTCCCCCAGACAGTTGGCATGTACTGCTATATTGTGCAGACAGCAGCAGGCAACGATGATGCGACCAACTTTTTGGGGCTTGTATTGTAGAGCACCCCCAGTGGAATGTAAACATCTGAAGTGCATCTTTAGTACACCAAAGGTGCGCTCAATTACATTCCGGCAGGTTTTATGCACAGCATTATACAGCACCTCTGCCCGAGTATGGGGATTGCTCACAGGGGTCAACAACCACGGCAAACACCCATATCCTGCATCACCTGGTGGAAATAAAATATGATGTTGATATGAATAGGATGTTGTGATGTTTGACAAAGCATATGCCCAAAGATCATCATCATGACCTATCAACACATCCCTGTGGCTAATACACAGTTAAAGATATATGTAAGGGAGATGGATCATGAATGCATCTGATAGGATAATTAGTAGTGTATTAACACATGTATTCTATATGAAGCTTCAGATCAATTACAATGTGATTTCCACAAATGTAAAATCCAGATGTTCACGCCCACAGGACGCTTACATGAGGCGGAGATACAAGGGAAATACAACAGGGTACATATTGCGACCCTTCTGGTAGAGAGCAGGAAGTCACTGTTGCAGTTCTTGTACCGAGCACATGCCAGAGGTCTGAGGTGAAGCGTGATAGTGTATTCTTGTGAACGTAAATGTGATGCTAATTCAGGTGGAATTTCCCAGGGGCGTACACGATCAAACGCAAATGCCAAAAGACCTTGGAGATTTTGATAACTTCAAGGTAAGCTAATTCATGTTTATTCCGGGATATATTCATGCAAGAAAAAGTTTGCCAAACACTATTAATTCTCCTCTATCAGATGAATTCTGAAGTCATCTCACTTACATAGCCCTTCCAATAACACACAACACGTTATGTAGACTAGAGATGTCCATGTCACAGGATACAAGGGAATGCATCAGAACATAAACCTAATGATTGAAATCAATTGTGGTTTTTGTCATATGTTGTTGTGAACTGCATACTGTTTGGCCAAGCTAACACAGGGTTATGGCCAGCAATGAGCTATTATGTACTGGCTTTGTGAGTATTACTCCGTAATGCACATGTGAACATCATAGCAATAGAGGGAAACATGATGTACCGTATGTGTTATTGTATCCAGTCATAGTAAGATATGGTTGACTGCCATTACTAATGTGTACTCACCCAGTAGCCATCCGGATGGAAATCTGCCGGACTCAAATATGTCACATAATCCGGATGCACGCAGGATATAGGCGTCGTGAGCACTTCCCGGGAAGCCTGCATACACACCTTGTATGCGCATGTTCGCATCGCAAACAACCTGGACATTGATTGAATGATAATGCTTACGATTTCTGTACAGCGCTTCTTGCTCTCTAGTAGGTATCAGTGCCACGTGTGTACAGTCAATAGCACCAAGCACATTGGGGATACCTCCTAATTGGAAGAAATTGAACTTCACCTTCGAGATCTCTTCAGCAGTGTTAGGGTAACTGATGTATCTGGCAGCTTTCCGACCAATAGCACGGAGGAATGCACTCAGACAATTCGAGAGGCTTGGCTGAGACATTCCTCCGGCTATGCTCAGGGTGGTCTGAAAGCTACCAGAAGCAACGAGGTGTATTGCAACTAACATCCGTGTCATTCCTGGGATGGCTCTGGCATGAGGCGCAGCCTGGGCAGGCGCTTTAGGGAGGAGAGGAGCCATCATCGCTGGAGGCTGGAGCAGCATTTGATCAGGCTGCTGGGAACGGGGCGGTCACCAGCCAACAGCAGCCTGGCCCCTCCTCTCCTTCCACCATGTCTCCGCCGCCACCACCACCAGTGGTGCCACTACCTCCTCCAGCTCCCCCACCACCAACAGGTCCTGTGCCCAGGCGGAGGAGGACCTAGGGGCTGTGGACATAATTGTGCCTTCTCAACAGCACTCCTCAGTGACCATCTATTGGTCACAATGCTGACCTCATCTAGCCTGGCTACAGAGTTTTGGATCTTTGCCTATGTGATGGTGATATTTTGTATACAGATGGCTACCTCCCATCACATGGTCCATGATCCTCTTCTCTGTGGACACGTAGGGTTCGGTTGAACATGCCACCAATTGATGGTCACTGGGGAATGCTGTTGGGAAGGGATGCTGCAGTCCCCTTTTTTTTAGGCCCTTAGACTTAAGGTTTTCTCTTTGTTTTTCTTTCCATTCGTTTTGTTTTAGGTACAATTTAGGCCCATGAAGGCATCTCCTACATCTGCAAGCATTGTGGAGGAATTATATGAGGCGTAAGGTTTTCCAAGTGCCTCTCAGGTAGACATTACTCCAATGACAGCCCCCTCCTTAACATGTAGCTCCCACAATCTTAAAGCTATCATATTGCCAGATATCTCAGACATGATTATTGTTAGCTGAAATGTAGACTAATACCTCTATGGCAGTGGACTTGCAAAGTCTCACAATGGCATGTTAATGACAGCCAGCATTAACATATGCACTAATAAAGCATGTGATCCTGACCTCAATATCGATCTGAGAACAGATCCTTGGGTCTGATATAAGAAACAGTGAATGTGGCTGCTGACCTTTGTGTCCTGTCCATATTAATGGGTATTTGCCCATATTACTCATTATCCAGAGACCTAATGTAGCTAATAGTTAGTAATGCTTGCAGATGGGAATCAGGTGAGTTGGTATATTGGTACAGTATTTAGCACTTTACTGTACATGCATTGTCATTATTTTTTTTCTATCCTCCTCCGCCTTTTTGTTTTTTGTTGACCATTCATTTTTGTGGGCAATTTCACACACCACACTGTATGTAAGAAACTGGATTGGATTACACAGTCCAGAGGTTGAATCATTTGTTCAATTGAACAGATCCAGACAAGTTGTAAGTGCCATGCACTCTAATGGTTTCTTCAGTTAAATGGGGTGATTTGTGATGATCCTTTTTCTCATCATATTCCGGTGGCAGCGGTGTACTGACCGCATGTGACCCTGGTAGGTGCTATGCATCATGCTTATTCTAGACTATTAGATTGACCCCTGTAGGTATCCCCTTTTTTTTATTTAGCCCCTTGCTCTCTCAGGACCCGCCCACACCACACCCATGATATTAATGCACAGTCTTGACCACTACTGATTGTGGTCTGTGTCCAAAAATAAAGTTTGGTTATACCGTTGTGTGAATGCACAGTCTTGACCACTGCTGATTGTGGTCTGTGTCCAAAAATAAAGTTTTGTTATACCGTTCTGTGAATGCACAGTCTTGACCACTGCTGATTGTGGTCTGTGTCCAAAAATAAAGCTGTGTTATCCTGTTCTCCCCATGTCGGTGTGTTTACAATGGTTGGGGTTAGGGGACATCCACATGCATCACATTAGTGTCACATTACTATAGCTGTAAACTAATGAGCATAGTTAACCTGCAATTGATCCATACATACCAAGAGGAATAATAGTCCTAATAGCATTAGATATCATATAATGCATCTAATTGATCTACAATCTAGGTATAATAAAGGGTTAATGCACAGGCCAAGTACAATTAGCGGGACTGGGGAGTAGGAACATTCCCCTGAGGGCCTAACAGGATAATGATAGGTGATACTGCAGTGGCTTGTCAGTTCCTTCTCAAGTGATTTGGGATTTGTCCATCCACTCTGCTTTCACACGCACTTCCCCAACATCACTTAGCAATCGAAACTAATGTAAATTGATGAATAGCAAAACATAATGGGAGGTCAACAAATGGGAATGAATGGACCTTTTTTGCACATGGCCACCAGCAATGGCGTGGGACTTCCTTGGATAAGAGTAGTGGCGATTACCCCTGATGGAGGTGAGTTGGCTGGTGCTCATTGTGCCTCTGCAAACCCTCTGTGTGTGTTTGCTGCCCTTGTGGGTGGGAGACTGAAAGCAGAGTGACAGCAGAACTGACAATCCACTCCGGTCTCACCAGCATAGGAACCTTGTAAGTAAGGAGTGACAGAGGGTCAGAGACAGTCAGACCCGACTGAAAGACCAAACAAGAGGTATTATGTATTTCAATGAAGCTGTGAGCTATCCCATTAAGGGCCATTGTGGGTGGGAGAGTGAAAGCAGAGTGGACGGCCAAATCCCAAACCACTGGAGAAGGAACTGACAATCGACTCCCGTCTAACCAGCATAGGAACCTTGTAAGTAAGCAGTGACAGAGGGTCAGAGACAGTCAGACCCGACCAAAAGACCAAACAAGAGGTATTGTGTATTTCAATGAAGCTGTGAGCAATCCCATTAAGGGTCATTGTCGGTGGGAGAGTGAAAGCAGAGTGGACGGCCAAATCCCAAACCACTGGAGAAGGAACTGACAATCCACTCTGGTCTCACCAGCATAGGAACCTTGTAAGTAAGCAGTGACAGAGGGTCAGAGACAGTCAGACCCGACCGAAAGACCAAACAAGAGGTATTATGTATTTCAATGAAGCTGTGAGCAATCCCATTAAGGGCCATTGTGGGTGTGAGAGTGAAAGCAGAGTGGACGGCCAAATCCCAAACCACTGGAGAAGGAACTGACAATCCACTCCGGTCTCACCAGCATAGGAACCTTGTAAGTAAGCAGTGACAGAGGGTCAGAGACAGTCAGACCCGACCGAAAGACCAAACAAGAGGTATTGTGTATTTCAATGAAGCTGTGAGCAATCCCATTAAGGGCCATTGTGGGTGTGAGAGTGAAAGCAGAGTGGACGGCCAAATCCCAAACCACTGGAGAAGGAACTGACAATCCACTCCGGTCTCACCAGCATAGGAACCTTGTAAGTAAGCAGTGACAGAGGGTCAGAGACAGTCAGACCCGACCGAAAGACCAAACAAGAGGTATTGTGTATTTCAATGAAGCTGTGAGCAATCCCATTAAGGGCCATTGTGGGTGTGAGAGTGAAAGCAGAGTGGACTGCCAAATCCCAAACCACTGGAGAAGGAACTGACAATCCACTCCGGTCTCACCAGCATAGGAACCTTGTAAGTAAGCAGTGACAGAGGGTCAGAGACAGTCAGACCCGACCGAAAGACCAAACAAGAGGTATTGTGTATTTCAATGAAGCTGTGAGCTATCCCATTAAGGGCCATTGTGGATGGGAGAGTGAAAGCAGAGTGAAAGCAGAACTGACAATCCACTACGGTCTCACCAGCATAGGAACCTTGTAAGTAAGCAGTGACAGAGGGTCAGAGACAGTCAGACCCGACGAAAGACCAAACAAGAGGTATTGTGTATTTCAATGAAGCTGTGAGCAATCCCATTAAGGGCCATTGTGGGTGGGAGAGTGAAAGCAGAGTGGACGGCCAAATCCCAAACCACTGGAGAAGGAACTGACAATCCACTCCGGTCTCACCAGCATAGGAACCTTGTAAAAAAGCAGTGACAGAGGGTTAGAGACAGACCCAACCGAAAGACTGAACAGGACATATTCACATACTCCATGTGCCCCATATTTGTGTTCCCAAATGTAGATGTGATGAGCAACATGTATACAAAATAACAGGGTTAATATGACATTATTTTGGGGTTTTTGTGTTTTTATGTAATCAGGTAGTGTGTCTTTAATTTTGCTTTACGTAAGCTGCAGCATGGCTTTTCATTCAAAATGTAACAACTAATTGGTTGTATAATGCCTTTGCTTTGGTGGGGGGAGGGGATGGTGAAATCAATTGTAATGGCCTTCCATGCTTTTCCTCTGTTAAACTCACTTTTACATTTTTAAGTTGTCTGTACGTAATGCGTAAACCATTTTACGGGTGTTTTTAGTGCACTTAGCGATTTTGCGAGATACGAGCGTCTACGCAAGGAATTCTTTTCCGCTACTTACTACGTAGCGCTTTTCGGAGGCAAATCTCGGCAAAGGAGTCCGAAATTACACAAGTCAATCGCAAGTCAATCGCAAGTCGACTCGTATTACGTAAATCGCGTTACGATGCGCATTTGCGAGATACGATTTCATACGCAGCTCGAATTTAATAGGGCCCTCAGCTTCCTTCCTTAACTGATCATTTTTTTCTGCATATTTCTGCTACAATTCCTGGATTTTCTTTTCTTTTTCTTTCAGTTCATTTTGTAGCTCCTGTACCTGTGCTATAATAGGCACCTGTTCTACCTTTTTGAGCCTGCAAATTTTGAATATCCATTCTTAATGAGAAATTTTCTTCTTTCAATATTCTTAACTCTTCTTGTTTGTTTTCCCCCTCTTTGAGTCTGGCCACTAAAAGTTAATTCACTGTTTTGACATTTTCATATTTTTCTTGATTACTCTTCTGCATTTGTTAATTAATTATTTTTAGCCTGTAATTTCTTGATTTGTAATTGCAACTCCTTGTTGGGATTATGCAGGGTTTTGTATTCCTTAACTTTGTTGGACACTTTTGCCAGCTCATTCTGAAGTTGCTCATCAAGGGATCTTATTCTTTGCAACTGGTAGGACTGAACTGCCATGGACAACGGTCTACTCTTTGGATATACTTCCTGCATGATCTGCTCCTGGAGAGCCAACAAATGATCCAAAGTTAGATCCTGAGGCATCAAAGCTTTCCATTTTTTAAACCTTCTCGACACCTTGGCCTAGTAGTTATCCATCCTGCTGCTTGCTACTGCAGTTGCTGTCTTAGCTTATTGATGAAGAAATCCCACCGCTTGCCATCAGTTATTATGATCTGCTTCTTCAGTCGGGCTTGATAAGGCTTTTGTGGCCAAACCCACCCAGCAGATCTTTTGGGTAATTTTGAACCCTTCACCAAGACAGCTTCTCTTAAAATGTCCTTACTCTTTATGCAGCATTTAAAAATAATATGAACTCAGGCTCAGCATTATAATCATTTGCAAGGCATCACAACATCCACTTCAGTCATACAGTTATATTACCTCTCTTTTCTTTAGGAGTATATGTCTTCAAGATGTCACCTTCTTTTTCTATAGGAGCATATGTCTTCGAGACATGTCACCTTCCCTTTCTTTTAGGAACATATATCTTCTTTAAGATAATCACCACAGCAGTAACACCATTACATCTCTCTCCACCGTGTAACTGAAACTCTCAACTGCCTAACTCTGACAGTTACAGACTGACAATACAACATTCTAAACTATTTAACACTTTGTGAACCAAACATGCAACTTACAGAATCAAACACCACAAGTCAATCACACATAGGGAAGCAACATAACATACAGTAATTAACATAACATAATATAACACAGCATAACATAACATACAATAATTAACATACATGTGGCAATTAACTTAATATAACATTGAATATTTATAAACAGACTTAGCCCAGTCCCACACCATCGGATCACATGAGTCCCAAGAACTGGTGGTCAAAAGGATCATGACAAGACCTATTAGTAAGATATATTCATTTTTCGAAGAAGTTTAATTTGTAATATTATTATTTAAATATCCCAAATGTGTACGGATATTACCCAACACAAGGATCTCTAACCAAGAAAACCTTTCTAGATGGTATTTACTACAAAGACTTTCCAAATGTAATAAAAAGCCATTAACATATAGGTCACCAATTTTACAAATTATTTTTCTTTTCAGGTGAGAGGAATCAAACTCCTTTTCCTCATATTGTAGAAGCTCATTTGGGGCCCCCAAGGAGGAATAAACAGAAATATTCCTCTTCTCCCTATATGTTTACCAACATTTAATCAATGTTTTTATTCTTCTTGGGACATTTGCAAACTTTGCAGCCTCATACTTTATCATCCATATTATAAGATTAATGGGAATGGATTGACACATAGCCTCTTCTATATCTCTCCATATAAAATTTGCAACTGCAAAATTCCAACCCACCATACGTGATAACATAATAAAATGATGAATGTATTTAATCCTGGGATAATCTAACCCTCCTCTTTCATATTTTCTCTTTGTGATTTTAAAGTTGATCGTCGGTTTCTTTATATTATATATATACATATATATATATATATATATATATATATATATATATACTAGCGACTTGCCAGTAAAAAAATGACGGCAATGTGATGTATATGTTTGTGAAGTTGTTTAGTTATTTAAATATATTTTTGACCCTTGTAAGTATTGTGATATGAACATGTATTTTTGTAAAACGTTGATGTAATGGTTTTTTAAAATGAATTTTGTATCTGTAGAATTGTTCACTTTAATATACATAGAATCCAGAGGAAAGTAAAAAGTAAAAAGACTTTTTGAAACGTGCCGAATTTTAACATGAAGTTTAAAATATATGTAAGGAATAACCTTGAAAGTATATATTTTTAAAATTGAACTTTATTTTTTATGTAACTTTGGAATTTTTGCAAAACATTTGTGTAATTTTGAACATTATAAACAGGAACATAGTAAATACATTTTGTAACATAATTTTGAATTAAAAGTATTAACATTTGAATGTAAAAACAGTTTAACTTTAAATTAATCAGTATTAACATGCAATTTGTATCAGAATAATTGTTAAGTTTAATATACATTGAATGTAGAGGAAGGCATACAGTAAAAACTCTCCTTAAACCGTACGTAATTAAAGTAATTCATTACTGAGCACATAAACTGGCGATAAACATGAATGAAACATTAACATAGTGACTTAACATTTTAACATAATTTTTCATAGAAATGCAAGGCAAGTATTTTGTGAGGCGAATTATCCATAAACATGACTTCCATTAATTATGACTGAATTAAACAACCAATTGTTTTGTATTTTTGAATGTTTTTCCAAAATGTTTGCATGGCTTTAGTTTGTATCCTGCAAAGTTATAGTACTTCATAGTAGACAATGTTTTTAGTAAAAATACGTCCATCTTCTAATAAATCACCTTGACTTTCATTGTTTTCAATGTAAACTTTAATAGCCTGTGGATTTTTGCAGCGTGACAACGCAACGTACAATTGACCATGTGCAAAAACTGGTTCTTCCAAGAAAATACCCACAGATTTGAAAGTTTGACCTTGTGATTTATTAATGGTCATGGCAAATGCCATAATAATGGGAAATTGTCTTCTTTGAAGTATAAAAGGGAGACTACTTTCACTTGGTGCTAAATCTATTCTTGGTATGAAAACTCTCTCTCCTTTATGGGTCCCAGTTAAAATTTCAGCATCTATAAAATGGTCCTTTAATTGTTGAACAATTAATCTTGTGCCATTGCATAGGCCTTTTTTGGGGTTCATATTTCGCAGTAACATGATAATTGCACCTTTCTTTAGCTGCAAAATATGTGGTGGCATTCCAGAAGGAGTTAAAGAGTTAATGAATTCAGTTGAAAAGTTTGCCATTGTCATCAGCAAGTACAGAATCAGCACTGTGATAATTTCTTTGTGGTGCATTAATTTTTTTTAAGATTTCATTATTGAGTATTAATGCATCTTTATTTTTACACGTCAGTATAACTTGGTTGGCAAGCTCGGAATATTCTTCGTTATTTATGCTCCCTTCAAATATAGCCGATATAATATCTTGTTGACAAATCATATGAGGTGGGATCTCTACAGTGTCGTCAGGTAAATGTAGTATTTTTTCTGTTCTGCCTTCTCCAATTTTAATAAGCCAATCATTGAAATCAGTTTGGCCTTCTGATCTCATATTTTGTTGCAGTTGAAGATGGGTAAAATGTTTCCATACTGTACTTGACTTTATACATGTTTCAATAATGTCTGTTCGATTTCCATGTACAACGACAGGTAATGTTTGTCTAAAATCGCCACCCAACAACATTACCTTTCCACCAAATGGAAAAATATTATCCATGACTTCACGAAGCAAACGGTCAATACATTGGAGGGCATAGCATGACATCATTGTGGCCTCATCTATTATAATTAATTTACATTTCTTCAATTTCTTTGCTTGTAAGGATGTCATGCGAATATCTGACACAGAATTTTCTAAAATAGGCACTAGCAGTTTAAATCCACTATGAACAGTTCTTCCACCTTCTAATAAAAGTGCAGCAATTCCAGTAGTGGCAAAGCCATTGCTATTTTTCCTTGTGCTCGTACTGAACTCATTAATAAATTGTACAAATATGTTTTTCCTGATCCGCCAGGTCCATCAAGATAGAAATAACGCTCTGTCACCATGTCATCATCTATAGCATTTTTAATGGCATGAAATGCTTGCAATTGTAGTGTATTTAAAGTTGCAAGTCTTTCTTCTGTTCTTTCTGCTTGTAGTTGAATGTCATAGTCTTCAAAGTTAATGTCATCTATAAGACCTGGATCAGGCAAATTAAAACTTGCACAACTTAATCCATGAGTTAAAAAGACTTCTTGAATTTCCATTAACGCTTTTAAGTGTGCAATGGGTTCATTGTATCGTCGCATAAAGTCTTCAGCCATATTACTTTTAAAAGTCTCCACAAAGCTAATGCATTTGGAGCATTTGAGAAGATACAAATAAAAGCAAATTGTTCTCTCATCTGTCGTGGCATTTGACATTGTGCTGCTTCTTCTAAACATCTTTCCCACTCTGTATCATCAGCGAGTAAGTTTCTATGTCTTGCAGCTAAATGGAAGGATTCATATACAATGTCATTAACAGTTCTTAATTGTTCAAAACTTTGTGCTCCTGGTACATTTAAAAGTAATATCCGTAAGCAAAAACGTTCAACATCTCTTGGACTGACTGTGTAAATTCGTGGAATTATTTTATTGCCTCTGGTTTTTCTTGCTCTCCATAATCCATTCACAAAAACATAGTGATATGGAATTTCAATATATAAGTATTGTGTTGCTTCAGCATCAGTGGAATTTAATGCAAACCATGCAGTTAGTGTAGTGTGACGATCTTCACTTTGGGCCAATGCATTCATTTCATTTCCAGCATGGAAATAGACTAAATGTCGTTGTGGCAAATGTACTGCTAACCTATATACTGCATGTGATCTATCATGCATTTCAAATTTTAAAAGCCGCCACATAGCTTCTGGCGCATTGACATAGCGAGCATCTACATGAGATGCAAGTTCATCATGTACTAACTCACTACTTTCAGGGTTGTCTGCACTTTTGACGACTACATTAGCTGCATTGTAACCTTTGTAAATATATTTGTAGACATATTTAATGGATTTGATGGAAGTGCAGGCTTCTACGTTGATGTGGGCGTTGTACTTCATGAGTAAATGTGGATTGTAGGGTACTACATATCTATTGTTTACTTTTTTTCCACGAATAATGGCACTATCTCCTTCTCTTCTTTTATAAAGTGGATATCCATCACAATTTGCATATGTTTTGTCTCTATAATCTTTTGGAAAACCTTTTGAACATTGATTATTTTCCATACATGGTGATTGTGGATTAGAGTCTCCACAGGGTCCATGAATCATGCGATAAGTAACAATCTCATATAGTCTACCATATAGTTCTGGATCTGGTAGTTCAGCAACTATGACTGCATCCACTTTGTCCAAAGTATCTAATTTATCTTTCTCTTGAAGTATTATGAGAAGATGTGCATGTGGAAGGCCTCTTTTTTGAAATTCAATGGTATATACATAAGCAAGACATTTGCCAAATAACTGATTTATAGTGAAGTCACGTATTAATTCATTTAATTTGATCTTGAAAACTCTGGCTACTAAATCTGGTCGATCTGAAGCACTTTGTCCAAGAAGTAGATTTTGATTAATTTCTGGCCATTGTGGATTACATGTAAATGTCACAAATAAATCTGGTTTTCCAAATTTTGTCACAATAGCCATAGCATCATTGTATCTTTCTCTCATATTTCGAGGAGATCCTTGAAAGGAAGATGTTAAAATGATGGCTTTGCCAGCTGTCATGTCTCTGCTTGTAGCCACGTCAGCAACATAGTCCATGAGTCCACAATATTGTTCTACACGTAGTTTATCTTGTTGATATTTTATAAAGTTTAAATTATTTGCCTCAACTTGCAAATATGAATCAATAATCCATTGTTGTGTTAGTTTCCCACCACATAAAATTGGATTAAATTAATCTATAATGGCAATTTGAGCAACTTTAAATTCAAGCATAGAAACATTATTTCGGATTCTGGCTTTAGCATTTGGGTAACTGGTAAGGTTTAATTTTGGTTGCCAACCTGCTTCTCCATGTGGGAAAAAGATGGGATATGTCATTGGATCTAAATTTGGACTTAAGATATTAATATTAATAAATGGTTGCTCCTCATTTCTGGGATATACTCTAATGTCTCTTTGAAATGGTGGTTCTCCTTCATCATTCTGAAAGACCATTGCAACCTCATTTGATGTTGGCAAGTTATAACGACGTTTATCAGTATGTCTGTCTCTTTTAAGCACCATATTAACCTTTGGCATGGGTAATTGATGTCTTTGTGCATGAAGTAGTTGTTCATTTTCTACTTCTGCCAATTTTTTGTAAGCTTTACAGTAGGGATTGTTGTCCATAATGTTATTTAGCTGTATGAAAACACTGGGTAAGCATTTTTTATTTTCTTCCATCTGCCTACGTTGGTCAACAGCTTCCATTGTATCTAGGACATATAGTTGAGCAAATTTTCTTTGCTCTCCTTCCTCTGGATGTAAATGTGAAGTCCGATGATAAATTTGTCCTTGGACTTTAAAACAGTAAGGACCATGTCCTGGTACATTAGCAGCCAATGTTGCCCCCATAGATGCAAATGATATGGCACTATTGTAGGATTTTATGTTTGTCTTAAAATTTTTGTAATTTGGAAAAGTAGGTTCAGTCATAATATTTTGTAAATAGGTTGGAAATTGTTTCCTTTCTGGAAGTTTGAACTTTCCTTTTTGATAACAACTAATAAATTGTCCATCTCTGGGTCTCTCCTGTTTAAAATAATAAGCCTCACAAAATTGACATTGAGTACTCATGTCCCCACAACTATGAACCTCTACTGCTAAAGACTTGAGTAAAGGACAATTTGCAAAGCATATCGGATGTTGACTTTCATATTCATCAGATGAAAAGTCATGAAATGTTTCAACAACAGGTTCTAAATGTTTAGTTTTTTTCGTGGATTTTCTTGGTATATGTTGTCCTTGTTTTGTTGAAATGTCCTGTAAGTTTTTAGTAAGAGTTTGTAAATGCTTTGTTTTTGTAGTTGCTTTTTTTGGTCTGTCTTGACTGGTATCTTGTAAAATGTCATCTGATGTTTTAGGAACAGTTTGTAAATGCTTTATTATCTTTTTATTTTTTTTGGTTGTATCTTTCATTTTTGCAGCTGATATTCTTTTATTTGCAAGTCTTTGGCGTTCTTTTTCTCGTCGAATTTCTTTCTCCTCCGGTGTCTGCTGGGCGGCCCATCTCTCTTGTCTTTCTCTAGTTTGACGTCTTTTCTTCTCTTCTTTGGTCTCGTTATTAGCCATATTAATCTGTAAAGGAAAAAAAATAAATGTAATTTTGTATATTTTAATTTGTAATTCCTGTTAAAGATTCTTGTGCACAATTGGTGAAATAAAAGGCAAATCATTAAAGTATCATTTATATTTAGTTAAATTTATAATTCCTGTCCTCACTGGCTAAGAATTTGGCCAATGGAATACTGCTGTAAATAAGCATGTAAGATAATTTTTTTAAATAATGGTTTTGTTTATTAAAAACGTTGTTTGTGGATAGATATTTACCACTGCAAAAGTTCTTTGCTAAAAAAAAAGTGATGTGGTTATTGAGCTATGTATTGCATAGTAGCAATTTAAATAGAATAAGGGAGATAGTAAATTCTTATTTTTATTTTTCTGTTGACACGGATGCAACTGAAAGCAGTTTCTTTAGTTTTATACTTTAGTACTTATTATACTGTACCTTGGTTGAAGTGTGATTTAAATCCGAATGTTTGTTGGTCCTCGGTTCAAAATCGTTGTCCAATGGTGTGGTCCTCTGTTGGAAGTCCTCGTCCGATGGTGTGGTCCTGTGGCGATAGCCCTCGTCCGATGTTGTGGTCCTGTGACGGTAGCCCTCGTCCGATGTTGTGGTCCTTTGGTGAAAGTCCTCGTCCGATGGTCTGGTCCTGTGTTGAAATTCCTCGTCTGCTGGTCTGGTCCTGTGTTGAAAGTCCTCGTCCGATGGTCCGGTCCTGTGGAGAAAGTCCTCGTCCGATTGTCTTCACGCAGTATCTGTTGTAATATAAAATAGAAAATGTTGTTTGAGTGAAATGTCTTTTAAATAAGTAAAAAATGTATGAATTTGACTGTATTGTATCAGTTATGGTTATTTTTTTCTATATTTTTTTTTTTTTTACTTTCTGTACAATCCCACGTAAGAATATGAATTAATTTTGCTATGTGTTTATGTTAGTTTTTGTACAATCCTGTTTTGTGCGCACCACTTGTGGTATACTTATTTAACCTTTATTGGGATGGTTATAGTTAGTGAAACCTGAAATAATATAATTAATGTAGTTTGCTATGTGTTTGTGTTAGTTTTTGACAATCCTGTTTTGTGCGCACCACTTGTGCAAAAGTTATTTATTCTTGATTGTACTGGTTATAGGTTGTTAAACATTAAAGAAGAATGTTAATGTAGTTTCCTATGTGTTTGTGTGATTTTTTGTACAATGCTATTAGCTGCGCAACACTTTTGTTATTCTTATTTTTGCTTCTTTGTAAGGCTTATAGGTTGTTAAACATTGAATAAGAAAGTTAATTTATTTTGCTATGTGTTTGTGTGAGTTTGTTCCAATTCTGTTTTGTGTGTAGCAGTTTGGGTCTCATTCAATTGCGATTTTGCTAATTGAATGGTGCCCTAAATAAGCACATAGCATATTTTTTTAAAGAAGTTTTTAGTCAGTGAAAAACTTTCTTTTAGATAGATTTTTAGTAACTAAAAACTTCTTTAAAAAAAAATGTTATGTTCTTATTTAGAGCCCTATTCAATTGTGCAAATTGCAATTCAATGAGGGCCTTTGTGTGTAGCATATGTTGCATATGTTGCATAGTTTGCCACTCATTCAATTGCATTTTTTAAAATGTAATAGTACTCTAAGGCCGTCCTTGAATTGCAATGTTGAAAATTGAATAGAGTTGTAAATAAGCACATCACATATATTTGTTAAAGAAGTTTTTACTTATTAAGCATCTATCTAAAAGCAAGGTTTTCACTAACAAAAAGTTATTTAAAAAATATATGTTATGTGATTATTTGGATCCCTATAGAATTAGCAAAATGGCAATTGACTAAGGGCCTAAAAGTGCTTATTTATAGCCATATTTAATTGTCCAAAATAGCAATTGAATGAGGGCCTTTGGTTACTGCATTTGTTATATTGTCAGCTCCTCATTCAATTGTGTTTTGACCAATGGAATAGAGCTCAATATCAGCACAGAGCATATTTTTTTACGGAATTTTGTATTTAGTGAACTTGTATCCAAAAGCAACGTGTTCACTAAATAAAAAGTTCCTTTAAAAAATATGCTCTGTGCTTATATAGAGCCCTATTGAAATGGGCAAATCACATTTGAGTGAGGCCCTTGGCCATTAAAGATATATAGGTCCTCATTGAATTGCAATTTTGCCAATTGAAGAGGGCTCTATATAATCACATAACATATTTATTGAGCAAAGTTTTTAGTTATTGAAAACCTTGATTGTGGTTAGAAGTTCAGTAACTAAAAAGTTCTGTATAAAAAATATGTTATGTGCTTATATAGAGCCCTATTCAATTGAGGAAGTCGCAATTGAATAAGGCTCATGGTTCTTTCTTGTTTATACTTAATACTTTACCTTGATTGAAGTTTGGAATGACAGACGGTCCCCTCCTGCCAATCTGAATCTGCCGGTCTTCTTATAGTGTCTGTTTGAAAAAGAAAGTCAAATAGTTATTTGTATATTTATTATTTTTTATCTAGCAAAGCATGGCCTTTTGAGCATGTAATGTCTTGCTGTATCTTACCTCTTCTTCTTTGTTGGTGTTCTTTAAAAGGGATTGTGCTTCACAGTGCACGGTGCAAATTGTTGAGTGACGCTGTTGATGCAGAGTCTGTTTGAATATTAAAAGAAATAGAAAGATTCAGCTTTATATGATCTATTGAATTGCAGTAAATTAATGTCATTTAAATATACTTCTGTAATTATTTTCAATTGACCTTATTTTTTGTTGGGGGCTACACACATATGTCACATACATGAAGCACATTCTATAGTTTAATGTAATTATTTTGTGTACGTGTGACATATCAGTATACATGACTCATATTTAAATGGTTAAAATAACTTTATATTTTTTTCTCCAACACACATAAATGTCTGTGTGTGAGATGTAACTATAGATGATACACATATATGTGCATGTGACATATCAGTATACATGACATATAATGTCATTTAAATGTAGTTGTTTACTGATTTTGTTTTAAGCTAATTTTGTTGCAGTGGCAATACACATAAATGTGCGTGTCACATATCACTATACATTATACACATATATGTCCGTGTCACATGTCACTATGAAGGGGCAATACACAGAAATGTGCGTGTCACATGTCACTATACATTATACACATATATGTCCGTGTCACATGTCACTATGAAGGGGCAATACACATAAATGTGTGTGTCACATGTCAATATACATGATACACATATATGTCCGTGTCACATGTCACTATGCAGGGGCAATACACATAAATGTTCGTGTCACATGTCACTATACATTGTATACATATATGTGCGTGTCACATGTCACTATACATTATAGACATATATGTGCGTGTCAGATGTCACTATACATTATACACATATATGTGCGTGTCACATGTCACTATACATAAACCTCTGTTTAATATAGAATTATGTTTTTTTGTTGTTTTGTTAAATTAACCGCATTTTTTTTGTGAGCCTATACATATACACTACATAAATCCTAGTTTATTTTTTTATTTGTTTTACCTGTCCTGATAATAAAATGTAATATATTATAGCTTACCTCTCAGTTGTAATTTGCACAATGCAAAGTAGTAAATTAGTAAAGAATTGTCTTCTCAAGTAAAAGCAGCACTTATCTCAGAAGTCACTCCGTTGATCACCTGAGGAGAAATTTATTTTTTTGTTTGAAATAGGCAGTATTTCTAAACTTGTAGAAAGTTCTGGAAAGTGAGACCGTTAGAACGCAATACGCATGCGCTATTTGCGTTCCAGCTTACAATTTGCGTTCCATCCGCCATTTTCTGCGTATTACTGTTCAAAATGGTGTTTAATATGATTGTGATACGTTCCGCATAGTATGTGTTTCATTATTGCGAGTAAGTGTAGTGTAGTTACGTCTGAAGCCTCGTTTTCGTTTTGTTCGTCGGCCATTTTTTCTCTCGCTTAGGGATGTATTAGTGTCTAAAGTGTTTTATTTTGATTTAAATGTAGGTGTAACTTGTTTTTTTGAGGTGCTGGCTGGTTCCTCTTGCTGTAGGTAAGCTTTTTATGTGTTTGTTGTGTGTCTTTGTTAAGTTTTAAATGTTTGTATGTCGGCGTGTTGCGTCCGATGTTTGCGAGGTCGTAATGTGTGGTAACGTGTCTCGTATGGTGTTTGCGTGTGTAGCCTCGTTTTCGTTTTATTCGTCGGCCATTTTTTGTGTCGCTTAACAAATTATTTAGTGTGTAAACTCTTTTATTTTGAGTGCAATTAAGTTGTAAGTTGCATTTTTGAGGTCCTGGGTGCTTCCTGTTTGTGTAGGTAAGGTTTTTATGTATGTGCTGTGTGTATGTATTGTGTTTTTTATTTTGTAATGTTCGTGAGTTGCGTCCGAGTGTTGCGAGGCGGTAATGTTTGTGAACGTGTGTCGTATGTTGTTTGCGAGTGTCGTAATGTGTTGCGACGTGAACTTTGCGAGATTCGCAGTTGTTTGGGTTGGGAATTTGTGTTGTGAATTTTGCAAGGGTCGCAGTTGCTGCAACTGAAGACCTCGCGTTGCGAGCCCGCAGCGTTAGCAACAACTCGTATGCTCACAACTATATATGTATATATATATATATATATATATATATATATATATATATATATATATGTTTATCCAATAACAGTTCTAGACCTTTCAAAATGTAGTTTGGTGTCCCTCCTGGAATATTTCTAAATATAAATGTTATTTTAGGAATTATACAAGCTTTTACAATAGCTATTCTGGCCATCCAAGACATTTTTATATCTTTCACTCATGGAGCTTCATTCTTATCTGATTACTCACTACCATTAAATTATCCTTTAATATTTTCTTTATCTCAAAGGAAAATTGTATTCCTAAATGCGTAATACATTTTGAGTTTCAGTTATATGTATATAGTTGTTTTAACCTTGTTGTTCTCCTTTCACACCCTTATTGATATATAGATATTATTGATGTCGCGAACATAAAATTTTCGGTTCGCAAACCACGAACGCGAACCGCCGCAAATGTTCGCGAACCGGCGAACCCGGCGAACCGCCATAGACTTCAATGGGCAGGTGGATTTTAATTCCCACAGGGAGTCTTTCTGGCCACAATAGTGATGGAAAAGTTGTTTTAAGGGGACTAACATCTGGACTGTGGCATGCTGGAGGGGGATCCATGTCAAAACTCCCACGGAAAATTACATAGTTGATGCAGAGTCTGGTTTTAATCCATAAAGGGCATAAATAACCTAACATCCCCCTCCATCATCATCCTCCCCTGTATCTCTTTACCCCCTCCCTCATCATCCTCCCCTGTGTCTCTTTCCCCCTTCCTTATCATCCTCCCACCTCCCTCATCATACTCCCCTGTATCTCTTTACCCCCTCCCTCATCATCCTCCCCTGTGTCTCTTCCCCCCTCAATCATCATCCTCCCCTGTGTCTCTTTCCCCCCTCCCTCATCATCCTCCCCTGTGTCTCTTCCCCCTCCCTCATCATCTTCCCCTGTGTCTCTTCCCCCCCCTCATCATCCTTCCCTGTGTCTCTTTCCCCCCTTCCTCATCACCCTCTTCTGTATCTCTTTACCCTCTCCCTCATCATCCTCCCCTTTATCTCTTTCCCCCCTCCCTCATCATCCTCCCCTGCCAAATCGCAATTGAATGAGGCCCTAAGTATTTACTTGAACTACTTGCTAAGAAATAGTTGTTCTGCTGGAATTTCCAATTTTAATCTACCTGCAAAAGAAGTATTTTTGTAATCTGTAATTTTTTGACACTATTTTCAATCAACATATGTAGCTTCCTTCTGCCAGTCCCTATATTGACATGCTCTTTTTCATGAGTACAATTACAATTCTGAGCGAAACATATAAGGGTCTTATAAGCAATGGTACTGGTTATATCTCAACTATTATCTCCAGATATACTTGAAGCTGATAATTTTACTTATCATCTTCTAAGCTTCCTATGCCCAGCTACATATCTTTTTATCTGGTGCAGATACCACCTCACAGAGCTCTGTAGGCACTTTCACTAATCCTGTAAATGTAATTCTGATTTTTGAGGACCTTTTATTTTTTTATGTTTTTTTTTAACCTAATGTTTTAAAATACTACTTTTTACATATATGTTTTGAGATGAGCTATAGATTAATCATCTACAAAAAAGAAAAAAAAAAAACACTCTTTTGTGGTCACTTATATCTCACAATCTTGTATGCTTAAAACTATTTTTTATTGATTTCTTGTTAAAAGCAACATTTTAAAATATGATTGATTAAAACTGAGCCACTTTTAACCCAGAATTTGACATCACTATTATTGGCTATCTTAATTATCATTTTAAAAAGTGGCTCAGTTTTAATCAATCATATTTTAAAATGTTGCTTTTAACAAGAAATTAATAAAAATATATATTTGTAAGCATATAAGTTTGTGAGATATAAGATTAAGTGAACACAAAAGAGTGTACTTTTTTGTTTCCTTTTGTACATGATTCATCTATGGCTCATCTCAAAACATATATGTAGAAAATCCTGTAAATGTACCTGTAAATGTGGCCATCATTGCTGGCCCACTGATGGTCTAATTCACCAAGACAAAGGAAATGTTGTCTGACTAAAGGCTCATACAATGAACATCATTCATGGTGTCAGTGCTACCATTACCAAATAGATTAATATTTAAAAAAAATGATACAGTAGGTAATTTCTCTGGTGCACTCTTGGACTAAGATCTGATATGAAAATCAATCTTATTAGTAATCCTTAAAACTCAAATTGAGTATTCAACTCTTTTTGAATGAGTTCTTACAATTGAAGATAAGTTGGATATCAAAACAAATTATACATATATATATAGATGATTGAGTACAGGGTCCCGTCAATATATTTCAACTTTACCCACTCACATTAGTGACATTAAAAAAGGAAAATGACCCCAGTCATTCCCTGAAACTACATGGTGAAGTGCTAGTATTGCCTTGCGTATTGATAATTGAAAAGGGAGAATATATTGCCACTTCTATTTTCTTGTTACAAGTATTTTCTATAAAGAAACACTAGCGAATTTGAAGCCTCACAATAATGTTTTCCACACCTTTGGTGCTCATTGCATCCCCTCTACCTTACAGGCCTTGCTATGAGCATCAAAGGCGCATGTGCAAGCCCGTAACTTTTAACATAGCCTTACAGACAAATTGCCATTACAACAACTATTATAGCTGAGTTAGAATAACATTGACTAGGCTATAGTTATTCCATTCAAAAGTGAGTCCAATTAAATTGCAAGGCCACAACTCGATGTCTGCGGGCCTGCTGCACGACCACAGTGGCCGCAACTTACGGTGCTATTCAATTGGCCGGGATCGCAAGTCCCGGCCTGATAGCGCACATCGCAAACCATGCTATCGAAAGTAGCATTTGCAAGCTTGAACATGATTAATGACGCAAGTCCGAACTCCCAGTTAGAAACAGTCAATGGAAACTGGGTCTGATCGTGACTCGTGGTTCAAGCCTGTAGGAGTTTGAAATCCAACCTTCGTTTTTTATAGAAGTCCTACGGGCCTGAATTATAAGTTACGATCGGACCCACAGTCCAGATATAATGCAATATTGTGAAAGCAGTAAATATGATATTCGATTACATGCGAGTCCCATTATATGTATTAACACATTGATTGCCAGGATCAATATAACACAAATTAAACATAAAATCAAGTATTTTTTGGGGCCTATTTGCGAGCTTGAGAATGTTGAGCTATTAATTCTAAGACCTAACATCACTTAACTTTTAATATAAGTACAGTATTGATTTTTTATTTGCTTTTAAAGTGCTCCGGACATGTCATTAAGCCCTTTGTGAGATCTCCTTGGTACCAGTAATTTGTGGTTTGTATAGAAAATGACTTTATTAGGATACTATTGATCCTGGAAAACGCAGATTTTTTTTTTTAAAGTGCTAACTAACTTATTACACAGTGCCAAGATTTCAGTACTTTAAACAATATAGATATTGAAATATTAGATTCTTATTTAAATCAGTCCAGATCCATATATTCCTAGTCTGATATAGTACTGTTAATTTAAATATAGGCAAATCAACTCTCATATATCAGGTTATACTGATGGTCCTGTAAATACAGGATACACTGATAATCACAGCGTTGAACAAGGTTTAGATAAAACAGCACAAAGTGTACATATTATTAAAAACAAACTATATTGTGGGAACATAGGCATTCTATATCTCCAAAAACAGGGTATCTTTTCAGTCAATTAGACAACTATATATTTAAACAGAAAAAATGTCATAGTTGCAATAAGAGTAAAATTTATAAATCTTTAGACAATCAATGTGGGAAGGTAATAACATGTGGCAAACAAAAATACTTGCGATTCAGTTTCCCTCTCTCCACACTCCTTTTTCCTTATAGAAGTTGACAAATGAACCCATTAAGCCATATTGTAGAGATAAGGGCCTGTCCCACTCAAAAACAAGGTGCCAACGGTCCGTGTCATCCTCTTACAGGACTTTTTCTAAGGCTATACTAATCTGGCTTTCACACTGGCGTATAAAGCCCTGTTACTTCCGGGTTTTGCATAATAGCGTATTGACGTTCGCGTTTACGCGATCACTTCACTTCGCAATGTTATGTTCATTTCAATGAACTTTATTTAGCCTCCTTTTTTCAATTACAATAAACTTTATTTAGTGTTATTTCGCAAGTTGAAACCAAAAAACGTTATTTGATCTTGTTTTCCTACATTCAATTAGTCTTTTCTATAGCTTTCATTTACTTAATTCCTCCACTTTATTCAACCTATACTGTTACCTACATATAACCATAAATTTAAATGTTCTATTTTTCAATACTATGTAATATCATATGTGCCTTAATGTGAAATACCCTGAAGGTCGCTAACAAATATGTTTTTTTCAACTTCTAAATAACTATTAAGCATATGTTGAACTAAAGAATAGTAATGTGAAATATCTTTTGCTGATTTATTACATTACATTAAAAGTGATAATACTATAATAAATTGCTATGTTTGTTTGTTGTTAAAATGAAAAGAAGAGGAGTGCTGGTGAATATAACTAAACTAATCTCCGTCATAACAATAATAAAGTGGTGATATCAAAATGGAGTGATTGAAATAAAAAATATTAATTATTGTGTGTCAGTGTCTTACAAAGACTTGAATATTTGATGATAATGAAGAGAACTATACTTAATATAAATGTGAATTACATTCTAAAAATAATATTTTTTTATGTCTATATATAATGAAGGTCATTACGAATATTGAGGAATTATTAAGGTATCCCTATAAGTAGTAAGCTCATGCTACAAAAAAGCTGAATAGGAGTAGCCTTCGTGAGGCCTTTAGGGTATTTACAATCTAATGTGAATATCCATTTACTCTCCATTTGTAATAGGATTTTATCTGTGTCACCTCCTCTTGGACTAATCCATAGCCTCTCTAGAAATTTTCATGGCTTCTGGTTTATTTTCGTGAAAATATTAAATATGTCTAGAAACCGGGGTATCAAAACCCTTTGTGATTAAATACACATGTTCAAGTATCCTTCTTTTCAATTGGCGGAATGTCTTGCCCACGTAACATTTTTGACAAGGGCATGCCATGGCGTATATTACATGAGTACTTTCACAGTTCATGAAACTTTTGACTGGGTATTTTTTGCCTGTGTTTATATCCTCAAAGCTTTTACTGGGCTGAATATATTGACAGGCTCTACAATGACCACATTTAAAAAGGCCCTTGGTTTCTGTTAGCCAATTCCCATTTGGTTTTGTTGGTTTGAAAAAGCTCTTAACCAAAGTATCTTTGATGTTCTTGTTTCTCTTATAAGTTATGCTTGGCTTTTCGGAAATATAGTCGCTCAGTGTTTCATCTTACATGCGAGTCCCATTATATGTATTAACACATTGATTGCCAGGATCGCTATAACACAGAAATCAACCCTAAAATCAAGTATTTTTTGGGGCCTATTTGTGAGCTTGAGAATGTTGTGCTATTAATTCTAAGATCTAACATCACTTAACTTTTAATATATGTACAGTATTTTTTTTTTTTTTGCTTTTAAAGTGCTCAGGACATGTCATTAAGCCCTTTGTGAGATCTCCTTGGTACCAGTAATTTGTGGTTTGACTTTTGCCATTTGCAGGCTTGACGGAGTGAGGGGGTATCGGAGCAATTGAATAGCAATTTGCGATTTTATTGTTCGGAAGTCTTGTTGCTGTGAAAGACCAAAAGCTTGGAGGGGCATTAACTTGTGATTTTAAAAATTGCAATGGATTGCAATGAATTGCAGCCCAGAGCCTTTAAATCGATCAGAGCCCATAAAATGATGCCAAGTAAATAGCAAAATAACTTGGGGGCTCCATTTCCAATTCTGGATCTCTTGAAAGCCTCAATTGAATGAGGCTCAATATATATAAGTAAAATAGTAAACAGGTGCCATATTCAATTGAGGTTTCGGGTGATCCGGTAGCCCGAAGTTGAGGTCGCAAGTTAAATTGCTATTCAATTGGGGACTTTTTGCAGGCTCCGAATGGCTTCCGAGTTGGAGCCTTGAAAAAATGTTGATGGTTAAACTTGTAACTTACAGCCTCCTGGAGCTTTTGATCTCTCAAGGCCACAAGACTTCCGATCACTAAAATCGCTAATTGCTATTCAATTGCAAAAATCGTTCAACACTGCAGCCATTATCAAACTCGCAAACGCCAAAAGTCAGCCCAAAACTTACAGGTTCCAAATAGGACCCGCAAAGGGTTTACAGACTAGTTGGTAGCACTTAAAATGATAATATAAAGACACTAATGCACGTAAAAAAATAGGGAAAGCAATGGAAGGCATTACATTTACACACACAACTACAAAATATCAAGTATTGCAAAAACAAAAATATTAATTTTCCACATAGGTTGTAATGGTCATGCATATGCCAGTAGGAAAAGCCATGCTGCAACAAGCTGAAAGCTATTAAACAATCACTACCTCATTAAATTGCAACACAAATACATGCAAATGGCTGACATATTAACGATTTTATACTCACAGAGGCTCACTGAAACTACACTGATACTCATAGCTCCAGTTGGCGTGACAATCCATCTGCATTTTGATGGAGCTTACCCCTACGGTGCTGTACTTGGAAATTTAATGTCTGTAGTGCCAGGCTCCATCTTAGCAAACGTCCATTTTCTCTGGCTACCTTAGACAGCCAGCACAAGGGGTTATGGTCGGTGGTCACAGTGAATGGTCGCCCATATAAATAATGTTGAAGTTTGCGCAAAGCCCAAACTACGGCCAAACATTCCTTCTCCACAGTAGCATAGGCCGTTTCACGCTGCAACAATTTCCTGCTCAAATACGCCACAGGATGTTCCACTCCTTCATTATCTGTCTGGCTTAGCACGGCCCCTATGCCATACATGGAGGCATCTGTCTGGACCACAAAGGGTCGGTTATAGTCCGGGGCAGCCAATACTGGGGAACAAGCCAGATCTTCCTTTAGGTTCTGGAACGCAGTCTGACAAGCAGGAGTCCAGGTCACTTCCCTAGGCAATTTCTTTTTGGTCAAATCGGTCAGTGGCTTGGCAGTAGTGCTGAAATCCAAAATAAACTTGCAGTAATACCCAGCGATGCCCAAGAAAGCTAGCACCTGCTTTTTAGTCTTAGGGATAGGCCAAGCTGCAATACCCTCTACTTTGGCTGGTTCTGGCCTTAACTTCCCACTGCTCACCCAGTGACCCAAGTACTGCACCTCTGCCTTTGCCCACTGGCACTTATCTGATCTTATGGTCAACCTGGCTTGTTTAATGGCTTGCATAATTCTAGCAATATGTTCTATATGCTCCTCCAAGGTCTGACTAAAGATAGCTATATCGTCCAAGTAAGCCTGAGCATACTCCTGGTGTCCATGTAACAATTTGTCTACCAGTCACTGGAAGGTAGAAGGGGAATTTTTCATCCCAAAAGGCATTACCTTAAATTGGTATAGTCCAAAGTGGGTGACAAAGGCGGACTTCTCCCTAGCTGACTCTTCCAACGGGATCTGCCAATATCCCTTGGAGCGATCCAGCGTGGTTAAATACTTGGCAGTACCTAACCAGTCCAACAACTAGTCCATGCGTGGAACAGGGTAGGCATCCGTTTTGGTTTTATCATTCAGCCTATGATAATCCACGATAATCCAAGCAAGTTGTTCCGTCTTTTTTGGGTACCAATAGTACAGGAGATGCCCATGGGCTACTGAATTTTTGAATAACCCCTAATTGTAACATATTTCGTAATTCTGCATGTATGCTTGCCCTAACAGCTTCAGGGACTCGGTATGGGTGTTGTTTTAATGGGGCACATTCCCCTGTCACCACTACATGAGCTGCTAGGGGGATACACCCAGGGTCAGTGGTAAATAAGGTTTTGAAGGGTGTTAGTTTGCGTAAAAGCTGCCCCTGATGTTCTGTGCTTAGATCTTTGGCCTGGTGAAGGCCATATTCTAGCGTTTTCTGCTCTGCCTTTTGCAACATGTCTGGTATCAGCCCTTCCTCTGGGTAATGCCCTCTGTGGCCCTGGAAATGGCTAACATATGAGCTGCTCGCTCTACATATGCTTTTAAGCGATTAATGTGGGCCACCCTGGTAACCACTCTCTCTGGATCTACCATAACCACATATGACTTGTCGCCCAGTTTTTTGCTAATTGTGTAAGGTCCCTTCCAAAGAAACTGTAACTTATCCTGGGGTTGAGGTTCCAACATGAGCACTAGCACTCCAGTTCCCTGTCACTGGTTCCTGCCTTGTAATATCTCCTATCTCTCCCTTGCGCTTTAAGCATATTGCTCCTCACAAGTCCAGCCAACCTAGCCATGTTTTCTCTGAAAGCTAATACATAGGTAGCCACTGGCACAGGGTGGTAACTATACTCCTCTTCCCACATCTCCCTGATCATACTTAAGGGTCCTCTCACAGGCCTACCATATAGAAGTTCAAACAGGGAATACCCTATAGATTCCTGAGGTACCTCTCGGTATGCAAAGAGCAGACAAGGCAATAATCATTCCTAGTCTGGCTCCTGATCAGTAAAAGTACGGATCACGTGCATGAGCGTCCCATTGAAGCACTCAAATAGGCCATTGGTTTGGGGATGGTAGGGGGAGGCGGTAATGTGCCTTATGCCATACACAGACCATAATTGTTTGGTCACTTTGGCCATAAATTGGGGTCCTGTGTCAGACAAAATTTCCTGGGGAAACCCTGTCCTGGTAAAGATAGTCATTAAGGCCTCTGCCACATTAGGAGCTAAGATACTGGATAAAACCACCGCCTCAGGATACCTGGTAGCATAATCTACCATGGTGAGAATACATTTCTTGCCTGCCTTGCTAACCCTAGCTAGTGGGCCGACAATGTCTATGGCTACCCTCTGAAATGGTATCTCCATCAAAGGGAGTGACTGCAGAGGCGCCCTGCTATTTTTCTTAAACAGCTGGGTCCTTTGGCAAGCATCACAGGATCGACAGTACTCTTTTACATCCTGATTCAATCCTGGCCAAAAAAATACCTCCACCACCCTACACAGAGTTTTCTTCTGCCCCAAATGCACTCCCAGAGGAATCGCATGGGCTATCTGTAACACCTTGCCTCTATACTGTTGTGGGACCACTAACTGTTTTCGTGGTCCCCTTCCTACCTCATCCTTCCCAGGCACCCTGATCCTGTACAACAACCCCTGTTCCCAGACAAAACTATCTAGATCATCCACTGATTTGCCCTGGCGGCCCTGTCCCTTACCCCTGCTAACGTTTCATCTTCCTGCAATGCTACTCTAAGTTCTTCCCCCTTGGCCCAGCCTAAGGTCAATGTAGTAGCCAACAAGTCACTTACCCCGGGCTCTGAGTATTCCGTCTGGTCCTGGTTCATCCTGCATCCATTGGCTCTGGTTTGAGCTCTTGTTAATGGCTGTACATACTGGCTTACCATGTGACCCAAATCGGTCCCTAGCAAAACATCCGCAGGCAGGTTATCCATAACTCCTACCTCTGTGGACTTACTTCCAGTGCCCCAGTCCAACTGAATGCGAGCCATGGGAATGGGAAATTGTTTCCCCCCAGCAACCATAACCCACATTTGCCTCTGTATGCAGTCTGAGGGGCGCACCCACTTAGGTAGAACTACAGTGACTGCGGACCCATAGTCACGGTGACCCATAGCCTGGTGACCCTGCAACCAGATTGGTTGTCTATGCTGTTCCCCGAAGTCTTTCTGTGCTCTCCTCACAGTGTGGATACCATGGTACCATCCTTCTGCTTCTGGCTCCCAGGGAGCTGCGTTGGGGTGTCCGGCTCCAGCATCCCATTCTCTCAAATAATTCAATGCAGACTGAGGGGGTCCTCTCTGATTCTTACGTGACAGAGGAAAATCTCTTTCCCGGTGGCCCGGTTGGTTGAACTGGAAACATCTTCCCTGGGACCGTCTGGGCTCTGGGTGTGTTTTAAGAACGAGTCCTGACTAGGTACCCCGGTGTCCATATGCATTCTGATGCTGCACCCAGGGCCCATGACCAGGCACATTGGGTACAATAGGGGCCTGCCGTGTTGGCCCCAAGTATCTTGAGGCCCGGTTCACCTGCCCACTAGCATTGGCAGTCTGGGGTACTCTCTTAGTTCTGATACTAACAAAATGGTCGGCCATGCTAGTTGCCTGGTCCCCATCTACTGGCTTCTGATCCTGTAGCCAATCCCTCAATTCTGATGCCCAAAGTTGTAAAAACTGTTCCATTAGCACCACCTCCAAAATTTGCTCTGCTGTGGTGGCTCCTTGTGTAGACCACCACTGAGTGCAGGCACGCCTCAGTTTACACATTACCTCGACATGAGTGTCCTTTTGCCCCTTGGTAGTGCCTCTGAATCTGGCAAGAAAAGTTTCAGGGGTTACGGCATAACTGCTTAGTAATACTGTACAGAAATGGTTGTAATTAGTGATGTCCCGAACAGTTCGCCGGAGAACTATTCTCGCCGATTTTCGCATGTTGGAGTTCGCATCGAACGGCGAACACATGCGCTTTTCGGTCCGCCCCCTATTCTTTATCATTGAGGAAACTTCGACCCTGCACCTTACAGTTAGCAGACACATTACAGCCAATCAGCAGTATACACACCCTTCCAGGGCCTTCCATCTGAAGGACAGCCTCCATTTTAGATTCATTCTGAAGCTACATTCGTTGAGAGAGGACATATATTGTACCTACTGCTGATTTAATAGGGAAATAGATAGCCAGGCTATGCATTTAGCTTTCACTACACACCTGAAGGATTCATTTGATATCTGCTGCAAGGACAGCAACCCAAAAAGCCCTTTTTAGGGCTAGAACATCATTTATTTATTTTTTATTATTTTTTTCTGCTGATTTAATAGGGAAATAGATAGCCAGGCTGTGTATTTAGCTTTTACTACACACCTGAAGGACTCCTTTGATATCTGCTGCAAGGACAGCAACCCAAAAAGCCCTTTTTATTTTATTTTATTTTTCTGTGTAATCTAATTGCATATGCCTGCCTGCTAGCGTGTGTGTGAGGCCTATTGCATCTACTCTGCCAACTTTTGCCAGTGCACAGTGACACTCATATCTAGTGCAACCATAGTGTACAGTGACATAAAACAACCCTTTTTTGACTGTAATCGATTGAATATCAGTTGCCTGCATACAGGCGTGTGTGTGAGCCTATTGCATCTACTCTGCCAACTTTTGCCAGTGCACAGTGACAGTCATATCTAGTGCAACTGCAGTGTACAGTGACATAAAACAACACTTTTTTGACTGTAATCGATTGAATATCAGTTGCCTGCCTACAGGCGTGTGTGTGAAGCCTATTGCATCTACTCTGCCAACTTTTGCCAGTGCACAGTGACACTCATATCTAGTGCAACCGTAGTGTACAGTGACATAAAACAACACTTTTTTGACTGTAATCGATTGAATATCAGTTGCCTGCCTACAGGTGTTTGTGTGAAGCCTATTGCATCTACTCTGCCAACTTTTGCCAGTGCACAGTGACACTCATATCTAGTGCAACCGTAGTGTACAGTGACATAAAACAACCCTTTTTTGACTGTAATCGATTGAATATCAGTTGCCTGCCTAAAGGCGTGTGTGTGAAGCCTATTGCATCTACTCTGCCAACTTTTGCCAGTGCACAGTGACACTCATATCTAGTGCAACCGTAATGTACAGTGAAATAAAAGAACCCTTTTTTGACTGTAATCGATTGAATAACAGTTGCCTGCCTGCAGGTGTGTGTGTGAGGCCTATTGCATCTACTCTGCCAAATTTTGCCAGTGCACAGTGACACTCATATCTGGTGCAATCGTAGTGTACAGTGAAATAAAAGAACCCTTTTTTGACTGTAATCAATTGAATATCAGTTGCCTGCCTACAGGCGTGTGTGTGAGGCCGATTACATCTACTCTGCCAACTTTTGCCAGTGCACAGTGACACTCATATCTAGTGCAACCGTAATGTACAGTGAAATAAAAGAACCCTTTTTTGACTGTAATGGATTAAATATCAGTTGCCTGCCTACAGGCGTTTGTGTGAAGCCTATTGCAACTTCTCTGCCAACTTTCGCCAGTGCACAGTGACACTCATATCTAGTGCAACCGTAGTGTACAGTGACATAAACAACACTTTTTTGACTGTAATCGATTAAATATCAGTTGCCTGCCTACAGGCGTGTGTTTGAGGCCTACAGCGCCTACTCTGCAAATTTTTGCCAGTGCACAGTGACACTCATATCTGGTGTCACAGTAGCTTGCACGCATAGTACCACTAATCGAAAAAGAAATGACGGGCAGAGGCAGGCCACCCCGCAGGGGCCGTCGTGGTTCTGTGATTCCCTTTGGCCCTAGAATAATGCCCAGTTTACAGAGGCAACGTACCCTGAACTTGAAAAGTTCTGAGGACATGGGTGACTGGCTAACACAGGACACCCAATCTTCTACAGCTTCCGCTCGGAACCTAGACGCACCATCCTCCAGCTTAGCTTCGGGCACCTCTCCAATTACCACTCGCCCGCCTGCTGCCACCACTAGCACCACAGCCGCTTCACTTGATCAGTCAGCAGAGTTATTTACACATCCGTTGGAAGAAATGAGTGATGCACAAACATTAGTGCCAGAGGATGTAGATAACAGGGATATGTCCCAGTCAGGCAGCATTACACACATGGACGTACGGTCTGATGATGATGATGATGTTGTACCCGGTGCTGCTTCCTTTGTTGAGTTGTCAGATACAAGTGAAGCGGTTGATGATGATGATGCGTCCGTGGATGTCACGGGGGTGCCCGCTATAAGAGAAGAAGAACAGGAGGAAAGTTCAGATGGGGAGACAGAGAGGAGGAGGAGACGAGTTGGAAGCAGCGGGAGGTCATCGAAAGTAGCTAGTGGCACAGTCAGACAGCATGCATCGGCACCCGGGGTCAGCCAGACAGCACGCCAGTAAACGCATGCTTTTGCCACCAACAGAATGCCGTCATTGTAGAGCTCAGCAGTGTGGCAATTTTTTCGTGTGTCTGCCTGTGACAACAGTGATGCCATTTGCAACCTGTGCAAAAAGAAACTGAGTCGTGGGAAGTCCAACATCCACCTAGGTACAAATTCTTTGCAAAGGCACATGATGTCACATCACAAACGCCTATGGGATCAACACATGAGTACAAGCAGCACACAAAGTCAAAGCCGCCATCCACCTCCTCGTCCAGTATCTTCAGCCATGTCAACCACTGCTGCCCTGCTTGCCCCCTCTCAACAATCCGCCACTCCGTGTCTCGCCCTGAGCAGTCCCTCCTCATCTGCCCACAGTCAGGTGTCTATCAAGGACATGTTTGAGTGTAAGAAGCCAATGTCACAAAGTCACCCCCATGTCCGGCAACTGACAGCTGGCTTGTCTGAACTCTTAGCCTGCCAGCTTTTACCATACAAGCTTGTGGAGTCTGAGGCGTTCTAAAAATTTGTAGCTATTGGGACACCGTAGTGGAAGGTACCCGGCCGAAACTTCTTTTCACAAAAGGCAATCCCCAACCTGTAATCGATTGTGCAAAAGGAAGTAATGGCATGTTTGGCACACAGTGTTGGGGCAAGGGTCCATCTGACCATGGATACCTGGTCTGCAAAGCATGGTCAGGGCAGGTATATTACCTACACTGCTCATTGGGTAAACCTGGTGATGGATGCCAAGCTTGGAATACGTGGCTCTGCAGAGGAGTTGGTGACACCGCCACGACTTGCAGGCAGGCCTGCTGCCACCTCCTCTACTCCTCCTACTCCATCCTCTTCCATAACCTCCTCGGCTGAGTCCTCTTCTGCTGCTGCTATGTCTTGCTCCACATCAACGGCACCCCCCCAGCTCCACAGGTACAATTCCACATCCCGGATACGGCAGTGTCACGCCGTCTTGGGGTTGACTTCCCTGAAAGCAGAGAGTCACAACGGACCAGCACTCCTGTACGCCCTGAACGCAGAGGTGGATCAGTGGCGCGACTCCGCACCAACTGGAGATCTGCAAAGTGGTTTGTGACAACGGAAGAAATTTGTTGGCGGCATTGAAATTGGGCAAGTTGACACGTGCCGTGCACGGCACATGTGTGTAATCTGAATGTACAACGCTTTGTACATAAGCACCCAGGCTTACAGGACGTCCTGAAGCAGGCCAGGAAGGTGTGTGCCCATTTCAGGCGTTCCTACACGGCCATGGTGCACTTTACAGATATCCAGGGGCGAAACAACATGCCAGCGAGGCGCTTGATTTTAGACAGCCCGACACGTTGTAATTCAACACTCCCAAAGTTCAACCGTCTGCTCCAACAAGAAAAGGCCGTTAACGAGTATTTGTATGACCGGGGTGCTAGGACAGCCTCTGCGGAGCTGGGGATTTTTTTGCCACGTTACTGGACTCTCATGCGCAATGCCTGTAGGCTTATGCGTCCTTTTGAGGAGGTGACAAACCTGGTCAGTCGCACCCAGGGCACCATCAGCGACATCATACCATTTGTTTTCTTCCTGGAGCGTGCCCTGCAAAGAGTGCTGGATCAGGCCGTAGATGAGCGTGAAGAAGAAGAAGAAGAGTTGTGGTCACCATCACCACCAGAAACAGCCTTATCAGCATCACTTGCTGGACCTGCAGCAACGCTGGAAGAGGATTGTGAGGAAGAGGAGTCAGAGGAGGAATGTGGCTTTGAGGAGGAGGAGGAAGACCAACCACTACATTCATCCCAGGGTGCTCGTTGTCACCTATCTGGTACCCGTGGTGTTGTACGTGGCTGGGGTTAAGAACATACCTTCAGTGATATCACTGAGGACGAGGAACGGGACATGACTAGCTCGGCATCCAACCTTGTGCAAATGGGGTCTTTCATGCTGTCGTGCCTGTTGAGGGACCCTTGTATAAAAAGGATGAAGGAGAACGACCTGTACTGTACTATAAGCAGAAAGTGCCTGAAATGTTACCGAATTACCACAAGTCGGAAAGGATGCAGCAAAATAAATTAAAAAGTATGCTTTACACAGCGTTTAAGGGTGATGTCAAAGCACAACGGCAATCTAACAGCGGAAGAGGTGAACATAATCCTCCTCCTCCCACGACCACGCCGGCAAGGAGAGGACGCTTTACAGACGTGTTGTTGATGGAGGACATGCAGAGCTTTTTAAGTCCTCAGAGAACGACTCGACCGTCCGGTAACAGACTACCTCGCCATAGCTACAGATATCGACACTATGAGGAGCGATGAACCCCTTGACTACTGGGTGTGCACGCTTGCCCTGTGGCCTGAGTTATCCCAATTTGCCATAGAACTTCTGTCCTGCCCCGCTTCAAGTGTCCTGTCAGAAAGGACCTTCAGAGCAGCAGGAGGTTTTGTCACTGAGAAGAGAAGTCGCCTAGGTCATAAAAGTCTAGATTACCTCACCTTTATTAAGATGAATGAGGGATGGTTCTGAAGGGACTGACAGTGGGCGATACATTCGATTAAAAAAGGCCTGATAGATGAGCTGCCTTAAGCTAATAATCGTCCACACACTGCTGTATTTTATCCCTGAATGCCGGATGACTTGCGTGATTTATCCGCCACCAACTAGGGTTCATGATGTAATGTTTTAGGGCGCTTTCTGCCTGGCAAACTAACATCAATTTTTCTGGTCGCTGCAACAATACCTAATTTTTGCATTTAAATTCTTTTATTTTAGAAGGCGTACAGTATGTAATGAAAAATAAAGCATTTTTGAAAAGTCTTGCATAACAGTTGTGCAAAAATACATATTTACAATAAAGACATTTTGTGAAAGTTAGCTGGCTATTCCTTCTTATTTTTTCTTTTTAGGTTAATAATTTTTCTTATTTTTTACTGTGATTGCAATTTAAGAGATACCTAAAACATGGTAAAACAGACAATAGTAAAGAGTATATCTGCAGGAAACACCAAAGTCCTATTAGCTATCATCCCTCCAGCAGTATTAGCTTATTATTTACAATATCTAACCTGGGCAATCACCCTTGGGTTACCCTGGGGCATATAGAATGTGCTATTGGGAGAAAAGATAGGTGACGTAACAGGTATTAAACTGATAGGAATGAATAGTACAACTTAATACACCACTCCTATCTGGTGGCACATTACGTATCATGTGCAGTGCCCCAAATTCGAAGTAGAAGATCCGACCAAGCATCTTTTTCCATCTCCCTGTTCCAAAAATCCTAGCCATATACACGTCCCCTGATAGGTGACGTAACAGGTATTAAACTGATAGGAATAATTAGTACAACTGAATACACCACTCCTATCTGGTGGCACCTTAGATTGCACGCGCAGTGCCCCAAATTCGAAGTAGGATGTCCGACGAAGCATCTTTTTCCATCTCCTTGTTCCAAAAACCCATGCCATATACACATCCCCTGATAGGTGATGTAACAGGTATTAAACTGATAGGAATGAGTAGTACAACTTAATACAACATTCCTATCTGGTGGCACCTTAGATTGCACGCGCAGTGCCCCAATTTAAAAGTGGGAGGACCGACCAAGCATCTTTTTCCATCTCCCTGTTCCAAAAATCCATGCCATATACACGTCCCCTGATAGGTGACGTAACAGGTATTAAACTGATAGGAATGATTAGTACAACTTAATACACCACTCCTATCTGGTGGCACCTTAGACTGCATACGCAATGCCCCAAATTCGAAGTAGGATGTCCGACGAAGCATCTTTTTCCATCTCCCTGTTCCAAAAACCCATGCCATATACACGTCCCCTGATAGGTGACGTAACAGGTATTAAACTGATAGGAATGAGTAGTACAACTAAATACAACACTCCTATCTGGTGGCACCTTAGATTGCACGCGCAGTGCCCCAAATTCGAAGAGGATGTCCGACTAAGCATCTTTTTCCATCTCCCTGTTCCAAAAACCCATACCATATACATGTCCCCTGATAGGTGACGTAACAGGTATTAAACTGATAGGAATGAGTAGTACAACTTAATACAACACTCCTATCTGGTGGCACCTTAGATTGCACGCGCAGTGCCCCAAATTCAAAGTGGGAGGACTGACCAAGCATCTTTTTTCATCTCCCTGTTCCAAAAATCCATGCCATATACACGTCCCCTGATAGGTGACGTAACAGGTATTAAACTGAAAGGAATGAATAGTACAACTTAATACACCACTCCTATCTGGTGGCACCTTAGATTGCACGCGCAGTGCCCCAAATTTGAAGTGGGAGGACCGACCAAGCATCTTTTTCCATCTCCCTTTCCAAAAATCCATGCCATATACACGTCCCCTGATAGGTGACGTAACTGGTATTACATTGATAGGAATGAATAGTACAACTTAATACACCACTCCTATCTGGTGGCACCTTAGATTGCACGCGCAATGCCCCAAATTTGAAGTGGGAGGACCGACCAAGCATCTTTTTCCATCTCCCTTTCCAAAAATCCATGCCATATACACGTCCCCTGATAGGTGACGTAACTGGTATTACACTGATAGGAATTAATAGTACAACTTAATACACCACTCCTATCTGGTGGCACATTACATTGTGCGCGCAGTGCCCCAAATTCGAAGTAGCAGGTCCGACCAAGCATCTTTTTCCATCTCCCTGTTCCAAATATCCATGCCATATACACGTCCCTTAATAGTGGACGTAACAGGGATTAAACCGATAGGAATAGTACTACTTAACAGTACACACCTTATAATAACGCAGACAGAGGCAACGCAGAGAGAGGAGTCTGAAGAAGAGGAGTCAGAGGAGGAAGGTAGCTTTGAGGAGGTGGAAGACCAAACACAGCAGGCGTTCCAGGGGGCTTGTTGTCACCTTTTGGGGACCCTTGGTGGCTGGGTGGAGGAAGAGACCTTCAATGACATCAGTGAGGACAAGGAACGGGACATGGCTTGCTTGGTATCCAACCTTGTGCAAATGGGGAGTTTGCGGTTGTGCAAAGGGACTGTTTGCGGTTGTTTGCAGTGCATTAAACGGGGAGATTGGTCTGTTACTGTGAAGCGGGTGTAACCCTTACACTACCTGATCGATACAACATCATACCTGATGTTTTAAAGCATGTTATTCCAAACAGTTTACCAATGTTAGTTGATTTATGCCCTTTATGGCTTAGAACCAGACTCTGCATCAACTATGTAATTTTCCGTGGGAGTTTTGCCATGGATTCCCCTCCGGCATGCCACAGTCCAGGTGTTAGTCCCCTTGAAACAACTTTCCCATCACTATTGTGGCCAGAAAGAGTCCCTGTGGGTTTTGAAATTCGCCTGCCCATTGAAGTCTATGGCGGTTCGCCGATGTTCGCGACATCACTAGTTGTAATCCATGGCTAGATTTGCAGGAAGGGTCCGACAGGCTGCGCTGGCCTTTCCAGTCAACTTAGTCAACAGTAACTTGGCCCATTTTTCATGAGGTATGTCCTGCACCTTACATTGTTGCTCAAACTCTTGGATGACTCTGTCAATACTGTCTTTATCATCCTGAAACTGTTTAAAATTCTGATATGCCAGTTTGACTCTTACTGGCATCTCTGCAGGTTTGACCCCAAGCCTTTGCTGAGCTTGGACACTCACTCCTGTACATTCTTCCTCTATTTGCTGCTTTATTAGATTCACGCCTTTAAGTACCTCTTCCAGCGTTATCTCCACGGGGCAAAACTCTCTGAGTTCCCAGAACCTGCGTCTTGCCTCCTTTAAGATGTCGTCTGGCTGTCCTTCTTCTTGCTGAGATCTTGGGGTCCTTTGTAGTGTGCTTATCCCCTCACCCAACTCCTCTTGTTCCAGCTGTTCTGCATCATACCTTCTCAAGGCTGCTATCACATCTGCTGGTTGGCCCCCTTTATTCCGGGGCATTCCTCTTAGTTTCTGCGCCTTTCTCAGTTCTGCTGAGGACATGTCCTCATACTTCTGTTCCATCCTCAGTCTTTTCCTCTAGAGCCTCCCACCGCTGCCACCAACTGCCATGACCTGCTCTTTGAGTGAGATATGAAAGGCACTCCCTACCCCTATTTACTGCAGGAATAGCTCTGTTGGGATGACTCTGGACCGAATGATGGATGCAGCCAACCCTGGCAGGGCTCTCCAATCATTAGCAGTGCCCAGAGATGCTTCTGGAGATCTACAGTAAGTCTGGATCAGACATTACTGTCGCAGACTGCTAGCTTGGATAATAATTCACTCCAACACCATAATCATGATGGAAAAAATTAAAACCCTTTATTGTACATTGGACAGGTTATATGCAGTCATCTTTAAAGACCTGGGGGTGGCTAACCTTGAGGACGCCCTCCTGTACATATGCTGACCCATAGTAACTGGTCTCTGAGACTTCCTATTAGTCTTGGTCAATGGGCTAAGGGAAATCCCTGGGAACGGCCAGCCTTGTCCCCAAAGCCGGCCCCCTGGGCGTGGCTAAGGGGCTCATTTGAAGATTGACTGGCAACCTGTGCACATCTCCCATATGGATATTTAGCCCCTCAAGTGAAGGCCAGGAAACCCTGCCAGATCTGCCCCTGAGAGGTGCCTCAATGCCTGTAAAGACCCCATTGTTTTGACCATTATCACTCCAGTGTGTTTACCTGGGTGATAACTTGGGAGACCAGATGGTTTACCTCCTTATGTGTCACAATATGTACAGAAATGGCTACCCCCAGTACAATATGGCTGCTTCACTCCCCATCCCTTTATCATAGTCAAGTTAACAGATTTTACTAGCCAATGCATAAAGGCGCACATAATCATAACCCACTTATGTGAAATAGTACTTTATTACGGGTATGTTATGTGTCCTCTTAGCCCTATTGTCTCACCTGTTTTAGTCACTTAGTCTCAGGGTCTGTAACCCCTGTTCCCTGGTACTGAAGGGTAGACACCGGATACCACAGCAAACCAATTCATAATTGTCAACTTTATTAGTGGTAATGTGGTAAGCTGCCTTTTCCCTGAATATATAACAATAACAGTATAACATTGGGTCTCCTAGGCCCAGAACTGTTACTCCCCTGGATATCGTTGTTTGGGAAGTATATTAGTCTCAGGAGGGCACTTGGTGCACCACCAATATGACATAGATTAACTTGGGCCACGTCCATGGTAAGATGGCTGCTACTGTAATCCAGTCCCTCCTGGTAAGCACAACTAGTGGCCAACTTAAGTTATGACACTTGCGCTTGTCCCACCTAACCCTCTTCTTGTTTTTTTGGCTTTTGGAGTACTTTGTGGACAGTACTTGTCTGGAGGAAGCGGCATCACAACCAGAATTGAATTTATTGGAGGACACACTTTAATTACACTTGGGTCTATTCTGGACAAAACCGGGAAGAAGAAAGGACACTATTTGGAGAACTATATCATTCCAAAGTGAGACAATTTTTATTTTATTTCCATCACTTTCCTGCATTATGGATTTATTTGGTGTGATGATTGAATAACCTCAGATTAATATCCACTTTGCTCTTCTCTATCTATACCCATTACTGCACGAGCCAATTTTATATATTTAATTTTACCGTCCTCTTGATATCACTTGTGGAGCGCTATAGACATAGCAATCAACCCTTTTGGGAAGTTGCTTTTACTTATTTGTTAGAACACACAGCACCTATATCCACAACATGGTTAGAGCTTGCTGCTGCTGTTTAATATAGAATGCAATTGCGGCAGAAGCAGCAAAATTACAAGCTTCTGTTGATACATTCATAACAAAGATGGCCAATATATAGTATCAGGTGGACTTGAATGAGAAGTATATTTGTGCCTTAACAAATTATGTTAAAGCACATCAAAAAAGGGAAACATAACTTATGAAAGAAACTAAATATCTAAAAGAAAAAGGTAAATTCTGAGGATCTAGAGAATTGTTCCCGTAACAACAATTTACAATTAGTGGGGGAACCTGAAACAGTGTCTGTCAAAGCTATTTACCCAAGAGTTACCCAAAATTTGAGCTTTGACAATAATGCAATTCCAATAGAAGTAGAAGGAGTGCAATATTTATGACCTTCAAATCACTATGGCAATGGTGGACTCAGTATATTCTGTGTACAAAGCTTTCAAACACCATTTATGATTCTGAAAGCTTTCAGCAAATAACATAATGTATCCTGGATGGACCATAAACTTTTGCTCTTCTAGGATTATTCTATAGAAGTAATGAAAGTCCATAAAAATGATCTTGCCTGTGCATGAAACTGGATGCTGCCAGTATCAGATTTGCACTGCTATATCCTGTCTGCATTCAAATTTATCAAGGGTCTTTAGCAATAACACTCCAGATGCCACCAGAGTTTTTATGTCTACAATCTTAACTTTCTACAAAATAAAATTTGGGGAAGAATGAAATATGTAAGCTAAAACTAAAATCAGCATGACTCTGATTATAAAAATGGAGTAAACATGCTTCAATATGCTACATGAATTGCTTATTCTTTTTAAAGCTAAGTTCCCAAATGTGTTCTCCTTCATTTTTTATGACATATGGTAGATGTCAAGAGGGTCTTTGTGTATTGGTGCTTTTGTCTACTAGGAATGCAAAAGGAGAGTAGAGTGAGAGAGGTAGCCTAGACATAATACTATTGTACCTAAGCTGAATAGCACTTAGTCTGCTTCAGACAGATAAAGTTATCTTTGTAACTGAAACGGTTGCCCTGGCAACCTGCAACACCACTCTTGACATACAGAATCCTGAGTGAAGGGCTGTTGTCACAGTAGACTTGCTTCTTCCCATTTTTTCTATGACATAATCATATGTTACCTAACTATACTGGGAACATTTATCGGTCTCCAAGGAGCCTTGGACCTCAAATTCCAATTTTATTATTTCTAGAAAAATGAATACTATAAGCAAAAGCAAAATTATTTTGCTATTTTTATGTTATTAATGTTTTAAAAATGTGGTGATTTTTGATAGCTGATAAGTATGATTTGTCAGTGTCTACATTGTACCCCAAAAGAGATGTCAGAGAAAAAAATTGACATTATAACTTCCAAAAAATACAAAATAATATTGCGTGGCCTAACTAATTTAAGGATATGCATTAAAACAATGCATACTCTATACATTTCAATATATTGATTACTTGTTGTTTAGTTGTTCTGTCTCTGTGACTCTATGGACAGCAGCACGCCAGGTACATCACTCCATCTATACTTCTGTCATCCCCTTCTTCTTGTGCCTTCAATCTTTCCCAATATCTGAGTCTTTTCTGCGGAAACCTTTCTTTTCATGATATGGCCAAAACATTTTAGCTTCAGCGTGATGATCATACAGTCTAGTGAACAGTTAGTATTGATTTCCTGAAGTACTGATTAAGGGGTATCAGATATTGAAAGGGATTTGGGAGTACTTGTCAACAACCGCCTAGGTAACAGTGCTCAATGGCAAGCAGCATCTGCAAAGGCAAATAAAATATTAGCATGTATTAAGAAGGATATAGAAGCAAGGGAAGCAAATATAATTCTGCCACTATACAAATCCCTAGTATGCCCTCATTTGGAATATGCAGTACAATTTTGGGCACCACTACATAAAAAGGACATTTTAGAGCTGGAAAAAGTACAGAGAAGGGTAACAAATGTAATAAAGGGAATGGAGGGGCTAAGTTATGAAGAAAGACTAACGAAATTAAACGTATTTACTCTAGAAAAAAGGAGTCTAAGAGGAGATATGATTACCTTGTATAAATATATCCAAGGTCAATAATGCTTTTTCAAGGGAACTTTTTGTGCCAAGAGGTTTTCAACTGACAAGGGGACATCCTTTGAGATTAGAAGTAAAGAGATTTCACCTTAAAGAAAGAAAAGGGTTCTTCACAGTAAGGGTGGTTAATCTGTGGAATTCTCTACCAAAGGAGGGGGTGACAGTGGATTCGATAGATAACTTAAAAAAGGGATTGGATATATTTTTTAAAATAAAAAGCCATTAAGGGCTATCCTGGATAAATATAGAGGGAGTTTTGATACAAGAATGAATCTGACCACCAGTATCTGGGGTCAGGAAGGAATTTAATATTTTTTTTCCCTGTTGAGACAATTGGCAAAGATTCACTGTTTTTTTTTTCTGTTTGCCTTCTTCTGGATCAATTAACAATAAATCTGAGTATTGCAGATCAGAGGAGATCTAAAAAGGGTGAACTTGATGGACTAAAGCCTTTTTTAACCTAAATACTATGGCCCTCATTCAATTGCAATTTGGCCAATTGAATAGGGCTCTAAATAAGCACATAACATGCTTATGTTAGTAAGCATCTATCCAAAAGCAAGGTTTTCACTAACCAAAAACTTCTTTAAAAAAAATATGCTATGTGCTTATTTAGAGGGCTATTCAATTGGCCAAATCGCAATTGAATGAGGCCCTATGTAACTATGTAACTGTGATGTATTGGATCTTTTCTAAGCAGTCTTTTCCAAAACCACATTTTAAAGGCATCAATCCAATGTACTCAGACTTCTTTATGGTCCAGGTCTCACATCAGTATTTTACTATTGGGAATACCATAGTTTGAACCATGTAGACCTTTGTTGATAGTTTAATATCTTTACTTTTTACTAGCTTGTCCAAGCTTGCCATAGCTTTCCTCCCCAGAAGCAAACAACTTTTAATTTAATGACTACAGTCACCATCTCCAGAGATCTTTCCCAGGAAAATAAATGCAGTCACTGCCTTCACTTCTTTCTTGACTATTTGCCAGGAAGTCAGATTGCCGCCTGCCATGACCTACATTTTATTAACGTTGAGCAGCAGGCCGACTTTTGCACTCTCTTCTTTTACCCTCATCAATAGGTCCTTTAGTTCATACTTACTTTCAGCAATCAATGTAGTATCATCAGCATATCTGAGGTTGTTGATATTTCTTCCAGCAATTTGATTCTAGCTTTGGACTTATCCAGTCTGGCCTTACGCATGTTATTTTCTGCATATAAGTTGAATAAATAAGGTGACAATACACAACTTTGTCGCACTCCTTTTCCGATCTTGAACCATTCTGTTGTCCCATGTTCAGTTCTGACCATGGCTTCTTGGTCCACAGCAGTTTTTTTAGGAGGGGGATGAGATGATCTGGTACTCCCATCTCTTTAAGAACATACCACATTTTGTTGTGATCCATACAGTCAAAGGCTTTAGAATCGTCTATGCAGCAGAAGTATAGGATTTTCTAGGACTCTTTTGTTTTATCTATTATCCAACGGACATTGGCAATTTGATCTCTTGTGCCTCTTACTCCGAGGAACCCAGTTTGCACATCTGGTAGTTCCCAGTCCATATATTGTTGGATTTGAGCTTGCAGAATCTTAATCATTACCTTGCTGGCATGTGAAATAAGGGCAATTGGAGCACTCTTTGGCACTGCCTTTATGGGGGATTCAGAGATAGACTGACCTTTTCCAGTCTATTAGTCATTGTTGAGTTTTCCAAATGTGTTGGCCTTATGCAAGCAACACTTTCACAGCATCATCCTGTAGAATTTGAAATAGTTCATTTGGGACTCCATCAACTCCTACAGCTTTATTATTAGCAAGACATCATAGGGCCTATATCACTTCACTCTCCAAGATGTCTGGCTCCAGCTCAGTGGAGAAATTATTGAGGTCATCACTGCTGTAAGATCCTCCCTGTATAGATCTTCAGTGTATTCCTGCCATCTCTTCTTAATCTGATCTTCGTCTGTTCCCTACACTTTGTCTTTTATCATGTCCACTTTGATATGAAAGGTGCCTTTTTAGGTTCCCAATTTTCTTGAAGAGATCTCATGACTTACCCATTCTTTTATCTTCTTCAATTTCTTGACATCGTTCATTGTAGAATGTCACTTTTTCTCTTCTTGCTATCCTCTGGAATTTTGCAGTTGGACAAATCTTTTCCTATCTCCACTACTTTTCACTCTCCTTCTTTTCTGAGCTACTTTTAACGCATTATCAACCATAGCCCGTAATATAGACTTAAGGCTATTAAATTGGCCCCGTAAAGCAATCCGCTAAAGACTTACGGGTTAAGGGCTGAAATCTGAACTCCTGGGCCACAAATCCTTTGATCTGTCAAGCCCGTAACTGTTACGTTCGAAAATTGCTATTAAATTGCTAAGAATCCACTAGCTTTCACCCCTGTAACTCACAAATGGAGCCAAAAAGCTATTGATACTAGAGAGGACCTGCTAGGGGGTTAAAGACCTAGCCGTAGCACTGTAAATGCAAATATACACAATACTGTACTTATAATTAAAGGGAAAGTGATGTTAGATATTAAAATGAATAGCACAATATTCTCAAGCACGCAAATCTGCAATATAAAATACACTATTATATGTTTAACTTCCATGTTATATTGATCCGAGCAATCAAAGGGTTAAGAAATATAATGGAACTTGCATGGACTTGAATATCATATTTACTGATTTATTAATATTGCATTATTTCTGGAATGCGGGTGCGATCGAAACTCATAATTGAAACCCTTAAGGCTTTAAAATCTAACCTCCATTTTTCATTGAAATAATGATGATGATCTCATTTGCCATTGGCTCCATCTAAACTAATTGATCAAGTTGACAGCCGCATACTCAAGGTGCGCAAGAATGGTTTACAGGTTTGCGTCTCAGGTCGTAACTCACGGCATGGTACAATTTAATAGCTCTCTGACACAGCCAAATGTAAAGCCCACAGCCTTTGCAGGTATGCCAATGCTGCTACGGGCTTCACATTTAAAAGGGCTGATAGTTTTTTCTCTAGACTAGTTGATCAGTTGGCAAGGTGTGAGAGAAAAATATAATATTTCAACATTTTAGCCAGTCTCAATATGAATAGACAAGGAAGCTATTAAATCATGAACCAATAGACCTGTGCCAGGTATTCCAGAAATGTGCAAGCTGCTTGATCAGACTGATGCACAGGGAGCCATGCCCCCAACAAAGAAGGAATACATCTTCATGTCCGCAGCACATCCTATTTTTTCTCAATTGAACTACTAGTTCATTTAGACAGTATAATTTGTAGAAATAAGCTGCTGAAAAAAATTTAAGCAAAAATTAGAGGTTATGAGTGACTTAAATTTGTAATTATGGGCCACTGTATTCTATTATGAAGTCTCACTCCTTCCCAAAATTACTCTATAAATTATGAATAGTCCCCTTAGTAATTATGAAAGAGATATTTTCACTATAAATACTATCAGCCTTATTAAATTGTGGTTCAGCCAATTGAATAGGGCTCTAAATAAGCACAGAGCATACTTCTTTTACAGAAGTTTTTAGTTAGTGAAGACCTTGCTTTTGAATAGAAGTTCACTAACTAAAAACCTCTGTAAAAAATATATGCTCTGTGCTTATATAGAGCCCTATTCAATTGGCCAAATCACAATTTAATGAGACTATACATTTACAAATTTAATTTTGGATAAAAGAGGTAATTAAGAAAATATGAAAAAATTAAATGGGTAGTATGGCTCTTCCATACACTATGGGCTTTATTCAATTGAGCAATTGTTGGTAACTGGAGCCCTTAATGTAGTCCATAAACTAATTTGCTATTCAATTGGCGTATTTTAGCTACTCGCAAAAGACCTGTGGGTTACAGGCTTCAAATCCCTGCGGTTGTCAAAACTATAACTATAAATGTTACAATCACAAATTGCTATTCAATTGCTACAATTCCTCAAGCCCGCAGTTTCCACACCTGTAAATGGCAAATATAGCAGAAAATCCTACGAGTACCAGATAGGACTCTCAAGGAGGTTAAACACCTGATCATAGCACTGTAAATGCAAATAAAAAAATCAATACTGCTCTTTAAAAGACGGTGAAACAATGAAAGACATTAGAATTAATTACACTACAGTTAGTTTTAAGCTCACAAATCTGCAATAAGTTTTTTTTTTTTTTTTTTACGTTTCATTTCCGTGTTATATCAATTTCAGTAATCAAGGAGTTAATCCATTATATGGTATGCATAGCCAGTCACTTACTCATTGATGTTCCCATCACAAAATGAACTGGAATCAATTATTTACAGCACCAATTAATGATTCGGAATTCTCATTTCTTTTTCTATATTAATTAAATAATTGGGCGGGCAAAGCCGGTGAGCAGGGGCTGCTTCTCCTTCTTCACAATAATGGCAATAAGGTTTTTGTTAGACTAGTTTATATAGCACTTGTGGGACAGAGCACCTCAGTCCAAACATTTATATGGTTAAGATAGCATTAAGAGTGCGCAAATAATATATTACAGCCCTGTTTCTATTGACTCTTTATATGACATATAACACATTTTCAGGAGTGAGCTCAATGGAAGAATTAAGTGCATTGTATAATAAAGCACTGTGATTTAACTCTAAAGGCATTCTGATCAAATACAACAATGTATGGATGTGTATAATAAATAATCTATTTAGAGGGGTTACATATATGATACAAAATAACCCAGAAGGTAAGAGCAAATAATACATTATTTACATATAGAGAAAAGAACAGGGTACTAGAAAAAAACATCTTGAAATCCCATAAGAACAACTAGGACTAAGACATCAAGATTCCTTAAAATATAACTTTCATTAATACACCAATAAAATAAAATAACAATTATAAATGTTTAAAATCAAAGGGTCTCACATTGAATGGCGTCACAACATTTATGGTATAATGCAGAGAGGGAGAGTACAATACATCTATAAGTGATTAGTAAAAAAATCAGATCAAAGAGATTAGTCCTGTACATATTCAATTAATTATAGTCTCCAGTAAACAAATTCCAGTATCTAATAAAGTGAACTAATAATAAAAAGTTACTCTTGGTATCAGGAAAGGGAATATAGAGACTGAATTATTTAAAGCTGAAGCCAGATGGATCACCATGCTAGACACCCTTGCGCCAAAAGGCTTAAATAATAAGTAATTGATTATATATTAAGTTTTATTACATATGGTTCCCTGATTGTATAACAATATTATAGGAAAAGACCAAGAAGCATATTAGTAAAAAGAAAAGACCAAGAACCGTAGATGTTTCTACAATGATATATAATTACACATGGGTTTTGGTGTACAATTATATTATATGATTAGTTTATGACCTTTCTTTAATACAGGATTTTTTTATCTATTTTTTACAAATATGTTCCTTATAATTGAAATATGATCCAGGTAGATTTGTCTTTACTGACCAGACTTTAGAAAAATAATGGTAAAGGCTATGATTATTAATATATTTCTATTTTGTTTTCATAAATAACAACAGTACCCTGTCTGTATACACAAAAAAACTGTGTGTGTTTGACATCTTTTGATACATGTATAGAACTCCCTATTTGTATCTACCTAGAGCTGGTTGTAAGAATATACTCCACATCTTTCTTTTGGAAGTACCTGGAAGTGAAAAAGTTAATGAACTTTAATTGGTATGCCTTTATAAACCATCTTCATCCATTCATTGAATGTGTGGCCCAAGAGGAAGCCCAGGCGAAACATGTGCATCGGCCATATTGCCGGGCTTGCATTGATGACATCATCCATGTGGTTCTGATTGATTGGCGTTTGTCGAAGACCACGAGAGAGTGTAGAGACACTGATCTTCTCCCTTACAGCTTGATGAATTAAATTACTGCCAAGATATATATTTCAGTATAGGGCATTATGTATTTATAGCATAGAATTGACTATTTTTTTCATGATAGGTTAAGGGATAAACAGCGGGTTCCCATTGCCACTGCATGAAATAGGGATACAATACAATTATGTTACCATCATAGTATAGATAATTCTCCCCCAGCTAAGGAGTAAGCAGTGGGCACCCAAAAGCCGCTGTAACAGTATTTATAAGGGTCATATAGATTATAGATCCCATAGTATGTTTCGTGGCAACTTTTTCAATTATCTATATAACTTATTGCACTATTACTGCTATATTTTTTAGATATATTGTACTCTTTAGCACTTAGCACTTTTTTGTATAGCCTAGCACTCTTTGTATAGTCAGTGATTTTATTCTTATGTCACTGCAGGATTATTTCTCTCATTATATTTATTTAGCACTTATGCACCTTATTTATATTAATTGTTTATATACATGGTATTTGGTAATACTAGGTTATTATAATTAATTGCTTAAGTCACTTTATTAGATACTGGAAATTGTTTCCTGGAGACTATAATTAACTAGCGACTTGCCCGTCAAAAAATGACGGCAATGTGATGTATATGTTTGTGAAGTTGTTTAGTTATTTAAATATATTTTTGACCCTTGTAAGTATTGTGATATGAACATGTATTTTTTTTAAACGTTGATGTAATGGTTTTTTTAAATGAAATTTGTATCTAAAGAATTGTTCACTTTAATATACATAGAATCCAGAGAAAAGTAAAAAGTAAAAAGACTTTTTGAAACGTGGCGAATTTTAACATGAAGTTTAAAATATATGTAAGCAATAACCTTGAAAGTATATATTTTTAAAATTGAACTTTATTTTTTATGTAACTTTGTAATTTTTGCAAAACATTTGTCTAATTTTGAACATTATAAACAGGAACATAGTAAATACATTTTGTAACATAATTTTCAATTAAAAGTATTAACATTTGAATGTAAAAACAGTTTAACTTTAAATTAATCAGTATTAACATGCAATTTATATCAGAATAATTGTTAAGTTTAATATACATTGAATGTAGAGGAAGGCATACAGTAAAAACTCTCCTTAAACCGTACGTAATTAAAGTAATTCATTACTGAGCACATAAACTGGCGATAAACATTAATGTAGGTAGTAATCTTAAGATAACATAGAATATTTACATTGTGACTTAAAAGGTGCTTGAGCTCTTAACATGAACTTTGTAATATGTTGAATGAAATAACTTGAAAATATTGTTTTTAAACTTGTAACATTAGAAACATTAACATAATGACTTAACATTTTAACATAATTTTTCATAGAAATGCAAGGCAAGTATTTTGTGAGGCGAATTATCCATAAACATGACTTCCATTAATTATGACTGAATTAAACAACCAATTGTTTTGTATTTTTGAATGTTTTTCCAAAATGTTTGCATGGCTTTAGTTTGTATCCTGCAAAGTTATAGTACTTCATAGTAGACAATGTTTTTAGTAAAAATACGTCCATCTTCTAATAAATCACCTTGACTTTCATTGTTTTCAATGTAAACTTTAATAGCCTGTGGATTTTTGCAGCGTGACAACGCAACGTACAATTGACCATGTGCAAAAACTGGTTCTTCCAAGTAAATACCCACAGATTTGAAAGTTTGACCTTGTGATTTATTAATGGTCATGGCAAATGCCATAATAATGGGAAATTGTCTTCTTTGAAGTATAAAAGGGAGACTACTTTCACTTGGTGCTAAATCTATTCTTGGTATGAAAACTCTCTCTCCTTTATGGGTCCCAGTTAAAATTTCAGCATCTATAAAATGGTCCTTTAATTGTTGAACAATTAATCTTGTGCCATTGCATAGGCCTTTTTTGGGGTTCATATTTCGCAGTAACATGATAATTGCACCTTTCTTTAGCTGCAAAATATGTGGTGGCATTCCAGAAGGAGTTAAAGAGTTAATGAATTCAGTTGAAAAGTTTGCCTGACTTTCATTGTCATCAGCAAGTACAGAATCAGCACTGTGATAATTTCTTTGTGGTGCATTAATTTTTTTTAAGATTTCATTATTGAGTATTAATGCATCTTTATTTTTACACGTCAGTATAACTTGGTTGGCAAGCTCGGAATATTCTTCGTTATTTATGCTCCCTTCAAATATAGCCGATTTAATATCTTGTTGACAAATCATATGAGGTGGGATCTCTACAGTGTCGTCAGGTAAATGTAGTATTTTTTCTGTTCTGCCTTCTCCAATTTTAATAAGCCAATCATTGAAATCAGTTTGGCCTTCTGATCTCATATTTTGTTGCAGTTGAAGATGGGTAAAATGTTTCCATACTGTACTTGACTTTATACATGTTTCAATAATGTCTGTTCGATTTCCATGTACAACGACAGGTAATGTTTGTCTAAAATCGCCACCCAACAACATTACCTTTCCACCAAATGGAAAAATGACTTCACGAAGCAAACGGTCAATACATTGGAGGGCATAGCATGACATCATTGTGGCCTCATCTATTATAATTAATTTACATTTCTTCAATTTCTTTGCTTGTAAGGATGTCATGCGAATATCTGACACAGAATTTTCCAAAATAGGCACTGGCAGTTTTAATCCACTATGAACAGTTCTTCCACCTTCTAATAAAAGTGCAGCAATTCCAGTAGTGGCAAACGGCATTGCTATTTTTCCTTGTGCTCGTACTGAACTCATTAATAAATTGTACAAATATGTTTTCCCTGATCCGCCAGGTCCATCAAGATAGAAATAACGCTCTGTGACCATGTCATCATCTATAGCATTTTTAATGGCATGAAATGCTTGCAATTGTAGTGTATTTAAAGTTGCAAGTCTTTCTTCTGTTCTTTCTGCTTGTAGTTGAATATCATAGTCTTCAAAGTTAATGTCATCTATAAGACCTGGATCAGGCAAATTAAAACTTGCACAACTTAATCCATGAGTTAAAAAGACTTCTTGAATTTCCATTAACGCTTTTAAGTGTGCAATGGGTTCATTGTATCGTCGCATAAAGTCTTCAGCCATATTACTTTTAAAAGTCTCTTCTACAAAGCTATTGCATTTGGAGCATTTGAGAAGATACAAATAAAAGCAAATTGTTCTCTCATCTGTCGTGGCATTTGACATTGTGCTGCTTCTTCTAAACATCTTTCCCACTCTGTATCATCAGCGAGTAAGTTTCTATGTCTTGCAGCTAAATGGAAGGATTCATATACAATGTCATTAACAGTTCTTAATTGTTCAAAACTTTGTGCTCCTGGAACATTTAAAAGTAATATCCGTAAGCAAAAACATTCAACATCTCTTGGACTGACTGTGTAAATTCGTGGAATTATTTTATTGCCTCTGGTTTTTCTTGCTCTCCATAATCCATTCACAAAAACATAGTGATATGGAATTTCAATATATAAGTATTGTGTTGCTTCAGCATCAGTGGAATTTAATGAAAACCATGCAGTTAGTGTAGTGTGACGATCTTCACTTTGGGCCAATGCATTCATTTCATTTCCAGCATGGAAATAGACTAAATGTCGTTGTGGCAAATGTACTGCTAACCTATATACTGCATGTGATCTATCATGCATTTCAAATTTTAAACGCCGCCACATAGCTTCTGGCGCACTGACATAGCGAGCATCTACATGAGATGCAAGTTCATCATGTACTAACTCACTACTTTCAGGGTTGTCTGCACTTTTGACGACTACAGTAGCTGCATCGTAACCTTTGTAAATATATTTGTAGACATATTTAATGGATTTGATGGAAGTGCAGGCTTCTACATTTATGTGGGCGTTGTACTTCATGAGTAAATGTGGATTGTAGGGTACTACATATCTATTGTCCACTTTTTTTCCACGAATAATGGCACTATCTCCTTCTCTTCTTTTATAAAGTGGATATCCATCACAATTTGCATATGTTTTGTCTCTATAATCTTTTGGAAAATCTTTTTAACATTGATTATTTTTCATACATGGTGATTGTGGATTAAGGTCTCCACAGGGTCCATGAATCATGCGATGAGTAACAATCTCATATAGTCTACCATATAGTTCTGGATCTGGTAGTTCAGCAACTATGACAGCATCCACTTTGTCCGAAGTATCTAATTTATCTTTCTCTTGAAGTATTATGAGAAGATGTGCATGTGGAAGGCCTCTTTTTTGAAATTCAATGGTATATACATAAGCAAGACATTTGCCAAATAACTGATTTATAGTGAAGTCACGTATTAATTCATTTAATTTGATCTTAAAAACTCTGGCTACTAAATCTGGTCGATCTGAAGCACTTTGTCCAAGAAGTAGATTTTGTGTAATTTCTGGCCATTGTGGATTACATGTAAATGTCACAAATATATCGGGTTTTCCACATTTTGTCACAATAGCCATAGCATCATTGTATCTTTCTCTCATATTTCGAGGAGATCCTTGAAAGGAAGATGGTAAAATGATGGCTTTGCCAGCTGTCATGTCTCTGCTTGTAGCCACGTCAGCAACATAGTCCATGAGTCCACAATATTGTTCTACACGTAGTTTATCTTGTTGATATTTTATAAAGTTTAAATTATTTGCCTCAACTTGCAAATATGAATCAATAATCCATTGTTGTGTTAGTTTCCCACCACATAAAATTGGATTAAATTCATCTCTAATGGCAATTTGAGCAATTTTAAATTCAAGCATAGAAACATTATTTCGGATTCTGGCTTTAGCATTTGGGTAACTGGGAAGGTTTAATTTTGGTTGCCAACCTGCTTCTCCGTGTGGGAAAAAGATGGGATATGTCACTGGATCTAAATTTGGACTTAAGATATTAATATTAATAAATGGTTGCTCCTCATTTCTGGGATATACTCTAATGTCTCTTTGAAATGGTGGTTCTCCTTCATCATTCTGAAATTCCATTGCAACCTCATTTGATGTTGGCAAGTTATAACGACGTTTATCAGTATGTCTGTCTCTTTTAAGCACCATATTAACCTTTGGCATGGGTAATTGATGTCTTTGTGCATGAAGTAGTTGTTTATTTTCTACTTCTGCCAATTTTTTGTAAGCTTTACTGTAGGGATTGTTGTCCATAATGTTATTTAGCTCTATGAAAACACTGGATAAGCATTTTTTATTTTCTTCCATCTGCCTACGTTGGTCAACAGCTTCCATTGTATCTAGGACATATAGTTGAGCGAATTTTCTTTGCTCTCCTTCCTCTGGATGTAAATGTGAAGTCCGATGATAAATTTATCCTTGGACTTTAAAACAGTAAGGACCATGTCCTGGTACATTAGCAGCCAATGTTGCCCCCATAGATCCAAATGATATGGCACTATTGTAGGATTTTATGTTTGTCTTCAAATTTTTGTAATTTGGAAAAGTAGGTTCAGTCATAATATTTTGTAAATAGGTTGGAAATTGTTTCCTTTCTGGAAGTTTGAACTTTCCTTTTTGACAACAACTAATAAATTGTCCATCTCTGGGTCTCTCCTGTTTAAAATAATAAGCCTTACAAAATTGACATTGAGTACTCATGTCCCCACAACTATGAACCTCTACTGCTAAAGACTTGAGTAAAGGACAATTTGCAAAGCATATCGGATGTTGACTTTCATATTCATCAGATGAAAAGTCATGAAATGTTTCAACAACAGGTTCTAAATGTTTAGTTTTTTTCGTGGATTTTCTTGGTATATGTTGTCCTTGTTTTGTTGAAATGTCCTGTAAGATTTTAGTAAGAGTTTGTAAATGCTTTGTTTTTGTAGTTGCTTTTTTTGGTCTGTCTTGACTGGTATCTTGTAAAATGTCATCTGATGTTTTAGGAACAGTTTGTAAATGCTTTATTATCTTTTTATTTTTTTTGGTTGTATCTTTCATTTTTGCAGCTGATATTCTTTTATTTGCAAGTCTTTTGCGTTCTTTTTCTCGTCGAATTTCTTTCTCCTCCGGTGTCTGCTGGGCGGCCCATCTCTCTTGTCTTTCTCTAGTTTGACGTCTTTTCTTCTCTTCTTTGGTCTCGTTATCAGCCATATTAATCTGTAAAGGAAAAAAAATAAATGTAATTGTGTATATTTTAATTTGTAATTCCTGTTAAAGATTCTTGTGCACAATTGGTGAAATAAAAGGCAAATCATTAAAGTATCATTTATATTTAGTTAAATTTATAATTCCTGTCCTCACTGGCTAAGAATTTGGGCAATGGAATACTGCTGTAAATAAGCATGTAGCATATTTTTTATTAAAAACGTTGTTTGTGGATAGATATTTTCCACTGCAAAACTTCTTTGCTAAAAAAAAAAAAGGGATGTGGTTATTGAGCTATGTATTGCATAGTAGCAATTTAAATAGAATAAGGGAGATAGTAAATTTTTTTTTTTTTTTTTCTGTTGACACGGATTCAACTGAAAGCAGTTTCTTTAGTTTTATACTCTAGTAGTTATTATACTGTACCTTGGTTGAAGTGTGATTTAAATCCGAATGTTTGTTGGTCCTCGGTTCAAAATCGTTGTCCAATGGTGTGGTCCTCTGTTGGAAGTCCTCGTCCGATGGTGTGGTCCTGTGGCGATAGCCCTCGTCCGATGTTGTGGTCCTGTGGCGATAGCCCTCGTCCGATGTTGTGGTCCTTTGGTGAAAGTCCTCGTCCGATGGTCTGGTCCTGTGTTGAAATTCCTCGTCTGCTGGTCTGGTCCTGTGTTGAAATTCCTCGTCTGCTGGTCTGGTCCTGTGTTGAAAGTCCTCGTCCGATGGTCCGGTCCTGTGGAGAAAGTCCTCGTCCGATTGTCTTCACGCAGTATCGGTTGTAATGTAAAATAGAAAATTTTGTTTGAGTGAAATGTCATTTAAATAAGTAAAAAATGTATGATTTTGGCTGTTCTGTATCAGTTATGGTTATTTTTTTCTATATTTGTTTATTTTACTTTCTGTACAATCCCACGACTTTTGTTATTCTTATTTAAGGTTCTTATTAAGGCTTGTGGGTTGTGATATATTAAATACGAATATACATTTATTTTGCTATGTGTTTATGTTATTTTTTGTACAATCCTGTTTTGTGCACACCACTTGTGGTATACTTATTTAACCTTTATTGGGATGTTTATAGTTAGTAAAACATGAAATAATATAATTAATGTAGTTTGCTATGTGTTTGTGTTAGTTTTTGACAATCCTGTTTTGTGCGCACCACTTGTGCAAAAGTTTTTTATTCTTGATTGTACTGGTTATAGGTTGCTAAACATTAAAGAAGAATGTTAATGTAGTTTCCTATGTGTTTGTGTGATTTTTTGTACAATGCTATTAGGTGCGCAACACTTTTGTTATTCTTATTTTTGCTTCTTTGTAAGGCTTATAGGTTGTTAAACATTGAATACGAAATTCTGTTTTGTGTGTAGCAGTTTGTGTCTCATTCAATTGCGATTTGGCTAATTGAATCGTGCCCTAAATAAGCACATAGCATATTTTTTTAAATAAGTTTTTAGTCATTGAAAAAATTTATTTTGGATAGATTTTTAGTAACTAAAAACTTATTTTAAAAAAAATGTTATGTTGTTATTTAGAGCCCTATTCAATTGTGCAAATTGCAATTGAATGAGGGCCTTTGTGTGTACCATATGTTGCATAGTTTCACCCTCATTCAATTGCATTTTTTACAATGTAATAGTACTCTAAGGCCGTCATTGAATTGCAATGTTGAAAATTGAATAGGGTTGTAAATAAGCACATCACATATATTTGTTATAATTGAATAAGGGCCTAAAAGTGCTTATTTATAGCCATATTTAATTGTCCAAAATAACAATTGAATGAGGGCCTTTGGTTACTGCATTTGTTATATTGTCAGCTCCTCATTCAATTGTGTTTTGGCCAATGGAATAGAGCTCAATATCAGCACCGAGCATATTTTTTTACCGAATTTTGTATTTAGTGAACTTGTATCCAAAAGCAACGTGTTCACAAAATAAAAAGTTCCTTTAAAAAATATGGTCTGTGCTTATATAGAGCCCTATTGAAATGGGCAAATCACATTTGAGTGAGGCCCTTGGCCATTAAAGATATATAGGTCCTCATTGAATTGCAATTTTGCCAATTGAAGAGGGCTCTATATAATCACATAACATATTTATTGAGCAAAGTTTTTAGTTATTGAAAACCTTGATTGTGGTTAGAAGTTCAGTAACTAAAAAGTTCTGTATAAAAAATATGTTATGTGCTTATATAGAGCCCTATTGAATTGAGGAAGTCGCAATTGAATAAGGCTCATGGTTCTTTCTTGTTTATACTTAATACTTTACCTTGATTGAAGTGTCGAATGACAGAGGGTCCCCTCCTGCCAATCTTAATCCGCCGGTCTTCTTGTAGTGTCTGTTTGAAAAAGAAAGTGAAATAGTTATTTGTATATTTATAATTTTTCATCTAGCAAAGCATGGCCTTTTCAGCATGTAATGTCTTGTTGTATCTTACCTCTTCTTCTTTGTTGGTGTTCTTTAAAAGGGATTGTGCTTCATAGTGCACGGTGCAAATTGTTGAAAGACGCTGTTGATGCAGAGTCTGTTTGAATATTAAAAGAAATAGAAAGATTCAGCTTTATATGATCTATTGAATTGCAGTAAATTAATGTCATTTAAATATAGTTCTGTAATTATTTTCAATTGACCTTATTTTTTGTTGGGGGCTACACACATATGTCACATACATGAAGCACATTCCATAGTTTAATGTAATTATTTTGTGTACGTGTGACATATCAGTATACATGACTCATATTTAAATGGTTAAATTAACCTTATATTTTTTTTTTCCAACACACATAAATGTCTGTGTGTGAGATGTAACTATAGATGATACACATATATGTGCGTGTGACATATCAGTATACATGACATATAATGTCATTTAAATGTAGTTGTTTACTGATTTTTTTTTAAGCTAATTTTGTTGCAGTGGCAATACACATAAATGTGCGTGTCACATGTCACTATACATTATACACATATATGTCCGTGTCACATGTCACTATGAAGGGGCAATATACAGAAATGTGCGTGTGACATGTCACTATACATTATACACATATATGTCCGTGTCACATGTCACTATGAAGGGGCAATATACAGAAATGTGTGTGTCACATGTCACTATGCAGGGGCAATACACATAAATGTGCATGTCACATGTCACTATACATTCTATACATATATGTGCGTGTCAGATGTCACTATACATTATAGACATATATGTGCGTGTCACATGTCACTATACATAAACCTCTGTTTAATATTGAATTATGTTTTTTTGTTGTTTTTTTAAATGAACCGTATTTTTTTTTTGAGCCTATACACATAAATGTGCCATATATGTCACTACATAAATCCTATTTTTTTTTTTTTATTTGTTTGACCTGTCCTGATAATAAAATGTAATATATTATAGCTTACCTCTCACTTGTAATTTGCAATGCAAAGTAGTAAATTAGTAAAGAATTGTCTTCTCAAGTAAAAGCAGCAGTTATCTCAGAAGTCACTCCGTTGATCACCTGAGGAGAAATGTATTTTTTTGTTTGAAATAGGCAGTATTTATAAACTTGTAGAAAGTTCTGGAAAGTGAGACCGTTAGAACGCAATACGCATGCGCTATTTGCGTTCCAGCTTACAATTTGCGTTCCATCCGCCATTTTCTGCGTATTACTGTTCAAAATGGTGTTTAATATGATTGTGATACGTTCCGCATAGTATGTGTTTCATTATTGCGAGTAAGTGTAGTGTAGTTACGTCTGAAGCCTCGTTTTCGTTTTGTTCGTCGGCCATTTTTTCTGTCGCTTAGCGATGGTATTAGTGTCTAAAGTGTTTTATTTTGATTTAAATGTAGGTGTAACTTGTTTTTTTGAGGTGCTGGCTGGTTCCTCTTGCTGTAGGTAAGCTTTTTATGTGTTTGTTTTGTGTCTTTCTTAAGTTTTAAATGTTTGTATGTCGGCGTGTTGCGTCCGATGTTTGCGAGGTCGTAATGTGTGGTAACGTGTCTCGTATGGTGTTTGCGTGTGTAGCCTCGTTTTCGTTTTATTCGTTTATTGTGTCGCTTAACAAACTATTTAGTGTCTAAACTCTTTTATTTTGAGTGCAATTAAGTTGTAAGTTGCATTTTTGAGGTCCTGGGTGCTTCCTGTTTGTGTAGGTAAGGTTTTTATGTATGTGCTGTGTGTATGTATTGTGTTTTAAATTTTGTAATGTTCGCGAGTTGCGTCCGAGTGTTGCGAGGCCGTAATGTGTGTGAACGTGTGTCGTATGTTGTTTGCGAGTGTCGTAATGTGTGTGAACGTGTGTCGTATGTTGTTTGCGAGTGTCGTAATGTGTTGCGACGTGAACTTTTTTTGAAATTTTGCAAGGGTCGCAGTTGCTGCAACTGAAGACCTCGCTTTGCGAGGTCCTCAGGTGCTGGCATGGAGCGCCTGCGGCGCTCCAAGCCAGCAACTGAGGCCCTCGCTTCGCGAGGGTCCTCAGTTGCTGGCAAGGAGCGCCTTCGACGCTCCATGCCAGCAACTGAGAACCTGGCACAGTGCCCTCGCTTCGCTACGTGAGCCCGCAACGTTAGCAACAACTCGTACGCTCACAACTATATATGTGATTATATATATATATATATATGTAGAGGATTACACTCTTTTATCTGATTTTTTCACTAATCAGTTATACAGTAGATGTATTGTACTCTCCCTCTCTGATTTATACCATAAATGTGGTGACACCAATCAATCTGCAATCCTTTGATTTTAAATATTTATCATTTTTATTTTATTTTATTGGTGTATTAATAAAAGTTATATTTTAATGATTTTTTGATATCTTGGTCCTAGTTGTCCTTATGGGATTTCCAGACGTTTTTTTCTAATGACCTATTCTTTTCTCTTTTTGTAAATATTGTATATATATATACTGTATATGTATATATATATATATATATATATATATATATATATATATACTAGTGACTTGCCTGTCAAAAATGACGGCAAAACAATGTTAAGCCTGGCAATGCTGTTTGCAACACAATCTGAGCACCTTCAGTGCTCATCACAAGCCCCAATATGAGCACCTTTGGCGCTCCTCACATGACGCTCATTGCAAGCCTCTCCCCTCTCATAGCGAGCCTCTCTCCCCCCCCCCCCCCGTCTACTTTACGGCCTTGCCATGAGCACTTTCAGAGCTCATTGCGAGTTCCGAGAAACGTTCATGCTTCGCAATGAGCACCTTCGGGGTTCATTGTGAGCCTCTCCCCAGTTTACTTTACAGGCCTTTCTGGTCATTGCAGACGTCATCGAACCCCCAAGTTTGTTGCTTTGCAATGAGAACCTTCGGCGCTCATTACAAGGTCCTGCATGCCTGCATTGTTCGCCTACGTGTTACTGGCTTTGGCTAAGTGTTACTGGCTTAGGTTAAATGGTTCTGGCTTGGCTTAAGTGTTACTGGTTTAGGTTAATAGTTTCTGGCTTAGGTTAATAATTACTGGCTTGGCTTAAGTATTACTGGCTTAGGTTAATAGTTACTGGCTTCAGAGAAGAGTTACTGGCTTTATACTGTTTGAGAAATGTTACTTTTTTTCCGTGGCCATTCTTTTCTATGTCCTAAAAACAGCAATTGTGGTTCAAATTAGCTTGCAACCTCACTCACAGGCTCCCTGGCTGTGCCCCTGAGTTGTGTGTGAGGTTTTATTTTGTACATTATTACGGGCTTCGGCTTAGTGTTACTGGCTTAGGTAAAAAGTGTTACTGGCTTAAGTAAAGTGTTACTGGCTTAAGTAAAGTGTTATTTTTTTAGGTAAACTGTTACTGGCTTAGGTAAAAAGTGTTACTGGTTTAGGTAAAGTGTTATTGGTTTAGGTAAAGTGTTACTGGCTTAGATAAAAAGTGTTATTGGCTTAGGTAAAGTTTTTCTGGTTTAGGTAAAGTGTTATTGGTTTAGGTAAAGTGTTACTGGCTTCTGTGAAAGTGTTACTGGCTTAGGTAAAAAAGTGTTACTGGCTTAGGTAAAGTGTTACTGGCTTAGGTATAGTGTTACTGGTTTAGGTAAAAACTGTTATTGGCTTAGGTAAAATGTGTTACTGGCTTAGGTAAAGTGTTACTGGCTTAGTTAAAAACTGTTATTGGCTTAGGTAAAAAGTGTTACTGGCTTAGTTAAAGTGTTAATGGCTTAGGTAAAGTGATACTGGCTTAGGTAAAAAGTGTTAATGGCTCAGGTAAATTGTTATTCGCTTAGGTAAAAAGTGTTACTGGTTTAGGTAAAAAGTGTTACTGGCGTAGGTAAAGTGTTATTGGCTTAGGTAAAGTGTTACTGGCTTAGGTAGTGTTACTGGCTATGGGCGTCTTCAACCTCTTTCCATCCTTCTTCAGTGGAGCGTAATGGGGCAAATTACATCTCTGACTGGACAGAGGACCCTTAGAGGGACCCTTAGAAGGCACTATTGTGAAAGCTGGAATGAGCGCCTTCCGCACTCATTGCAGCAAAGTGCTGTGAACCTAGCAATGAGCGCCTACAGCACTTATCTTGAGGCCATCTTCAATCTGTTGTAAAGTGCTACGTGCGTGCAAATTGCAGGCCTCGCTATAGCCTCAGGCAGAGAGCCTCACAATTTGCTGGCATCGCTGAGCAAAGCCCCGCAAATTGCGGGCCTTGCTGGGCTAAGCTCCACAAATTGTGAGCCATCGGTGTGCTAAGCCCCGCAAATTGTGGATCTCGCTGCTCGAAGCCCCAACAATTCACAGATTGTCAACTATAATAGATGATATATATATATACAGTAAATATAATAGCTTTACCTTTGTGCTAGACAAAAGCGCTCTGGCACATGTGCGCCGATGCATGCGAGAACCAAAAAAAGGGCGCCTGTCAATAGTGCGCCCGACGTTGCACCCGACATCTACATGTAGGAGTTAAGGTAAGGACTTAATAGTGTTAGCTTAGGGATAGGGGTCTTTGGGTGGGCTTAGGGGTGTTAGGTTTAGGGGTCTTTGGGTGGACTTAGGGGTGTTAGGTCTGGGTAGAAATTGGAGCAGTATAAAGTGCTGGGAATGGGTCTGGGATAGAAAGGAGAGCAGTAAAAAAGTGATGGGTTGGGTAGAAGGCAACTGTGGGGTCTGGGGTAGAAAGGAGAGCAGTAGAAAGTGCTGGGGTAATAAGGGGGCAATTGTGGGGTCTTGGGTAGAAAAGAGAGCAGTAAAGAGTACTGGGGGTAACAAGGGGAGCAGTAGAGAGTGCTGGAGTGGATAAAGAGCAATGGTGGCGTCTGGGGTAGGGAAGAAAGACTGGGGTAAAATAAGGACAGTAGATGAGTCTGGGGTGGGACGCAAAGGCAATAGAGGGGCTGGGTTAGGAAACCAGGCCTGGTGTATGAAGAGGGCTATACAGGTCTCTTTTGTTGAAAGAAGACAGTAAAGGTCTTAGGTAGGAAAGAAGGAAAGGGGTAGAATAAGAGGTAGGAAGGTGATGACAATAGAGGGGCTGGGGTAGTAAGGGGTCAAATACAATGTACTGGGATAGGATATAGGCAAGAAGGGGTTAGGTATTGGGTAAATAGAGACGGTTGGGTTAGGAAGCAGGACATACAGTAAGTGGGGTAGAAAGGGAGGCAGTAGAGTAGAGGGTCTAGATTAAAAAAAAAGTTCTACATAGGGGACAATATAGAGAGTTAGGATAGGAAGGAAGCAGAATAAAAGACAGGGGCATGAGGTGGGGTGAGAGGCAATAAGTACAGTAAATGGTACACAGTGTTGTGCCCGCACTTTGGGCTTGGACGTTTTTAGGCCAACGTGCATTTGTCGGTTGCTCAATTGTTGGTGCGCTTATGTTGGCGCGCATTTACGACACGCAATATAGACGGGGTATATATATATATTCAAATATTTATATATGTATACACACACATATATATATATATATATATATATATATATATATATAGACTCAGACCCACATTTATATATATATATATATACATATTTATTTTATATATATTTTATATATGTACTGTATGAGGTGAATTTTCTCTTTGCACCATGGCCCGCATACACTAGCTCCGCCACTGTGCTAGATCCTGCTAAACTGTGCTCAGTGAGCACCAACTATCTTTCCAGTGGAGCAATATCACTAAGTGCTTCAATTCTCCTCTCCAGTTCCCTATTTAAGCTTCAAGAGAGGTGACATGCTCACACCTGTAACAGAGGTATGGACTCTGGATCAGTTGTTCCAGCAGGACATACATGTGGCAGGATATACACAGTGTGAGGTTGCCACTGGACTTACTCATAATTATGAATTATAAGCTACAGCGGGGGGAAAAAATCTTTTTTTTTCTTTCCTCTTTCTCATTTACCCTTCCTTCGGTGTCTTTCTTCCTTTTTTAGTCCTACAATTTGCCCCCTTTTTTTAAACTCCCACACTTTGAATAGAGGTGTTCACAAGCTCATAATTTCGCTCCTTCCCCTGCTTATATTAGATTCTTACTACTCACCTGCACTATAATCACTGTACAAGTACACAAAAACATTTTTCTGAAATCACAGAACAGATGCAAACAGACCACAAAAAGCCACACACTGATATAGCTTAATACAGGCAAAACCACACACCCTCTCAGCTGCACAATAATAACTGCACAAGTACAAACACATATTCAGAAGAAATCCCAGAACAGATGCAAACAGACCACAAAAAGTCCCACACTGATATAGCTTAATACAGGCAAAACCACACCCCCTCTCAGCTGCACAATAATAACTGCACAAGTACACAAACACACATTCAGAAGAAATCACAGAACAGATGCAAATTGGCTGACAGGTATGAGCCCCCAAATGAGTTAAACAATTAAATCAGAGTTTTTTGCTTTGAGAGCTCAATTTGAAAAAAGAAACACTATACTATACTCCATCAAATACCCTTTCAAATTCAACATATTTTTTTTTATTTTAATGTTCCTTTAAATTACAAGAACACGTAAGGCTTAACTCTTATCTTAAGCTCATTATACACACTGTGTGCCTAAAAGGGTTAGTCTATCAACTAGTACATCAAGAGTAACCTAAATCATTTACAGTATATTTAGCTCTTAAAAACAACACACTCCACAAATGATATGGGAAATGGACTTAGAGTGCCAGTTAACTCAAAAGCAATGGTAAAAAGAAAGACGAGTCATGCTTAGAACATGTCCCTCAGGTCAATCCTAGAGATGTGGAATATGTTGGTGTCTTGTTTATCACCTTTTTTGGCAATGCTCAGGAATGCAAACATTTTGGAAAGACATTAAATATGGAATAGATAAACAAATATTTCTGTCAAATGTCCTATTCAACCAAGAGACTCTGCAATGGCCATTGTTTTAATAAACATAGCTAGCATAACAATTTTAGTCCATTGGAACAAGCCACAACCTTCACCAAAACAAGACTGGATGAATAAAGTGACACAAAATCGCCTAATGAACATAGTAACAGATTTATCCATGAACGGATGACAAATTTATGTAAGTAATCCATACAGAATATATTGGCATAAACAATCTTATATATATATAAATGCCAGTGTCAATAACGGTCAGTAGAGTATAGAGAGAGGGGGGAAAGAAGAGACAGAAGAGAGATCAAAGACAGACAGGAGAGGAAGAATGGAGAGAGGAGAAGAGAGAGAGGAGAAAAGGGACATAAAGGGATATAGAGAGGAGAGAGGAGAGAGAAGAGTCAAGAGGAAAGGAGAGCAACGACAGAGAGGAGAGAGAGAGAGGGGAGAGGAGAAAGGTAAAGGAGAGTAAATCAGAGAAACATATGAAAACATAGAAAAGAAGGATGAGCAAAGTCTTAAAATGAGAGAGAGAGAAGGGATAGAGGAAAGGGGAGTGGAGACGAGAGTAAGGGGAAAGGAGAGAGAGAAGGAAGAGCAGACAGAAGTAGACAGAGAAAGGAGAGTAATGACAGAAAGGAGGTAGGGAAAGGAGAGGAGACAGAATATGAGAGTGGGGAAGAGAGAGAGGGGGGAAAGGAGAAAGAGAAGGAAGATGATAGAGGAAAAGAGAGAGTTATGGGAAAGGAAAGGAGAGAAGAGAGAGAAACGAGAGTGATAGTGGAAAAGAAAGAGAGAGAAAGGGGGAGCGGAAAGGAGATTGAGTGCATAAAGGGGTTAGTCTATCAACTATTAGATCAAGATACACCTAAAATAATATATATTTAGCACTTAAAAAAAACACACTCCACAAATGATGTGGAAAATGGACTTAGAATGCCAGCTAACTCAACAGCAATGGAAAAAAAGAAAGACGAGTCATGCTTAAAACATGTCCCTCAGTGTTAAAAGCAATTATAAAATAGTAAAACAATGATATCTAATCCTGCAAAAAATAGGAAAATATGCCTAACCCTTTCAGGTCAATCCTAGAGATGTGGAATATGTTGATGTCGTGTCTATTACATTTGGAATTCTGGTAAAAAATAAAAAATGGAATAGAACTGATGGCTGATATAATTATAACATTGGATCACAAAATATTCCTGGTAAATTTCCTGTTCAACCAAGAGGTTCTGCAATGGCCATTGTTTTAATAAACACAGCTAGTATAACAATTATTGTCCATTAGAAAAAGCCACAACCTTCACCACAACAAGACTAGATGAATAAAGTACACAAATTCTCCTAATGAACATAGTAACACATTTATTCATGAACAGATGACAAACTTATATAAATAATCCATACAGAATTGATCGGCATAAACAATATTATATATAAAAGCCAGTGTCAGTAAAGCTCAGTGGAGAAGAGAAAGAGGGGAAAGGAGAGAGAGAAGAGAGATCAAAGACAGACAGGAGAGGGAGAAGGGAGAGAGGAAAGGAGATAGAAGGGAGAGTAGGGAGGAAAGGAGAAAGAGAAGGAGAGCAAAGACAGGAAGGGATAGAGAGGAGGGAGAAAGGTGAGAGAGAAGGTGAGCAACAACAGAGAAGAGAGAGAGACAAGGGAGAGGAGAAAGGAATAGAGAGTAAAGAAGAGAGAAATTGGAAATGATAAAAATAGAAGGATGAGCAAAAGCAGAAAAAGAAAGATAGAAGTGAGAGAGGAAAGGAGAGTGGAGAAGAGAGACGGTGGAAAGGAGAAAGAGAAGGGAGAGCAGACAGAAGTAGAGATAGAAGGGAGAGCAAAGACTCAAAAGAGATAGAGATAGAGAAAGGAAAGAAAAGTACAGGAGAGAGACATGGGAAAGGATAGAAAGAGAAAGTTGAACAAAGGCAGAAAGAGATAGAGAGGAGGGGGAGAAGAAAGGAGAGTGGAGAAAAGAGAGAGAGGAGAAAGGGAAAAGAGAAGGGAGAGGTTAGAATAAATTAGAGAGTGCTAAGAGAGAGGAAAGGGGAGAAGAGAGAGAAATTAGAGTGATATTGGAAAAGAAAGAGAGAAATGGGGGAAAGGAAATGAGATTGAGGAAAAGAGAGGGGTAGAGAGATAAGGAGGAGAAAATAGAATACAAAAAAGAAAAAAGAAAAGAAAAAAAATACATAAAAGAAAAACAGATATTATTAAATTATATTTCCCATTCCAATTAATGTTTTATCAATTAAAATTTCTATTTTGCAGTTAACTTCCCAATCAAATTGACTCATTGCATCATTTATGATGGGTAATTACTCTAGTATATATATAACCCCCAAAATTTGTAGAGGAGATACAATGCTTCCACATGCAATAGAATTACGGTACCCTATACAAAATTTTACTTAAACCACAGTTTATGCTAATGGTCTACACTAGTGATTTTGTGCAGTGAAAAAACAGTAATTTGGTTGTTAATTGTAGCTAGTGATTAATAGGCTTGGCAAACTCACTAACAGCCCCATTAAATTGTTATAGAAATTGTAGCCCGTAAAGGAGCCCACAAGAGTTACAGCTATTAAATTGGCCTCTTTTAGCTAACCGCTATCCCTATGGGTTACAGGTGCAAAAACCCTACGGGTCATCAAAATCTGGACTTCGTAATCTGTCAAGCCTCTAAATGTTATGTTCGCAAATTGCTATTAAATTGCTATGAATCCCCAAGGACGCACTGGTGTTCAAATCTTTAAATGGCAAATGAAGCCAAAAACACTACAGGTACTAGAGAGTACCTGCAAGGGTGTTAAAGTGCTGTCCGTAGCACTGTAAAGGCAAATATAAACACACTACTGTATTGTGAATTAAAGGGAAAGTGATATGAGGTATTACAATTAATAGCACAACATTCTCAAGCTTGCAAATCTGCAATAAAAAATAATTAATTTTACGTATTATTTGCCTGTTATATCGATCACGGCAATCAATGTGTTAATACATGTAATAAAACTTGCATGGACTAGAATATCATATTTATTGATTAATTAATACTAGCGACTTGCTAGTCAAAAAATGACGGTCAATATAGGAAAGTGTTGAAATGCTGTTTGCCACACAATGTGAGAGTACGGTGTGCCTCAACTATATAGACCCCTCTAACACAGTAATGAACGCATGTAATAACACTATAGGTGCCATGAGGGTCATCCAGGACCCTCATGACCCAAAGTGTAAGCACTACACCATTTTAACCTGGTCTCTTATGGGGATCTATCCAGACTCTCAAAAGCCTCTATTTAACCCCATCAGTCCAATAAGACCATTATGGGCCTGTTACAACCCAACATTAACCACATAAGTGATGATCCACAAGGACCATCATGACACTAAGTATAAACACTACACTGACATAAAATTTAAAAAAAACTAAATCACAAAAAAATCTACATTACAGAAAATAAAAAAACAGAAGTCACAAAAAATAAAAAAAGGAACACTACAGAAAAAAAATAAATAAATTACACACCTGAAAAGGAAATACATATAATGCATACAATACAAATAAAATGAAATACAATACAATTCACCCCTATGTAATAAACAATACATCCTATGTATGTAAATTACATCCACCAATCTATGTAGTATGAAATAAATACTATCTATGTAATATACATCCCACAATCTAATATACAATACATCCTATCTATCTAAAATACATCCCCCTATCTAACATACAATAAATGCTATCTCTATATAGAAACCCTAATTCTAAGCTAAAATAAAATAATTAAGACCACTTACCTTTGCAGATGTCCCTTCAGATCAGCAACCTAGGGTAAAAAAGATTTTAAAAATTACTAGAATACGTTTACATAAAATAAATAAACATAGTACATATTATAAATATTCTACTTACCTTTCCAGCATGTACCCGTCCTTCTTCTTTTCTTCTTCTCTGGTGCAGCCCCATTAGTACACATACATAAACATAAAACAAAGTAAAATAAACATAATATACAGTGTACTTACCTCCCTGCGATGTCCCTGCCTCCTCCCCTTCTGGCCCAGCTGGGCCCTGGAACAATCCGCACTGTAAAAGAAAAAAATAGAAAACAAAAATAACAGAGATCCGCACTTGTGGATCTCCCCGATGCTAATGAGCCTCCTACAGAGTTTTCTCGAAGAAAATGGCGGCTTCTGATTGTCTGAAAATGCTGTCTGTCAAATTCAGCCAATCAGAAGACGCCAATGTGTGAGCCAATGAGAAAGGGATCCAGGGAGAAATTTGATCGCCAGTTTCGGGGGTCAGAAAGACATTTTCCTTTTTTTTTTCTTATGACACAATTGGCAAAGTTTCAATGGGGGGGGGGGTTTCTGTTTGCCTTCCTCTGGATCAATTAACAATTAATAATAAATAGTCCACATTGAAAAGATCAATAGAGATCTAAAAAGTTTGAACTTGATGGACTAACTCTATATTCATCCTCCAATACTATACTATTAATAATTATTTAACAACAAACTAATTAATAACTAATCAGCATATTGCAGATCAGAGGAGATCTTAACAGGTTGAGCTTGATGGAGTAAAAGTATTTTTTTCAACCTTAATTACTATGTAACTATGTAACTATGTAAACACCCCAAAATCCCACTCTGATTGGATAACGCACCAGTCAATCTGTATTTGAACCAATCAGAAGGCTTTATTGACATCAGCCAATCACAATGGGATACACACCACTAGGTGATTGGCTGAAGACATCTGCACTTTCTCATTGGCTGTAATACTGATTGACAATGACAACAGCCAATGAGAAGACGCAAATGCCTTCAGCCAATCAGTACATGAGGGTGTATCCCATAGTGATTGGCTATTGTCAGTGCAACCAATCAGAATGCCTCCAGCCAATCACCCTGTGGGGGTAATTCCATTATGATTGGCTGAAGGCATCTGCGCCTTGTGATTGGTTTAAATAAAGATTGACAGCTGCATTATCCAATCAGAGTGGGATTTTAGGGTGTATCCCTTACTGATTGGCTCACACATTGGCGCCTTCTGATTGGGTGAATTCAACCAATCAGAAGGCGACATTGTCTATTTTCTTCTGGAAAAGGCACCGGGAGGCTCATTAGCGTCGGGGAGGTCCGCAAGTGCAGATCTCCTTTATTTTTTTTATTATATTTTTTTGAGCTCGGTTTCAGGGCGGGGCAGAAGAGGAGTAGGCCGGAGACATCGCAGGGAGGTAAGTACAATGTAGATTATATTTATTTTGTTTTATGTTTATGTATGTGTACTAATGTTAAGGTTTTTTTTTAACAGGGGCCACGCCGGAGAAGAAGAAAAGAAGAAGGATCGGGACATGCTGGAAAGGTGAGTAGAATATTTAGAATGTTTATAATGTTTATTTATTTTCTGTAAATGTGTTGCACTAATTTTTTTATTTTATTTTTCCTAGGTTGCTGATCTGAAGGGACATCTGCAAAGGTAAGTGGTCTTAATTATTTTATTTTAGCTTAGAATTAGATTATTTTATATAGAGATAGCATTTATTGTATGTTAGCTAGGGGGGTGTATTTTATATAGAAAGCATGTATTGTATATTAGATTGTGGTATTTATTTAGATAGATTGGGGGATGTATATTAGATAGATAGGATGTACTGTTTATTAGATAGGTGTTATTGTATTTTATTTTATTTGTATTGTATGTATTGTATGTATTATATGTATTTCCTTTTCAGGTGTGTAATTGTTTAGTTTTTTTTCTGTAGTGGGGGGGTTGTAATGTATTTTTTTATTTTCTGTAATGTTCCTTTTTTTATTTATTGTGATGTAGATTTTTAATTTTTTGTGATTTAGGTTTTTTATTTTATGTAATGTTGATGTTTTATTTTTGGTGACTAGTTTTTTTGTTTTCTGTAATTAGAGTAGTGGGAGGTTATTAGAGGGTAGGTAGGTAGTGTAGGTAGGTAGTGTAGGTGTTAATAGGTTAGTGTAGAGGGTGTTAAGTTGATATTTAATGTTTTATTGGGGGGGATATAGTGCAGTGTAGTGTTTATACTTAGCATTATGATGGTCCTTGAGGACGGTCATGGCACTTATGTGGTTAATGTTGGGTTGTAACAGGCCCATAATGGCCATAATATATTATTATGGGACTGATGGGGTTAAATAGAGGCTTATGAGGGTCTCTATTGACCCCCATGAGTGACAGGGTTAATTATATGTATTATGGGGATCTGTATTGAACCCATGAGTGACAGGGTTAATTAGCCGTTTATGGGGGTCTGTATTGACCCCCATGAGTGACAGGGTTAATGAAGGGCTTATGGGGGTCTGTATTGACCCCCATGAGTAACAGGGTTAATTAAGGGCTTATGGGGGTCTATATTGACCCCCATGAGTGACAGGTTTAATTAAGTGCTTATGGGGGTCTTTATTAACCCCCATTAGTGCCAGGGTTGTTTATGGGCTTATGGGGGTCTTTATTGACCCCCTTGAGTGACAGGGTTAATGAAGGGCTTATGGGGATCTGTATTGACCACCATGAGTGACAGGGTTAATTAGCCATTTATGGGGGTCTGTATTGACCCCCGTGAGTGACAGGTTTAATGAAGGGCTTATGGGGGTCTGCATTGACCCCCATGAGTGACAGGGTTAATTAAGGGCTTATGGGGGTCTATATTGACCCCCATGAGTGACAGGGTTAATTAAGTGCTTATGGGGGTCTGTATTGACCCCCATGAGTGCCAGGGTTGTTTATGGGCTTATGGGGGTCTTTATTGACCCCCTTGAGTGACAGGGTTAATGAAGGGCTTATGGGGATCTGTATTGACCGCCATGAGTGAGAGGGTTAATTATATGTATTATGTGGATCTGCATTGAACCCATGAGTGACAGGGTTAATTAGGGGTTTATGGGGGTCTGTATTGACCCCCATGAGTGATGGGGTTAATTAGAGTGCTTATGGGGGTCTGTATTGACCCCCATGAGTGACAGGGTAAATGAAGGGCTTATGGGGGTCTGTATTGACCCCCATGAGTGGCAGGGTTAATTAAGGGCTTACGGGAGTCTATATTGACCCCCATGAGTGACAGGGTTAATGAAGTGCTTATGGGGGTCTGTATTGACCACCATGAGTGACAGGGTTAATTAAGGGCTTACGGGGGTCTATATTGACCCCCATGAGTGACAGGGTTAATTAAGGGCTTACGTGGGTCTATATTGACCCCCATGAGTGACAGGGTTAATTAAGTGCTTATGGGGGGCTGTATTGACCCTCATGAGTGACGCGGTTAATTAAGGGTTTATGGGGGTCTGTATTGACCCCCATGAGTGCCAGGGTTGTTTATGGGCTTATGGGGGTCTGTATTGACTGCCATGAGTGGGATTTTAGGGTGTATCCCTTACTGATTGGCTCACACATTGGCGCCTTCTGATTGGGTGAATTCAACCAATCAGAAGGCGACATTGTCTATTTTCTTCTGGAAAAGGCACCGGGAGGCTCATTAGCGTCGGGGAGGTCCGCAAGTGCAGATCTCCTTTATTTTTTTTATTATATTTTTTTGAGCTCGGTTTCAGGGCGGGGCAGAAGAGGAGTAGGCCGGAGACATCGCAGGGAGGTAAGTACAATGTAGATTATATTTATTTTGTTTTATGTTTATGTATGTGTACTAATGTTAAGGTTTTTTTTTAACAGGGGCCACGCCGGAGAAGAAGAAAAGAAGAAGGATCGGGACATGCTGGAAAGGTGAGTAGAATATTTAGAATGTTTATAATGTTTATTTATTTTCTGTAAATGTGTTGCACTAATTTTTTTATTTTATTTTTCCTAGGTTGCTGATCTGAAGGGACATCTGCAAAGGTAAGTGGTCTTAATTATTTTATTTTAGCTTAGAATTAGATTATTTTATATAGAGATAGCATTTATTGTATGTTAGCTAGGGGGGTGTATTTTATATAGAAAGCATGTATTGTATATTAGATTGTGGTATTTATTTAGATAGATTAGGGGTTGTATATTAGATAGATAGGATGTACTGTTTATTAGATAGGTGTTATTGTATTTTATTTTATTTGTATTGTATGTATTGTATGTATTATATGTATTTCCTTTTCAGGTGTGTAATTGTTTAGTTTTTTTTCTGTAGTGGGGGGGTTGTAATGTATTTTTTTATTTTCTGTAATGTTCCTTTTTTTATTTATTGTGATGTAGATTTTTAATTTTTTGTGATTTAGGTTTTTTATTTTATGTAATGTTGATGTTTTATTTTTGGTGACTAGTTTTTTTGTTTTCTGTAATTAGAGTAGTGGGAGGTTATTAGAGGGTAGGTAGGTAGTGTAGGTAGGTAGTGTAGGTGTTAATAGGTTAGTGTAGAGGGTGTTAAGTTGATATTTAATGTTTTATTGGGGGGGATATAGTGCAGTGTAGTGTTTATACTTAGCATTATGATGGTCCTTGAGGACGGTCATGGCACTTATGTGGTTAATGTTGGGTTGTAACAGGCCCATAATGGCCATAATATATTATTATGGGACTGATGGGGTTAAATAGAGGCTTATGAGGGTCTCTATTGACCCCCATGAGTGACAGGGTTAATTATATGTATTATGGGGATCTGTATTGAACCCATGAGTGACAGGGTTAATTAGCCGTTTATGGGGGTCTGTATTGACCCCCATGAGTGACAGGGTTAATGAAGGGCTTATGGGGGTCTGTATTGACCCCCATGAGTAACAGGGTTAATTAAGGGCTTATGGGGGTCTATATTGACCCCCATGAGTGACAGGTTTAATTAAGTGCTTATGGGGGTCTTTATTAACCCCCATTAGTGCCAGGGTTGTTTATGGGCTTATGGGGGTCTTTATTGACCCCCTTGAGTGACAGGGTTAATGAAGGGCTTATGGGGATCTGTATTGACCACCATGAGTGACAGGGTTAATTAGCCATTTATGGGGGTCTGTATTGACCCCCGTGAGTGACAGGTTTAATGAAGGGCTTATGGGGGTCTGCATTGACCCCCATGAGTGACAGGGTTAATTAAGGGCTTATGGGGGTCTATATTGACCCCCATGAGTGACAGGGTTAATTAAGTGCTTATGGGGGTCTGTATTGACCCCCATGAGTGCCAGGGTTGTTTATGGGCTTATGGGGGTCTTTATTGACCCCCTTGAGTGACAGGGTTAATGAAGGGCTTATGGGGATCTGTATTGACCGCCATGAGTGAGAGGGTTAATTATATGTATTATGTGGATCTGCATTGAACCCATGAGTGACAGGGTTAATTAGGGGTTTATGGGGGTCTGTATTGACCCCCATGAGTGATGGGGTTAATTAGAGTGCTTATGGGGGTCTGTATTGACCCCCATGAGTGACAGGGTAAATGAAGGGCTTATGGGGGTCTGTATTGACCCCCATGAGTGGCAGGGTTAATTAAGGGCTTACGGGAGTCTATATTGACCCCCATGAGTGACAGGGTTAATGAAGTGCTTATGGGGGTCTGTATTGACCACCATGAGTGACAGGGTTAATTAAGGGCTTACGGGGGTCTATATTGACCCCCATGAGTGACAGGGTTAATTAAGGGCTTACGTGGGTCTATATTGACCCCCATGAGTGACAGGGTTAATTAAGTGCTTATGGGGGGCTGTATTGACCCTCATGAGTGACGCGGTTAATTAAGGGTTTATGGGGGTCTGTATTGACCCCCATGAGTGCCAGGGTTGTTTATGGGCTTATGGGGGTCTGTATTGACTGCCATGAGTGACAGGGTTAATTAAGGGCTTATGGGGGTCTGTATTGACCCCAATGAGTGACAGGGTTTTTAGGGATTGATGGGGCTCTGTATAGAGCCCCATGCGTGATTGTGTATTTTTTAAATTTTTATCACGTGTCCTTTAAGGACCTTTACGGTCCTTTAAGGACCCATAAGGCGGGAATTTTTAATTTTCATTGCAGCGGGGGTCCCCGATTGGGTGCCATCTTGACCCGCACTGCGATGGTTCATGTGGGGTTAATGCAGGTCTCCGAACTTATCTAGGATCCATTCCAGGGTTAATTAAGGGTTCACGGGGGTCTGGATTGACCCTCTTGAGTGACAGGGTTATTTAGGGGTTGATGGGGCTCTGTATAGTTGTATATTTTTTTTATTATTACAGGTCCTTTAAGGACCTTTACAGTCCTTTAAAAACCCATAAGGCAGGAATTTTCATTGCAGCGGTGGTCCCTGATCGAGTGTGATCGGGGACCCCCACTGCGTGGGTTAATGTGGGGTTAATGCAGGTTTCCGAGATTGTCTCGGATCCCATGGGGTTAGCTTATCTCGGATCCCTACTTGGGTAAGTGGCTGGACGGTCCGGGGTCGTGGAGCCTCGTTTTTGGGTTTTTTCAGCAGCCATTTTTTCTCTCGCTTAGGGGATTTTTGTGTGTCTAAACTCTGGAATTTGGACTTAAATTCAGGTGCAACTTCACTTGCAGAGGTCCTGGGTGCCCCCCCCCCCCCCTTGCTGTGGGTAAGCTTTTTATTTATTTTTTGTAGGTATTTATTGTGTTTTGACTGTTTTCAGGCGCCCGGGTTGGCCGTTAAGGTTGTATTTTTGCGATGCTCGTCGGCAATGAGCATATTCGGCGCTCATTGCCAAAGTGCTATGGGTTTAATGGCTCGCCTTCGCCGCTCATTGCCTAAGTGCTACGGGTTTAACGGCTCGCATCGCTGCGCTAGGCTCGCCGCCGATGAGCGCCTGTGGTGCACATCGATAAGCTCGCAAAGCATGATAACGATTCATAGTTTGACAACCATTATATGTGATTGCATTATTTCTGGAATGTGGGTCCACTCACAACTCAGACTTCAAAACGTAAGTGATTGAAATCAAACCTCCATTATTTTAGTGATTTCATGATTATTATTATTATTGTTTATTTATAATGCGCCAACATATTCCGTAGCGCTGTACATAAGATAAATTCCAGGCAAAGGTAAATACAAATCAACACATAGCAAAGTAAGGAGGGCCCTGTCTTTGAGCCTTGAATCCAGTGTGCATGGTGTTTTCCCCAAAGAACTCTGCAAGATTGAAAATTGCAGGCTTACAACCTAAATGTATTGTGTGTGGTAAAGGAGGGGGAGAGAGGTGCTGAGTGTGTTAGGGTGGAAGGTGATAAGCTTCTTTAAAGAGATGCATTTTTAGTGAGGTTTTTAATGTTTTGAGGCAGGAGAATAATCTGGTGGGGCGAGGCAAGGAGTTCCAGAGAATAGGGGAAGCACAAGAAAAGTCCTGAAAGTGAGAGTGAGAGGAGGTGACAAGAGTTGTAGAAAGAAGAAGGTAATTAACAGAAAGAAGAGTGCAGTGGGGGGAATATTTGGAGATGAGAGTAAATGTACGGGGTGTGCTATTGTTGAGGGCTTTGTAAGCTAGGGTCATGATTTTACATTTTATTCTGGAGGCTAAAGGAAGCCAGTGGAGTGATTGACAGAGAGGTGATGCCGACACTGAATGTTGTGTACAGGAGGTGAGTCTAGCAGAGGCGTTCATTATGGACTGAAGTGGGGATAGTCGGGTGGTGAGTAGACCATCAAGAAGCAAGTTGCAGTAGTCAAGTCGAATGATGATGAGAGAGTGTATTAGTATTTTAGTTGTGTCTTGTGTAAGATAGTGACAAATTCTGGAGATGTTTTTTTTAGATGGAGAAGGCAAGATTTTGTTAGTGACTGTATGTGACGGATGAAAGACAGGGCGGGGTCCAGTAGTAGAAGTGGATGGAGTAGTAGTGGATGGTCAACTGTGTCAAAGACAGCAGAGATTCTAGAAGAAATAGAATTTAATAGTGACCTTTTGACTTGGCAGAGTGCAAGTCATTAGTGACTTTACTGAGAGCTGTCAGTACAGATACTCCAGTCTCTGCTCCTCCAGAGTTAGTTTAGGTCTCTGTGCTTCCTCTCTGATATATGCCCTCCTTGCATGGTCCGTGAGTTTTGCTGGGTGGCCGTCTCATGGCAGGTTTGCTGTTGTGCCATGTTCTTTCCATTTGGGTGTGATAGATTTGATGGTGCTCCTGGGGATCATCAAAGATTTGGATATTTTTTTATAACCTATCCCTGACTTGTACTTCTCAATGACATTGTCCCTTACTTGTTTGGAGAGTTCCTTGGTCTTCATGGCAGTGTTTGGTTAGTGGTGCCTCTTGCTTAGGTGTTGCAGCCTCTGGGGCCTTTCAAAAAAGGTGTATATGTAATGACAGATGATGTGACACTTAGATCACACACAGATGGACATCATTTCACTAATTATGTGACTTCTGAAGGTAATTGGCAAATGGTTGCACCAAAGCTTTTTATGGGCTTCATAACAAAGGGGGTGAATACATACGCACATGCCAATTTTCTGTTTTCTATTTCTAAAAAAAAAATTATGTATATATCTTTCTCATTTCACTTCACCAACTTAGACTATTGTGTTCTGATCCATCACATAAAATTCAGATTAACAAAACATTGAACTTAAGGCTGTAAAGTAACAAAATAGGTAAAAAGTCAAGGGGGGTGAATACTTTTGCAAAGCACTGTATATATATATATATATATATATATATATATATATATATATATATATATATATTTATATATATATATATATATATATATATATATATATATATATATATATATACCTATCCAGGGCACTATTTAGTAGGTTATTAGTACTAGCTATGCAAGAATACTGCATAAGTTAGATTTTACGAATTTGTGATTCTTAAGTTGGAGTCAGACAAACCAACTAGGTTAATACCTGTGATGTCCAGGGGGGGGCAATACTTTGTGAGACTATTGGACTGTAGGAGGCCCTGGATAAACATGGACTTTTGCTATTCTTTCTTCCTTTTCTACCCCGACCATCAGCCCTAATAAATTCCAAGCCTGTAAGTGCAACGTGAGACCTGCAATGGCTGCAGGCACAAAATTTGGCAGCATTGCAGAGCTATTAAATTTGAGAGGCACTAGTTATGGGCTTGAGAAGTAAACCCGTAAACCATTTGTCGAACATGATCAATCAGTCAAACCCGTAGTTACGGATTTAGATGGAGCCAATGACAACAGAGATCATCATAATTACGTCACTGAACAATGGAGGAGAAATTTAAAAGCCTTACGGGTTTCAATTACGAGTTACCATCGGACCCACATTTTTCAGAAATAATGCAATATTGATAAAGTCGTAAATATGATATTCTATTATATGCGAGTTACATGTATTAACACATTGATTGCTGGGATCGATATAACATGGAAATTACACATGAAATAAAGTAATTTATATTATATTCTAATACCTAACATCACTTTCCCTATTATTATATGTACAGTAGTGTGTGTATATTTGCATTTTTGCTATGGAACGCCAGTGAATTTCTTGCAATGTAATAGCGAAATTGGAACGTAGCAGTTACGGGCTTCACAAAACAAAGGATTTGCTGGTGTGAAGTTCCATGTCGCACCTCCCGTAGGCTTTTTTCGCTCATAACACACAGATCGGCAGCGGCTTGCTTTATGGGGCCAATTTAAAAGCCGCAAGTCTTCCGGGCTCCGTTACGGGCTATGGTTTTACACTTTAGGGGAATTTAGTAGGGCTGCATGTCCTGTGTGTGGGATGTGGGTGTTCAGAGTTATTGTATGTGTGTGTGTATTATACACAGGACAATGTATGTGTGTGTATTATACAGGGTAGGGTAGGCAGGAATTATTGTAGTGGCATATTCATATATTGATGTATGAAGGAAACCCAGGCTGCATTTTTCCCAGGGAGTTCCCCCTCTGGGCAGAGGGGTCACCAGTTACAAGTTGCTTGATTGTAGGGGATCCAGTGCAATGGGGAAAAAGGTGAGCTGGCACCAGGGGACAGTGGACACTTAGGTGTCAATGGGAGTTTCTGCATTCCTGATCTGATCAGATACCTCCCCTGAGAGACCAGGATCCAAGGGTCAATTGGCCTGGATGGTAAGTTTGTACTAGGTTCTTATCAAGCCCAACTGAAGCAGCAGGTCATCACAATACCCGTTGAGGGTTAAATTCTATGGGCCTCACTCAATTAATAGCTGTAGGAGCTGCGTGGCGCAAGCGATGGCTGCAAGCTACTTAGCTATTCTATTCCCTTAGCATCCGAGAGCTTGGGGTAACCGTTAGTGTGCTGCGGTCCCTTTAATGAGACGCAGCAGATCTTTTAGGGTTAATATATATTCAATGCAGCACTGTACAGTGCTGTAATTGATATGGGGACATTAGCGGGGCCATGAGGATGACATGTAGTACATTGGCTAGCTGGCACAATACTACCTAGCCAATACTGTCATTTGTGGCCACAAGTCCGCCAGGCTTGGAGAACGGGTTACTGCCTTGGGGGTCACCTAAGCCCGTCTGAACCTGAGGGCTCTGGTATAGAAGAACCATTTTTTCAAAGACAGATGCTAATGGCACATGTAGACCCAATACAAGGTCCAAACTTGAGAACTAATCTCAGCCACAACCTATCAATGTTTTTTTTTTATTAAACAAGAGCAGGCCGAAAAAGAGGAGGGGGGGTTATAGAACTAGATTGAAATGGAATTAATTCTTCTAGAATACATTAAGAACCTCCAAAGCACTATCTCCCTATCTAACTTTTCCCAAAAACACAACAAACTGTCCCAATTATTGATACCAAGAATCTCAAGATAGTTCATCTGAATGGCAATTCTACCATGGGTGAGTAATAACTGCCCTGACCAAAAAAATGACAATAAACACCACATGGTAAATAACCAGATAATACATCTGTCAATCTTGTATTTAAATTGTCCTAGCCTGATTAGAGGCCAAAAAGTACAAAGTAGCAGATAAGGAGATAATAGAATTGGGAAAACCCAGGAATGCTTGCTGATTTCATTAGTAGCGTATATGTACCTAGATGCAAGAGGTATTTTATGGTAGGACATGGCTCTGCATACGAGGGGAATGTACTGGTAAGGAAAATCTTAGGATGGGAAGGGAACATTAAGGTGTAGCATGTCTCGGCTTGCAAGGGGAATGTTATAGTATGGCAAGGTTTGGCGTGCAAGGGTACAGTAGGGAATGACGTGGCTCATACATTATGGTATGGCCTGCAAGGGGAATGTTATGGTATAACATGGCTTGTCATGGAAGGGGTACAGTAGGGTATGGTCTGGCTTGTCATGTAAGGGGTATGGAAGAGTATGACATGGCTCGTCATGCAAGGCATACATGATGTTATGGCACGACTCAGATAAGCATAGGCACCTTATCACTGCTGAAATCAATAGGACAGCAACACCTTTCTTAAGATACAGCTACAACTGAGCTATTTTAATGTGGCTACAATGTGCAGAATCTAATGAGGACCAGGGTGACTGCAATGTGCAGCATTTGGAGTGAGGCTGCCGGGTGCAGCAGTAGTGTGGACTGAGGCTGTGGGGTGCAGTAATAGTGTGGAGTGAGGCCAACGGGTGCAGCAGTAGTTTAGAGGGAGGCTTCTTTTTGCAGCATAAGGGGTGAAGCTGCCATGTGCAGCATTAGGAGTGAGTCTGCCCGGTGCAGCATGTTGAGTGAGGCTGCCATGTGTAGCATGTGGAGTAAGACTGCCATGTGCACCAGTAGTGTGAGGCAAGATAACTGTGAGTAGCAGTAGTGTGGAGTGAGGCTGCCGTGAGCAGCAGTAGTGGGAGCAACAGAGTGGGAGAGCAAAGGCAAGAGTTGGGTGCTGGGCATGGAGTCCCAGAGACAGGAGAAATGAGGGGAGACAAGAAGGAGGCCGACTGACAGACAGAAAAAACAGGGACAGGTCTCACCCGGTGGCAGATGCACCATCAACAGCACAGAGGCCCCAGGATTGATGCCAGCTTGGGGTTAGATTAGGATAGGAAGTATTAATAGGATGAAGGGGAGTTCCAGGCCCTCCCACAACTTCAGGACATTTTTTAACCTGGTAATTGTTATTTGTACCTACTTCCTACACCAACCTCTTCACTAACGTTAAAGACTTAAACCTCTTCACAAGGGAGTTTGGGAAGAAAGTGATCCAAAGTTCCAACAGAATGTGATCAGGGCAAAGGAATGGAATGGTAAAAGTAAATTTACCCCATAATTTAAGGAGTATTCAAACATTTAAATGTTTGCTCAGTTAGTTACTAAAGATATGGAAGCACAGTATCCGGCAAATGACAACTTAAATAAAAAAGTGTAATCTCAGTAATTTGGAAATAAAGCACTTACAAAATTACAAAATAACAGCGCAACCCCATTAAAAAGACACATAAGGATGGAAATATAGTTCTGATGGACAATGATGACTATCTTTGGATGTGTCTAAGGCTTTTAAGTGATGTCCTATGAGTATACCATATGGTAATGGTAAATATCTCACATTTGAAGAGGGAATTAAAAAGATTGTTAGACACAGCAAAAGAATTCTTTGAATTTAATTATTTATTTCCCTCACATATGCATTACCCAAAGGGCATAAAAAATATACACCATTGTCTGGTAAACTGATTGAGCCTCATTCAGTTTAGAGGATGTAGGCCGTATGTCTGCGGGGCTCCTGCAGGCCCGCAGCGTTCGTGACATACGTTGCTATTCAATTGGCCAAGACCGCAAGTCCCGGCCCGATAGCACACATCGTAAACCATGCTATCGTATGTAGCATTTGCAAGCTTGAACATTATCAATTAAGCAAGGCTTTAACTCTGAAGTTAGAAACAGCAAATGGAAACACAGATCATTATCATTACGTCAATGAAAAATGGAGGTTGGATTTCAAAGTCTCTCCGGCCTTAATTAAGAGTTACGATGGGACCCACATTCCGGAAATATTGCAATATTGATAAAGTTGTAAATATTATATTCCATTATACGTATTAACACATTGATTGCCGGGATCGATATAACACCTAAACTAAACATGAAATCAAGTATTTTATATTACAGATTTGCGAATTTGAGAATGTTGTGCTAAGACCTAACATCACTTTCCCTTTTAATAAAGTACAGTTGTGTGTGTATATGTGCATTTAAAGAACTCCGGACATGTTTTTAAGCCTTTTGTGTGTCCTCCTTGGAACCTGTTACTTGTGGTTCGACTTTTGCCATTTGGGGCCTTGATGTGGTGGTTAGCGAGGGGGACTCGGAGCAACTGAATATCGATTTGCTATTTTAGTGATTGTAACTCTTGCGGACGTGAAAGATCAAAGGTTAGGAGGGGCCTTAACTTGAGATTTTAACCAGGCATTGGAGGCCGGAGCCAGCAAAAAGATGCCAATTGAATAGCAAAATAAGTTACGGCCTCCATTTCATCTCAAAGATCCCCTATTTCAGGGATACTACTGATATGTATCATTTGCAAAATCTAAATGTACCTGACAATACAATATTAGTCAGTAGTATCCCACATAATATGGACTTAAAAGATGAGGATTGTTTTCTTAATACACAGGATATCCGTAGATTCATTTGCTGGAGTTTCCCTAACCAGGAATTACTTATTTTTCAACCAGAGATCGTACCACCAAAGAAGGGGTACAGCAATCAGAACACCTTGCACTCCAAGTTTTGCCAACCTCTTTTTAGGTCAATTGAGAGGCAACAGTGGTGTTTGATGAATTTATGTCAGAGTTTACACAAAATCTGTTGCTCAGCTTCGGTTCATAGACTATATTCTGCTATGCTAGATTGGTTCAGAGTTGGCACTTAAAGAGTTCATCAGGAGACTTAATCAAAAAAAACTAGGGCTCAAATTTGCCTTTGAAGCTTACCACCATACTCTGGCTTTCCAGTACCTTTCCATTATGAAAGATGAAAAGGAAAACATTGAAACAGCTATATATAGAAAATTGACAGCTTCTAACACATTTCTGGAGTGGTTAAGTATGCACTCAGTCCAACTTAAAAGCAGCATACCAGTGGATCAGTATTTGCACGTAAAACATAATTTTAATGGTGAAATTGCATTTAAACATAAGGCTGAAGAAATAGGCGTATAAAAGAGCAGTTGCTATGAATAGAACTGAATTACTGGAAAAAAACTGTTAAAAGCTAAATCCTATTTGCTGTATACTAACATATTTTAGCAATTGGATCAAAGTAAGAGATGTGTTAAATAAACTTTGGGCCTTGATCTATACTGACCTCTTAAAGGGACATATCAGCGTGGAAGATGCAAGACATGCCAATTTGTACATCCTCATAAACAGTTTCTGCATCCAACCAATGCAAAAGTTTTTCAAACTGAAAACTTCTATAACTGTGGTTCCACTGCAGTTATTTATGTAATGGAGTGAAAATTTGAAAAGCTCTATGTAGGGAAAACTCCCGCCAGCTAAGAAGAAGGATCTTAGAACATGTGTATACAGTTAGTAAAGAACTAGATACTCCAGTAGCCAGACATATTAAGATCTTTCACCATAATAACTTTTGTTTGCAATGCTGTGTTCTGGTCAATTTTAGATTTAGATCATCTGCATAATCTACTTGAGAGAGCAAGTGAATCTTTAATCTTTAAACAAAGTCTTACAGAATTAAATGAGGGTTTCTTCTATGGAGCCTTTATAGAATAAACATTTAATTATTCTTTATTCCATTTTTCAGTGGAGTCTTGTATTGCTTTTTTTCAGATCAATTATTTGAGACTATTCTTGCTATTTATATTTTCAATATCTTATAATGTCATATTACGTACAGTTAACTATAGATGTCCATATTCCAGTTACAGTAGACCCTCAGTTAACCAGCCCCAATGGGGATTGGTAGATGCCGGAAAAAATAAGTTTCTGGTTGCCTGAGAGTTACTATTAAAAGAGCCCTAGATTAGCTGCACATAGGATGCTCTGCTAATTATATTTGTCAGTGAGGGCTGTTCTAGCAGCAGAAGCTTTCACTCTTTGCTTAAACACAGGTACGTTCGGCTGGAGGGTGCCGTGCTGAACTCGGGGGAATGAAAAGCCAACACTGCACTAACTCAGTCACACATGCCTGTCTGATTCCATGTCAAATTGAATTGCAGAGATATACCGTGGATGAAATTTACATGCTTGTAAGCATTTTGTGGCATGACAGCCTTGCTCCTGGCACTTGTTGAGCCCTTTAAAAACAAAAAAAATCATTTAAAGTACAGTATCACATTTTTTTTCTGGTTGCTTGACTTCCGGTTAACTGAGAGTCTACTGTACTAATATTGCATTTTCAAGAAGACTTTCAGATACCTGAATATTGCCACACAATGTGATGCTTTTGCTTCTCTGAGCACTTTCGGCTCTCATTGCGGACCTTTCCTATCGCCTACTGTATGGGCCGGTTCGTTAAACTGCAAGTTTGTGCTTGGGAAAGCCATGTGTCTCTTTTCAGCATCTCCCCATGTCCCTTCCCTGTGTGTTTCTCCTCTGTGTGTCTGCTGAATGTTTGTGTGGGGTCGCTGACTTTTCAAAGTTCTGAGTGCCTGATGTTGTTCGTGTAAGTGTTACTGTCTTTACCGTCATGTATTTTCCCGTGTGCCTGACTTTGCTCAGCCTTGTTTTTATCGAGTTTCAGATTTTTTTTTACGTTTTTCGTTTGACATTTTTTTTCTTGCTTAGCCGATTGTTCGAGTGACGGAACACGGCAAATAAGGCTCAAAATTGCTTGCAGCTTCACTTCCTTTCTGGCTCTCCCCCTGTGCTGTGTGTTAGTGTCTTTTAATTTATTTTTATGATTTTTCAATCGTCTTTTTCGATTACCGCGATTCGGCCATTAAATTCTTATTTTTCCGAGGTTGGATATTTTGCCTCAGAGATTCTGCGTTCAATTTTTTTTTCCTACGTCCCGCGTTCCTCAATTGCTTGGAGCCTAAGTAAGTCCTGCGTTCCTCAACTGCTTGAAGCCTAAGTCCTGAGTGCCTCAACTGCTTGCCTCATTTCGTGAGGCTCGCAGGAGCGCCATCGGCACTCATTTCAGCCTAAGTCCCGCGTGCTTCAATGCCTCTACTGCTTGCCTTGATTCAAAGTCCTGAGTGCTGTAATATTTGGGACTAGTTTCAAGCAGTTTAAGGAGCGTAGTCATACTGATCATTATTCAATTAAATTCCATCTGAACGCTGAGTTATAATTTTATGTTACAATATTATAGTACTAGGAGTACAGCATGGATGAGAGCAGCGATATATTTACCTGGTATATGTGTACATGATAGTGCTTAAAGCTAATGTGACTTTTGTAGATAATATGTAGATCTTTATTTGTCTTTTCCACGTTCAATTTGCATATTTGTGCACAGCTAAATTCTGCTGCATGATTACAGTTATATTATCTTGCTATACATATATGATTGGGCATCACTTATTTTGAGCTGTCCTATCATTAAGAGATTCTCTTGTACTGTATATTTGTTCTCTGATGAGTGCACTAATGTAATACCCTTCTATAGATCTATTTTTATCTTTTTATTTCATGAGACAAATTACTATTTTTATAAGTTGATATTATTCATTCTACTATTTGTATTGCCCTTTGACTTACCTTACACACAGTTTAGACACCTATAAATTTTAGGATTTAGATTTTATTTCACTCATAGGATTTTACATTTCACTATACTTGATTATTACTGAGTTTATATATTTTTTTTAGGATCTCGATTTTATTTAATTTATAGGACTTTACATTTCACTATACTTCACTATTACTGAGTTTCCGGTGATATTCTTAAAAATATGCATCTATCACTTTAAATGAACCCTTTGTGTGCCTTCCTACTTGCCTGGTCTCTTTACCTAGTGATGCACTGCTGGATCATATTAGTGTATGAGTGTTGTGCTATAATGCTCCAACTTGGGTGAATTTTAATTCACTCTGCTTCAATTGTATCAATTTTCCTGACTTACAGCTTGAAGCAACAACCAATCCGTGCTGCAGGCTGTCTGGTTGCTATGAACATCCCCTCTAAACACCACCAAGCCTATTGAGGCTTATTTTTATTATATCAGGAAGGCTTTATAAAGCGAATTATCTCAAACACTCCCCTACTCTGTTCCGGCTTTTTATACTTACTGATTTCCTCTGCTGATCTGATCAACCAAGTCAGTTTTCACAAGAAGTGATACTGGAGTGGGTTGCCAGTTCCTTCTTTAATGGAACTGACTTGGATTAGAACAAAGGTCAATAGCTGTGGAAGCACAGAGCTCTAACCCACTGCACTACCAGCAACACCCTAATTCTTATATATAAGCACTACACTATTAACTCTGTAAGCACTACACTATTAACATTAACTATACCCCATTAACCCAACCCTGGACCTATTTAATCCTGACAGTATGCATTTAACCCTAACAGTACCTATGTAACCCTAACTGAGCCTATTGAACCCTAACTGGACCTATTGAACCCTCTGTAGGCCTATTTAATGCAGTCTCTTATGGGGTCTATACAGACATTCATAAGCTTCTATTTAACCCCATCAGTCCCATAAGGGTATATAAAGACCCTCATGGGACAGTTAGAAGACTAACATGTAGGTGGGAGAGGGACAATATAGAACTATTGGGGTAAAAAGGGTAGAGAGGGAAAGGGATGAATAAGTTACCCATGGGGGAGGAGAATGGGGAGGGTTACAATAGACAGTAGGGAGGTATTAAAAGGGGCTTGTAAATACAGTGGCAAGCACTTCACAATGGCAGAGCCATAGCAACATAAAGTGTATGCTTGCTAATGCAAGAAATTTGCCTGAGAAAATGGGCGAGCTAGAATTATTAGCAGTACAAGAAAAATGGGGCTTAATAGGCATTACTGAAACATGGTGGGATGAATCTCATGACTGGACAGTTAATCTGGATGGTTATAACCTATTTAGGAAAGATAGGGGAAATGGTAAAGAGGAGGAGGGATCTGTCTGTATGTTAAGCCTGAATTTAAGCCTATAGTCAGAGAAGATATTTATGCTGGAACTAACGGCAACATTGAATCTTTGTGGGTTGAGCTAAATAGTGGAGGAGCTAATTCTATACGCATATTAGTGGAAGTATGCTATACACCCCCAAATATAAAAGAAAGTGAGGAAATACAATTATTGTTACAGATTGGGAGTGCAGCTAAGCACGGGCAAGTTCTAATAATGGGAGACTTTAATTACCCTGAAATAAACTGGATAAATGAGACCAGCAGCTCAGATAAGGGAAGCAGGTTCTTGAGTACACACAGGGATCATTATCTGGCCCAGGTAATACAAGAACCTACCAGAAATGGGGCCTTCTTGGATTTAGTCATCACAAGTAATATTGATATAATATCAAATGTTAAAATAGGGGAACCCTTGGGGAATGGTGATCACAACAGTCTCATTTGAGATTGAATACAAAAAACAGAGGTGTAAGGGGCCAACAAAAACTCTACATTTTAGAAGGGCTAACTTTAATTGGCTAAGGGCAGCAATACTACATATAGACTGGGACAAAGAACTTACAAAGAATAATACTGAAAATAAATGGACAACATTCAAATCCTTACTAAATAAACATAATCATCGGCATATACCATGTGGAAATAAAATGAATATGAGTAAATCACATCCGATGTGGCTTAACAATGACTTAAAGATCATGATAAGGAAAAAGAAACATGCATTTAAATTATACAAGAAGTAGGGAACAGAGGCAGCTTTAAGTGACTATAAGGAAATCAACAAGGCTTGCAAAAGGGCTATTAGACTGGTTAAAATAGAAAATGAGAAGTCAGTTGCAAAGGAAAGTAAGACTAACCATAAAATACTTTTTAAATATATTAATGGTAAGAAGGCGAGGAAGGAAGCTATAGGAACATTACAATGTGAAACATAGGCCGTCTGATAATTAGGGAACAGGAAAAGGCAGATGAGCTAAATAGGTTATTTTCTTTGGTATATACAAGGGAGGTACCAGTGGTTGGGACACTGCAACAACATGGGGCTACATTACAATCACTAAATAATTGGTTAACACAGGAAGAAATCCAAAAGGGATTGGAGAATATAAATGTTAATAAAGCACCAGGACCTGATGGAATACATCGAAGGGTAATGAGGGTGCTGGGTTCTTTAATAGCCAAACCATTATATCTAATCTTTCAAGACTCACTCACCACAGGGTCTCTACCAGATGACTGTAGAAAAGCAGAGGTGATACCTATATTTAAGAACATATTTATAGATCAGTGAGCCTCACATCTGTAGTTGGGAAACTTTTAGATGGGTTAATAAGGGACAGAATACAAGAATATGTCTATTTGAACAAGATCATAGGTAGCAGTTAACACAGATTTATGAAGGATAGGTCATGTCAGACCAATCTAATTAGTTTCTATGAGGAGATTAGTAGAAACTTGGATCAGGGCAACTCAGTGGGTGTAGTCTTTTTGGATTTTGCAAAGGCTTTTGATACAGTGCCTCATGGGAGACTTTTGAGCAAACTAAGGGATACAGGAATTGCAGTAAATATCTGCTCATGGATCGAGAGCTGGCTAAAAGACAGGAAGCAAAGGGTTGTTGTAAATGGAACATACTCAGATTGGACTCATGTGGTAAGTGGGGTTCCTCAAGGTTCAGTATTAGGTCCTCTCCTTTTTAACATATTTATTAATGACGTAGAAGTAAGACTCGAAAGTAGTGTCTCCATTTGGGCTGATGACACTAAATTGTGCAAGGTAATTAAATCAGATAATGATGTACTTTCCCTACAAAGGGATTTGCATAAATTAGAGAAATGGGCAGCTAAATGGCAGATGAGATTTAATACAAATAAATGTCAGGCATATGGGAAGGAAAAATAGCCATGCAATTTATAATCTTAATGGAGCAAATCTAGGGGTATCAGATATCGAAAGGGATTTGGGAGTACTAGTGGACAACCACCTAGGTAGCAGTGCTGAATGCGAAGCAGCAGCTGCAAAGGCAAATAAAATATTAGTATATATTAAGAAGGGTATAGAAACAAGGGAAGCAAATATAATTCTGCCACTATACAAATCTCTAGTACGCCCTCATTTGGAATATGGTGTACAATTTTAAGTACCACTTCATAAAAAGGACATTTTAGAGCTGGAAAAAGTACAGAGAAGGGCAACAAAACTAATAAGAGGAATAGACTGGGATAAGTTATGAAGAAAGTCTAACTGAATTAAACTTATTTTCGCTAGAAAAAAGGCTTCTACGAGGGGATATGATTACCTTATTTAAATACATCCAGGGTCAATATAAGGCTTTGTCAAGTGAACTTTTTGTAGCAAGAGGTTTTCAACTGACAAGAGGACATCCCTTGAGGTTAGAGAAAACAGATTTCACCTTAATCAAAGAAATGGGTTCTTCACAGTTAGGGTCATTAAACTGTGGAATTCTCTACCAAAGGAGGTGGTGAGAGCGAATTCGATAGATAACTTCAAAAAGGGGTTAGATATATATTTGAATAAAGAGGGCATTCAAGGTTATCCGCACTTGCGGAGCTCCCATACGCTACTGAGGCCCCTAGAGCCTTTTGCAAAGAAAATAGCCAATGGCGCCTTCTGATTGGCTGAAAAAGTTGTCAATCAATTTTCAGCCAATTAGAAGGAGCCAAGGTGTGAGCCAATCAGAATGGGATAAACCCCCATATCCCATTTTGATTGGCTAATGCACCTGTTAATCTTTTTTAAACCAATCAGAAGGCTCTATTGCCTTCAGCCAATTACAATGGCATACACCCCAATGGGGTGATTGGCTGAAGGCATCTGCGCCTTCTGATTGGCTATAGTCTGATTGACAGTGGCAACAGCCAATCAGAAGGTGGTGTTAAATAAAGGCTTATGAGGGTCTTCATAGACCCCCATAAGAGATGGGGTTAAATAGGCCCAGTTAGGGTTAAATAGGCCCAGTTAGGGTTAGATAGGTACTGTTAGGGTTTAATGTGCCCTGTAAGGATTAAATAGGGCCAGGGTTGGGTTAATCGGGTAATGTTATGGTTAATAGTGTAGTGCTTACACTTTGTGTTATGAGGGTCCTGGATGACCCTCATGGCACTTATAGTGTTATTACATGGGTTATAAGTGTCCTATAGGGGTCTATATAGAATGCTATTGGACTTATGGGGTTAATTAGTGGCTTATGGGGGTCTGTATTGACCCCCATAGGTGACAGGGTTAATTACGGTATTATGGGGGTCTGTATTGACCCCCATGAGTGACATGGTAAATTTAAGCTTATGGTGGTCTTAATTCACCCCCATGAGTGACAGGGTTAATTATGGACTTATGGGGTTTTGCATTGACCCCCATGAGTGACAGGGTTAATTAAGGGATTATGGGGGTCTGTATTTACCCCTATGAATGACAGGGTTAATTAAGGATTTATGGTGATCTGTATTGACCCCCATGAGTGACAGGGTTAATTAAGAGCTTATAGGGGTCCTCATTGACCCCCATGAATGACAGGTTTATTTAAGGTATTATGGGGGTCTATATTGACCCCATGAGTTACAGGTTAATTAAGAGTTTTGTGGTGGTCTGTAATGACCCCCATGAGTAACAGGGTTAATTAAGGGCTTATGGGGTCTGTATTGAGCCTCATGAGTGACAGGGTTGATTAAAGGCTTATGGGGGTCTGTATTGAGCCCCATGAATGACAGGGTTAATTAAGGGATTATAGAGCTGTATAGAGCCCCATTAATGATACAGTTTATTTTTATTTAACGTGGGTCCTTTAAAAACCTTTACTGTCCTTTAAGTACTCTCAAGGCGGGACATTTGAATTTTGATTTCAGTAGACCTCCACTTCGAGTGTTAATGTGGGGCCCCCCAGCATTGGTGGATTCATTTTAGGTGCCGGTGGAGGAGGTGCAAGGGGTTAATGTGGAGGTCCCGATCTTATCTCGGATGTCTTTTGGGGAATTTGTACGCAGCTGGCAGTGTCTTGTGCGGTTCAGGGTCGTGAAGCCTTGTTTTCATTCTTTTCCGCTCCATTATTTTTCTTGCTTTGACGTTTTTCGAGTGCCAAAACTGTGGCAATTCGACTTAAATTCACGTGTAACCTCACTTCTAGACGTCCTGGCTGTCTTTTTTTTAATAGTCAACTTGTATTTTAACAACTGATAAATGATAATTTTTTAATCATATTCAACTTTTTAATTGTGTATGTATAAATAATGTAACAATGGATGTAGTTTGTATGAATAAATTGTTGTAAACGATTACATAATGCTTTGCAACATGCTACTTATATTTGAAACATTAGTGAACCTTTTTAAATCTGAGGTATGGATGAGTAACATAACATTAGGTCAACTTTATATCAATGAGTATATTAAACCATTACATGATGTTTTGTAACATGCAACTTTTATTTAAAGTACTATTAAACCACATAGGTACTGAATCCAGAGGAAGGAAAACAGTAAAAAAAAAAAAACATTAAAACGTAGCCGATTGTATGAAAGAAGGGAAAAAAGGAACCCTTTCTGACCCCATTAACTGGAGATCGGATTACTCCCTGAATCAATACTCTGTATTTAATTATACATTTAATTTTTACAACAAATGATCATCCTCCAACTAACATGAACTCTTAATTACATACAATGAAACAACTGTTGTGACCTTTGCAAAAAATATTTTAACATTACAAACATGAAGTAAATGTATTAAAATTGAAACAGTAAAAGTGATAAAATGCAATGTAACTGTTTTGTGGGGCCATCCTGGCAAAAGGCCACTTTTAAGACATTCCATTACTTTTTGTTTTTGCAAGTGGATCCCTTAAAAAGATCCCAGCAGACATTTTATTTTGTTTATGGGATATAACCACAGTTTATTTTTTTTTTTTTTTTTTTTTTTTTTTTCTTGTTATTGTTGTAGTTTTGTAAAAATAGAGTTTCATATGTGAAATAGTGGTCCTCTAAAAAGAGCTCAAGTGACATTAAATGACGTCCTGCAAATGAAACCACTATTCTCTATGTTTACAAAACCACATATTACACAATGATTGTTGTAAAATTGCGTCCATCGTGTAATAGATCACCCTGACTTGGGTTGTCTTCAATTGAAACTTTAATATCATCGGGATTTGTACACCTTGAAAAAGCAACATAGAGTTCCCAATGTGCAAAAACAGGTTCCTCTAAAAAAAAAAACTTAAAAGTTTCTCCTTGGGATTTATTTATTTATGGTCATGGCAAATGCCATGATAACTATAAATTGTCTCCTTTGAAGGACAAAAGGCAAACCACTCTCAGTTGGAGCCAAATCAATTCTTGGTATAAAAACTCGTTCACATTTATGGGTACCAGTCATAATTTCTGCATGTATGAAATGATCTTTTGAATCGTGCACAATTAATCTGGTCCCACTACAAAGTCATTTTTTTGGGATTCATATTTCTCAATAGCATGACAATTGCCCCTTTTTTCAAATGCAAAACATGTGGTGGCATACCAGATGGTGTTAAAGAATTAATAAATTCTATACTAAAGTTAGATTTACTTTATTGTCAGCCAGAACTGAATCTGCACTGTATTAGTTCTTTTGGGGTGCATAGATGAATTTTTAAATGTTGTTATTTAGATTCAAGGCATCTATATTTTTGGATGTTAATATCACTTTGTTTACAATATCGGAGTAATCGTCGTTATTAGGAGTGTTTAGAAAGATTGCCGATATGAGTGATTCCATGCAAACCATTTGTGATGGAATTTCAATGGTATCATTGGGTAAATCATGTATTTGTGTTTGTTTTCCTTCTCCAATTTGAATGAACCAATCATTGAATTCATTTTGGCTTTCAGATCTCATATTTAATTCTAACTTGAGGTGTGTAAATATTTTCCACAGTTTACATGTCTTGATACATGTTTCAATGATGTCAGTCCTATTTCCATGTGGCACAACAGGTAATGTTTGCCTAAAATCTCATCCTAACAACATCACATTTCCACCAAATGGCAAATTATTATCCATGACTAGAGATGTCGCAAATAGTTTGCCGGAGGACTGTTCCCGGCGAACATAGCATGTTCGCGTTCACGGCGAACTGCGAACATATGCGATGTTCGATCCGCCCCCTATACTTTATCATTGAGCAAACTTTGACCCTGCAACTCACAGTCAGCAGACACATTCCAGCTAATCAGCATCATACCCTGCCTTCCAGACCCTTTTACCTCATGGACAGCAGCCATTTTGAGAGGAGGCTGAGTGTAGGTGATACTGCATCAATAGGGAAAACCATAGCTAGGCTACTGTACACAGTGTGCAATACAGTCATCATCCTCCCCTCACCTTAGCACCCAACCCTAACACCCCTCACACTTATCCCTAAGACCTAACACCCCTCACACTTATTCCTAACATGCCTCACCCTAACACCCCTTACACTTATCCTTAACACCCCTCACCCTAACACCTAACCCTAATACCCCCTCACACTTATCCCTAACACCCCTTACCCTAACGCCTAACCCTAATATCCCTTACCCTAACACCCATCACACTTATTCCTAACATGCCTCACCCTAACACCCCTTACACTTATCCTTAACACCCCTCACCCTAACACCTAACCCTAATACCCCCTAACACTTATCCCTAACACCCCCTACCCTAACAACTAACCCTAATATCCCTTACCCTAACACCCATCACACTTATTCTTAACACCCCTCACCCTAACACCTAACCCTAACACCCCTCACACTTATCCCTAACACCTAACCCTAACATCCCTCATCCTAACACCCCCCACACTTATCCCTAACACCCCTCACCCTAACACCTAACCCTAACACCCCTCACACTTATCCCTAACACCCCTCACCCTAACCCTAACACCCCTCACACTTATCCCTAACACCCCTTACCCTAACCCTAACACCCCTCACACTTATCCCTAACACCTAACCCTAACATCCCTCACCCTAACACCCCCCATACTTAACCCTAACACCCCTCACCCTAACACCTAACCCTAATACCCCCTCACACTCATCACTAACAGCCCTTACCCTAACACCTAACCCTAACATCCCTTACCCTAACACCCATCGCACTTATCACTAACACCCCTTACCCTAACCCTAACAACCCTCACACTTATCCCTAACACCTAACCCTAACATCCATCACCCTAACACCCCCCACACTATTCCCTAACACCCCTCACCCTAACACCTAACCCTAATACCCCCTTACTCTTATCCCTAACAGCCCTTACCCTAAAACCCATCACACTTATCCCTAACACCCCTTACCCTAACCCTAACACCCATCACACTTATCCATAACACCCATCAACCTAACACCTAACCCTAACATTCTCACACTTATCCCTAAGACCTAATACCCCTCACACTTATTCCTAACATGCCTCACCCTAACACCCCTTACACTTATCCCTAACACCCCTCACCCCAACACCCCTCACACTTAGCCCTAACACCCTCACCCTAACACCTAACCCCCTCACCCTTATCCCTAACACCGCTTACCCTAACACCCCTCAAACGTATCCCTGTGTCTCTTCCCCCCCCCTTATCATCAAGGGAGGGGGGAGGATGATGAGGGAGGGGGGAAGAGACACAGGGGAGGATGATGAGGGAGGGGGAAACAGACACAGGGGAGGATGATGAGGGAGGGGGCAAAGAGATACAGGGGAGGGTGACGAGGAAGGGGCGAAGAGACACAGGGGAGGATGATGATGGAGGGGGGGAAGAGACACAGGGGAAGATGATGAGGGAGGGAGAAAAGAGACACAGGGGAGGATGTTGAGGGAGGGGGGAAAAAGACACAGGGGAGGATGATGATGGAGGGGGGAAGAGACACAGGGGAGGATGATGAGGGAGGGGGTAAAGAGATACAGAGGAGGATGATGAGGGAGGTGGGAGGATGATGAGGGAGGGGGGATGAGACACAGGGGAGGATGATGAGGAAGGGGGGAAAGAGACACAGGGGAGGATGATGAGGGAGGGGGTAAAGAGATACAGGGGATCATGATGATGGAGGGGGATGTTAGGTTATTTATGCCCTTTATGGATTAAAACCAGACTCTGCATCAACTATGTAATTTTCCGTGGGAGTTTTGACATGGATCCCCCTCCGGCATGCCACAGTCCAGGTGTTAGTCCCCTTAAAACAACTTTTCCATCACTATTGTGGCCAGAATGAGTCCCTGTGGGTTTTAAAATCCGCCTGCCCATTGAAGTCTATGGCGGTTCGCCGGGTTCGCCGGATCGCGAACATTTGCGGCGGTTCGCGGGTAGCGAACCGAAAATTTTATGTTCGCGACATCACTATCCATGACTTATTTTAATAATCTATCAATACATTGCAAGGTATGATATAACATCATTGTTGACTCATCTATCATAATTAATTTACTTTTTTTAAATGTTTTTGCTTGTAAAGGATTTAGTCAAATCTCTGACACTGATTTTTCTAAACTGGGAACTGTCAGTTTAAATCCACTATGCACAGTTCTGCCACCTTCTCACAAAAGAGCAGCAATTCCAGCTGTTGCAAATGGAAGTGCTATTTGACCCTGTGCTCGAATGTAACTCATCAAACAAGTATACAGATACGTTTTTCCTGATCCACCAGGGCCATCTAAACAAAAATAACGTTCTTTGACCATTTCATCATCTGTAGCATTTGTGATGGCATTAAATGCTTGCAATTGTAAAGTATTTAAAGTTGCCAGTTTTTCTTGTATTTTTTGTTGTTGAAGCTCAGTGTCATAGTCATCAAAGTTGATGTCATTTATAAGTCCTGGATCAGGCAAATTAAAACTTGCACAATTTAATCCATGAGCAAGAAAGATTTCTTGGATTTCCATTAACACTTTTAAGAGTGCAATGGGCTCATTGTAACGTTTCAAGAAGTCTTCACACATGTTTAATTTAAATGTTTCACATGAAGCAAGTGCATCAGGTACATTGCAAAATATGCAAATGAATGCAAATTGTTCTCTCATTAGCTTTGACATTTGATATAGTACTGCTTCTTCCAAACACCTCTCCCATTCTGTATCATTTGCTATGAAGTTTTGATGTCTTGTAGCTAATAGGAAAGTATCATAAACTATGTCATTCACTGTGCGTAAATGTTCATAACTTTGTGCACCGGAAACATGTAAAAGAAGTAATCTTAAAGTGAAACGTTCAATGTCTCTTGGACTGACGGTATAAATTTGTGGTATCATTTTATGAGTATCTCTTTTTTGTTGTTGCCATTTGCCAATTACAAATACATAGTGATATGGAATCTCAATGCATAAAAATTGTCAGGCCTCACTGTTCTGGCAGTTTAATTGAAACCAAGCAGTAAGTGTTATTTCTCGATGTTCACTTTGTGCTAAGGCAGTTCTTTCATTGCCTGCAGTAAAACAAACAAACTGACTGTGTGGCAAATGGATCATGCATCATGCATCTCAAATTTCAGAAGATGCCACATTGCTTCTGGAGCACTGACATAGCGAACATCTAAATAACATAAACGTGTGTCATGTACAATTTGATTATCCTTTTTGTTTTGTGCACCTTGCACAACAACAGTTGTTGCATCATATCCTTTGTATATATATATATATTTATGCACAAAGTTTATGGATTTAATAGAAATCCAAGCTTCCACATTTATGTGTGCATTGTACTTCATCAGCAAATGTGGATTGTATGGAACTACATATCTATTATTGACCTTTTTGCCACGGTTAAAGCTGTTTGTCCTTCTCTTCTTTTATGCAAAGGGCATCCATCACAATTAGCATTAGTTTGCAATGGAAATTGTTTTGGGAACTCTTTTGTGCATTTTTTATTTTCCATACATGGTGAATGTGGATTGATATCTCCACATGGCCCATGAATCATTTTTTGTGTTACAATCTCATAAGTTTTGAAATTTTTTCTTCATGTGGCAGTTCAGCAGTAATTACTGAATCCATTCTCTCTGCAGTATTCAATTTATCTTTTTCCTGCAAGATTAAAATTATGTGTGCATGTGGCAGGCCACTAAATGTGGTCGGTCAGAAGTAGTTTGGCCCAGATTAAAAATGTCCTTGATCTCTGGACATTTTGGATTACTTGTGAATGTAATGAATACATCTGGTTTTCCACATTTTGTGACAATAGCCATGGCATCATTATATCTTTCTTGCATATTGCAAGGAGATCCTTGCAAAGTGGATGGCAAAAAATGATTGCTCTTCCTGCTGGAATGTCTCTGTTGGTAGCCAATTCAACGACATAATCCATCAATCCACAATATTGTTCTACTCAAAGCTTGTTTTGTTGAAATTTTATAAAACTTAGATTATTTGCTTCGACTTGTAGATAGGAATCAGTAATCCATTGTTGTGTGAGCTTGCACCACATAAAAAAGGATTAAAATGATCCTGAATAGCAGTTTTTGCCAAATTATATTCCAGCATAGAAATATTGCTTCTAATACGAACTTTACTATTGGGATAACTTTGCAATTGTAATTCTGGTTCCCAGCCTGGCTCACCATTTGGAAAGAAAGTAGGATATGTCATTGGATCCAAATTACAACTTAATATATTTATGTTTGTAAAAGGTTGTTCTTCATTGCGTGGATATATTCTAATATCCCGCTGAAAAGGTGGTTCACCATCCTTATTTTTAAAGACCATGGCAACCTCATTTACTGTTGGTAAATTATATCATCTTTGATCAGTATTTAGATCTCTTTTTAAAACCATATTTACTCTTGGCATTCCCAATTAATGACTCTGAGCATGTTGCTGTTGTTCTTTTTCAATATGTGCTAATTGTTTATATGCTTGACTGTATGGGTTGTTGGCCATAATTGTATCCAGCTGTTCAAAGACAATGCACAAGCACTGTTTATTTTCTGGACGTGTCATCTGTTGTTCAACAGCTTCCATTGTATCTAAGACATATAACTGTGCAAATTTCCTTTGCTGTCCTTCTTGTGGGTGTAAATGTGAAATGCAGGGGTAAATTTATCCTTGAACTCTAAAACAAAATGGACTATGTCCTGGGACATTTTCTGCTAATGTAGCACCCATAGAAGCAAATGAAATTGCATGTTATAAGACCTGATGTTTTTTTTTTTAAAATTTTTATCATTTGGAAATGTTGGATCCCTCATTATACTTTGTAAGTAATCTGGAAATGTGTGTCTTTGTGGAAATCTTACCTTGCCTTTCTGACATCAACTAATGAAGTCTCCGTCAGTTGGTCTTTCCTTAAGAAAATGATAGGCCGCACAAAACTAACAAACAACATTGAGTAATCCACAATAATGAGTGTCTACTGTTAGTGCTGTAATGAAAGCAGTATCCTGAGCTTCTTCAACATAGATATCACTACAACTTTCTATAGCTACATTGGTTTCATGTGTATGAACATTGGTATTATGAGGCAATATTCAATCATTAGGCAATGGTTCACAGACATGTTTTTGTTTACTTTTTCTCTTCTTTGAAGCTCCAGCACACTCACTTTGTGCTTTCTTATTTCTCATTTTTCTTTTATTTAAAAGTCTCTGTTGGTCTTCTTCTCTTAAGCGTTGGGAGACTGTGTATCTCTCCACCTTTGCTTCCTTTCCCTTGCCGCTCTTCTTTTGCATTCAATCCTGTCTTCTCCGTTGTCTGCCATTGTCATCTGTAATAGTAAATACATGTGTAAGACGTAATTTTTTTTGTATTGTACATAATGTTTGTAGCTGCTCTCCGTGCAAAACCTAAATAGCAATAATGAAAGAATGCAATGAATTAAAAAGCATTTAAATTTTTTCCATGAAATAAATTAATCCATTACATATTTTTTTATAGGCATACTGTACATTAAAAAGTAAAGTGCTGCACATATATATATTGATAAATAAGATTTTTTTTGTAATAATAAATTATTAAGTCATTAATAAATTAACATACATTGAGGGGCGTGACCTGATATGGAATGGATTCCCGCGTGATGCGGTTCTAGGCCGATGGGGACAGTGCTGCTCCTGTGGGCTCTCTGGTGCATATACACATGATCCCTACCGATACATGACGCGGGAGAGACTCCTTACCGCGGTTCTCAGGTTGGCACCGGAGCAAGCTGGATTATCTGCTAGTTTGCTGGCTCATGTTCCCGAGCATATGGGGGGGGGGGGGTTCGTTCGCTAGGCTGTTGGCGGCGCCTTTTGCTGTGAAAGTGGAGGTTTGTGCAAGGGAGATCTGAGACACCTGATGATTGAGGAATCGTTATGTTCCGGTACACCAGATGCAGTGCACAATCCAAATCGCTACCTTTGGTAATTGTGAGTAAATAAAACCTGTGGATAATTTGAAATCTTGCATAGTATCTCTTATCTACAAGAATATGAAGAAAGAGAGCTATTACTCTAATTACATTTAGAGGGATACAAAAGACAACACCACAGTGTTTATACCACACTTATGCAGCTTTTTCTACTATGTAACCAATTTTAACCTCCAGCTTTTTTTCCTATAGTGGTGAAGTGACTCTGGTGTCTATAAGTCCACTGTAGGGAAAGGCAACTACACTGTTAACTATCCTGCTGTTAAACTGATAATTTACTGTATGTGGAATCATTTAGCTCTAACCTCCAATTTTTTGCTGGAATCTACAAGAATAAAGAGAGGTATTACTCTAATTACACTTAGAGGGATACAAAAGACAACACCACAGTGTTTACACTACACTTATGCAGCTTTTTCTACTATGTAACCAACTTTAACCTTCAGCTTTTTTTTCTATAGTGGTGAAGTGACTCTGGTGTCTATAAGTCGCTTGTAGGGAAATGCAACTACACTGTTAATTATCGCGCTGTTAAGCTGATAATGTATGTGAAACCATTTAGCTCTAACCTCCCATTTTTTCCTGGAGATGGTGTGGCAAAAGAAATTAAGGATGGGAGCACATTTTGAGCAGCACAAAGTTTACTATTAATATATGAGGTGAGCGACCTGTATGAATTGTTTAACCAATAAAGAGCCTTAACCTAATACCTGCATTTTAGAACCTTTTTTGGGTATACTACTGGTGAACTTGACTTATAACAAGGTTATTTATTCAGTCCAATTATGCCAAGTAAAGGTAAACCTAAGGACAAGAAAGGTCACCCCTCCAAAGCTGTGGAGTTTTTCTCTCCTAAACACAAAGAGAAGATCCAGCTGCCTCCTTTTGCAGATTCTCCCTTGCAAGCAGACAAACTTACACACAACATTTCAAAACTCTCAGAAAGTATGTCTAGCAAAGATTTGGAACCGCAAGAGGATGAAATGTTTACCCCATTAAAAATGAGGAATATTTTGCAGGACTTTCAAGTGAATGTGCTAGCAGACATTAAACAGCAAATTATGGATAATGCTAAAGCAATAAGAGATGTTAACAACAGAACCTTAGAATTAGAACTTAAGTTGGATAATTTAACTCAGGACTACCACTCTATGGCAACACGGAACAACAAACTGGAAAAAGGTTAAAGAGTTAAATAACCAAATTATCAAACTGGAAGATCTATCAAGAAACTCTAATTTACGTTTAAGGGGTATACCTGAAACAATCAAAAATCCTGGTCTACCAGATTATGTTTCTAAATTTTTTGTTTCTTTGGTTCCTTCCTTTGCCGAGCTAGAAAACAAATTTGATGCGATATACTGTATCCCTCTTCCATCATATTTACAAAATAAGGGAGCTAGAGATGTTATGGTCAAATTTCATTTTTTTCCCTCGAAAGACAATATTGTGAAGGCCAGTTATAAAGTTAAATCTTTTGATTCCCCATATGAATTTATTAAAATATTTGCGGATCTCTCTCCAGCAACACTAAGCAGAAGACGTGAATTTGCTCAACTAACCCAAATCCTTAGGAACGAAGGTCTGGTTTATAAATGGACTTTTCCAACCGGTTTGTCATTCCAAAGAGACTCTATTGGACATAAAATCAACTCTCCAAAAGAAGGGTTCTCTCTTCTGTCAAGCTGGCATATATCTACATGATCTGTTGAGATGATATTTTCTGATTTATTTATTTGCTCTTTATTGGGCCTTATTTTTATTTATTTTTTTCTCTTTGAAGCCCAGAAACTCCTAGCGACAAAGCAACACTCATAATTAGATTAGTTATCACTAAGTGTTTACGATCTGAAATAATTTCACTGAACAAGAAGATTAATGTAAAAATTATTTTGCACTTTTTTGAAAGGATATTTCCTTTCTCCTTCTGATATTGTGTGTTTTATATTTTATATTTTTCACAACTGGTATCGTATATAAGGAGATGTCTGACTATCTCTTATAATTTAGCTGTGTAGGTACGTTTTTTTTATTTTTTTATTAATTTTTCATCTAAATTATGTTTGTATTTATTTATTTTTGTACTTAAATATTCCCACGGAAGCAGATGTCTCCGATTACAGTAGGCCTTCCATTTCTTAACACTGGCGTTTAGCCCTGCTTGTTTAGGCTGCCGCTACTCTGTGAGGCAGCCTAGTTGTGTTTTTGTGTGGTTGTGTTTGCAATTTGTTAGTATGAGGCCAACATGTACTTTAACTTTTCCTAGTCTTTTGACTGGGATAAAGTCCCTGAGGTATGGTATGTCTGTAATTAGATTGGTTGTTCTCCAAGTGAGCTTTTTGATGACAAAGTTGATTATATTTCATCCATTTATTTTTTATTTGTATGGCTTTAAAAATCTTGAGCTTTAATGCTAACGGCTTAAATTCCCCTGGCAAGAGACATACGTTATTTAGATTTTGCAAAAAACAAAAAGCAGATATTGTGTTTTTGCAGGAGACTCATTGGGCTCATTCTAAAACTCTGTATTTGGGTGATTCCTTTTTTGGACTCTAACATATCTCTACTTTCAACAAAAAATCACGTGGTGTTGCAATTTTGTTTAAAAATAATTTATCTCTAGTAGAGGAATTCTGTATTTTAGACCCCCACGGACGTTATATTCTGTGGGGGGGGGGGGATCTATAAATGACCATAAAGTCACTTTAGTTAACCTATATGCCCCTAATAAGAATCAGCTACATTTTGTATTCGTCTTGGGGCTTCTATCAAAAAATGTACTTATGGTTCATTAGATGTGGCAGGAGATTTCAATGTTATCCCTAACTTTGAAAAAGATACAAAATCTCAAAAAACTTGTAAAAACTTATATAGAATTCAGAATGTATCACTTAAATTTTCGAATTGGTTCAATGGTATCAACTTATTTGATGCATGGCATGTCCTAAATCCAAGTCAACGGTGTCATAACTCAAGTTGGCCACTAGTTGTGCCTACCAGGAGGGACTGTTATATACCAATCGCCGCCATCTGTATATTGTGTTATGGGTGATTATATGTTAGTAATATGTTGTATATTGTAATAGGGATTGATTGTATTTAGTTAACCATTCCCCATTGTATAAACTCTCAGTCAGGAGTTGGCCATATGGTCCTTAGTATAAACAAAGAGATTTGCCAGACAGCCAGGCACCTACATAACAATGGGGGGGGCCTAGGAGTTCAAACAGGAAGTTTCCCCTGGGACAGCCTGGGTCAGAATGAGCTTGGTGGCCACGCCTGGGGGTGGCCCATGGGAGGGGTCTGGTGGTTCCCATAGCCTACCTCTGTTACATTGGACAGAGGTAATTAGGTTACTCTGGAGGTTACCCTATTGGCCAGAGAAAGAGGAAAGGTTGATCCACTCCCTCCACTGTGTGTGTGTGAAATGTTTTAAATATGTTGTTCCAAAATAAAACGTGGTTCATAATTTTCATCAAGACATGGTGTGTAGATGTATTATTTACCCGGGGACATATGCTTGCAGTAAGATTCATCAGACTTACTGTCAATATTGCTCATTCTAAACCAAGGGCTGAGACATGATGTTCCTGTAATCAAAGCTACTCCAAGGTCCAGAGTAACCCAAATCCGGTCAGCAGACCCCAGCCAGAGAGTGGGTCGTGATAAACAGGACTATTCTTTGTATTCTAATGTGCACAGGGTATATTCTCGTATTGATTTGTTTTTGGTCGATAGTATTACTATGAACAATATTATAAAGGTTGATATCGGTTCAATAGCCCTTTCAGATCATGCCTGTATTTCCATGAAGGTTAACTTTAATTTGTACAAAACGGGTTGCCCTCGTTGGAAACTAGACGATTACCTAATTAAGGAGGAATCTAGAAAACAGTTTCTGATTGAAGAGTCAGCCACATTTTTTGAATTGAACAAAGGCACAGTCTCCTCTAAGGGTTTTTTTTTGAATGCTTACAAAGCCTTCATTAGGGGTGTATTAATAAAATTAAGGTCCAAGGTTATGAAACAAAGAGGAGAGTCCCTTAGAGAGCTTTATATTAATTTAAATAAACTGGAAACCATGAATAAAAAGGATCCTAGAGATTCCATATTGGCTGAAATTAAAAAGGTTCAGAACAAAGTAAATAAAATTAATCAACTTTTGTCAGATAAAAGGATTTGGCGTATGCAACAGGTTTATTACCATCAAGATAATAGAACTAGCAAATTATTGGCATATAAAATCAAGCAGAAATCTTTAGGGAGAAGAATCGATTACATAATGAATAATGGCCAACCTACGATGTGCCCTAAGGAGATCGCCAATTTGTTTGCCAATTATTACAATAACCTTTATAATTTATCTAAGGACAATGATTTCCATAAACCGTCAATATTGCAAATTCAAACCTTTCTGGAGCAATTTAAGCTCCCTGTTATTTCCCCAGCGGAGCTAGATGAATTGACCATCCCTATCTCTGTCCAGGAAGTTAGGGAGGTAATCTCTAATTTAAAATCTTATACCACTCCGGGCCCTGACGGATTTATATTTTTTTATTTTTATTTTTTTCTTCATCATTATGTATTCATCTTACGAATTTATTTAATGAAATCAAAACTGAAGGGGTTATTTCTCCAGAAACGGTTAATGCTAGTATAATTATGATTCCCAAACCTAAACAAGATCCGCATCTTTGTTCTAGCTACAGGCCTATATTTTATTGAATGTAGATGTTAAGTTATACTTTAAAATTCTGTTGATTAGGCTTCAAAAAGTCATTCATAAATTGATAGACATTGACCAGCTGGGTTTTATTCCCCTCCGTTCCGGTTCGGATAATGTTAGAAAACTATCTAATCTGATTTGTTATTCAAAAGCGATGAAGGTTCCCACCCTATTCCTCTCATTAGATGCTGAAAAGGCTTTTGACAGGGTAGGGTGGGACTATATGGATCTTACTTTGATGAAATTTGGTTTGGGAAACTTTGGTTCTCACTCAATAGGGGCTTCATATAAATCCCCTTCGGCGTCAGTATCTAATTTTGGTTTTCATTCTCGTTCTTTTGGGATATCAAATGGAACCCGGCAAGGGTGTCCTCTCTCTCCCATCCTATTTGCTTTATTGAGAGAGCCATTGGCAGTAGCCATTAGATCTAATCTAGCCATCAGTGGCATTCGGTTGGGTGAGAGAGAACACAAAATATCTCTTTTTGCTGATGACATAGTGTTATCGATTACATGCCCTGGTGAATCTTTGAAAGTCTTGATGTTATTGTTTAATGAATATAGTTTAATATCAAATTACAAACTTAATTTACAAAAATCGGATACTTAAGCGATAAATCTCTCTGAAAATTTTAGAAGACCTCTAAGGGAAGCTTACCCATTCAACTGTAATTCCAATTCTTTCACGCATTTGGGTATTACTTTTGTAGAAAAGTAAAAAAATATGATCACAATTAACTATAATGCCCTCTATTGTAAATAGCTAAATATTTTAAATGGTTGGAAAGGAGTGAAAGCATCTTTCAGCAGCAAAATTGCCATTACTAAAATGGCTCTTCTGCCTAGATTTAATTATCTCACTAGCTGCATACCGGTTAGAATTTCTCATTATCAGGATAAAAAAATTCAATCTATTATAGATAAGTTCATCCACTCCTCAAAACATATTAGATTTAAGAGATTAACTCTTTCTAGAGTATTTTCTCATGGTGGATTATCTTATCCCATGTTGCAATTCTACCACGATGCCAATATGCTGACATATGCACTAAAATGGCTTAATTCAAGTGGGTCCTATGTTTGGTCCCAAATTGAGAAAGCTTTGGTACCTTGTATGGATCTTAAATTCTTATTCTTTATGGGCTACAAGATATCTAAAGACTTCGTAGTTGGCTCTCAGATTGTTAAGAACATTTATAATTTGTTGAGACTAATAAATAACAAATACGAGCTTATTCCAACAACTAGCATCTTAATTCAAAATCTCCCAGCTCTCACTTTTCACAAGCCCGGTTTGTGTTCTGATACAGAACTAGTGATATTATGTATAAAAGATCTATATTATGAGGGCCGTTTACTCTCTTTAGATCAATTGTTTTACAATTATGGGCTTCCTTCTAACTGTTGGTTAAGAGTTAAACAACTCTCGTCGCTTTTATCCGCACGTTATCCATCAAGCAGCGCTAAGGGTTGTTTGACATCTTTGGAAAAACTTATTAATTTGAACAATTATAGCCGTTTATTATCTAAATGTTATAATATTATAGGGAGGCCCTTGGTGCTTAATAAAACATTGGGCATGGAAAAATGGGAAAGAGATCTTGGTATCTCTTTTTCTTTGGAGATATGGGAATCCTCACTGTATGGGACAAATAGAATTGTTAAACACCCTTCTGATAGAGAGCTCCATATCAAACTGGTAAATAGATGGTACATGGTGCCTTCTCAAATTTACCAATTTTCACACAATCTTCAAGACAGCATGTGTTGGAGGCAATGTGACATGCATGGTGATTTTCTCCATATATTCTGGGAATGTCCATCAATTAAACCATTGTGGTTTAAAGGTTTTGAGTTTATTGAACGTTCTATAGATTTTAAACTTCCCTTTTTACCTCAAAGTAGTTTGTTGCATATTTTCCCAAATGTGATATAGACAAGAAAGCTTTCATTATTTTAATTTGTATGTCAATAAAAAGATCAATCATTTCTCGATGGAAATCTAATAAAAATTCTACTTGGTATGAAATCGTACTAATGATTCAACGAGTAAGAGATTTGCAAACTAATTGTGAAGGGATAAGCATTTCTCGCAATAACATTTTAAAGTGGAAAATCTGGGACTCTGTCCACAATGGGGTTGCTAAAACTTCTATATACTTCTATACTAATGGAAATTTTTGCTGTTCCCGGGTTGGTTTCTTATTGAAATATCCTTTTTATTTTTCTCTCTCCTGTGCTGGGTTTTTCTTTTTTGTTTTGTTTTTTTCTTTTATTTTTGCTATCAATCATCTTTGTCAATTTGATATTTAACATTGGGGATCATACAAATGAATGTATATGCATGCAGAGTGAATGTATTTTTTATATGTTATGTCATGTGAATGGTATGCTCTTTTTTGTTGTTGTTTATCTCATTGCACTTTGTTATTAATTCTATTTATGATGTTTATATTATGCAGTTATATTTTGGTAAAAATAATAAAAATTATTAAAAAAAATAAAAATAAAAAAATAATATACATTAATGAATTAATCAATAACTGGCATCAATGGTAAACCTAAAGAGGTAATTATGTTATCCGAAAGAATGCCAAACAGAAAGAGCTATGAGCAAAGTATAGATGGGGCTTAAAATAATGTGCAATTTTATAATTGTATTAATGTTGAAATCAATTGACTTATGAGGTGTAATTTACATTCTTTAAAAGTTAATTAGGTAAACATATATGTATGCATAATTTTTTGGGGTTATTATGAATGAATAATGAAATACTAAGGGCCTCATTCATTTGCAATTTGTACAATGCATTTTTACGGAAGTTTTTAGTTGGTGAAAACCTTGCTTTTGGATCAATGTTCATTAACTAAAAAGTTATGTAAAAACAATATGCTCTGTCCTTATATAGAGCTCAAATTGAAAATTGAATGAGGCCCTAAATAAATATAGGTTAATTAATTAATCATTAGCTGTCATCAATGCAAACCAAAAAGGGCATTATGAAATCATATACATGTGAAATTGATGTTATTGCAGATAAAATCCTGCAGAATTCACTCTCTGTGTTCAGTCAGGTGCAGAGATGAGTAATCTGTGAAATTACATGAAAATCCTTTTTAATTAATTAGTGACAATTAGATGTTTAATTGGCATAGATGCAAAACATAAACACATAAGCATCAATATATTCATAAATAAAAGCAGTCTAAAATATTAAATGTAGCACATGTCAGAATCTAAAAAACTGCTTTAAATATTGAAGGGCTTTGAAGATTTCCTATTTCTGGCAATTATAAGCACTCCAGATTTGTAATTGATTAGTAAAATGTAATTTTAAATAAATAAATATTATTTTTTAATTAATAGTTCCAAAAGCAATGCACATGAATGAGCAGTAAGGCAGATATATAAGTGCAGGTTAGCAATTGTTATTCTTTTTATTGCAGTATACAATGTAAGTTTATTTTTGTAATGATTACTAATCATTAATTAATTAATATATTAATATATGTTAATTATCAATATATGTTAATTAATCAATAACGGTCATAAATCCAAAATAAAAAGACTTAATCCTTTTTGGTTCCATAACAACATAATTAAATGATATACCTGTAAAGGTGATCTTTATGCTGTTCAAAGGCTGCAAACGTCACTTTCTGTGTCAGAGATGATGAAACTGTGAAATAAGATTTAAAGCATTTGTAATATTTGGATTCATCCCTATGAGACAATCAGCAGCAACACATATATGTGAGTGTATATTATTCAATTAATTAATATATTACAAACAGCTAAGCATGAAAGTATTGATAAACTAAAGAAAGTGTAAATGATAAGGTTGTTGCTTAATTTTTTTAACTAATAATATATACCACGTTTTTAAGAATAATTAGTTTATTATTTATTAATGATTATTAATATAAATGAATATACTTTAACTATTTATATTTAATATTCATCAATCAGTATCCTGAATAACAATCTCTTTGGATTTTTCGGCAGCAGAAAATGTCCATCGCCTGAGGAGAAAGTGTCAGTTCTGTGGCAAGTGTGCATTATACTGTATACTGTATAGGCTGAGTGGTTTAGGTGGGAAATCCATGATTTTAATGTGTAAATGTGTAAGTTAGTGCATTTTGCGTCCTTCCTATTAGTATTTTTCTACCTTGTACGTTGCTGGCTGTGTTTTGCGCGGTTCGGGGTCGTGTAGCCTTATTTTAATTTTTTTTCTTGCTTAGCCGATTTTCAAGCGTCTAAACAGCTTAAATTCAACTTAAATTTGATGTTTTTGTTGTATTTATTTTTGTATTTTTTTGTGTTTTTCTTGTTTTTTGCTTTGCCCGTTCCGGCCGTTAACTTCGTTTAATCCTGCTTCGCATAATATGGATTTTTTAGGTATGGTTGGGGCCTAGATAGTCTCACTTGGTTTCATAAGTGTTTTTAAGTACGGTTGGGGTCTTGCACTCTCTGATTTGTTTGCTTGTTTTATATCACGCCCAGGTCCAAACACTCTGCAGCTGCAAACTATTTTGCACTACTACACTAAGAGACACTCTGAGAAGGAGAGTGAACTGTTGGTAAGGGTCATTGCATTCATGCAGAATAGAAATGTTATTATTTGCCTGAATCCCAAGATTCTAGGTCTTTTGAACAGTATTAAAAAATCAGTAGGTGGAGTCTATTTCAATGAAAGAGGACTGCATGGAGCGAGGGAGAATCGGAGCAATTGAATAGCGATTTGTGATTTTAGCAATCGCAACTTTTGCTGCCATGAAAGATCAAAGGCTTTGAGGGAAGTAACTTGCTATTTGACAAATCACTACAAATCGCAGCTTGAAGCCTGTAACTTGATCAAGGTCCACAAACAGAAGGCAATTGAATAGCAAAGTAGCTTGTGACATCTACTTGCGACCCCGAATCTCAAAAAAGCAATTGAATGAGGCTAATAGTTACATAGTACTTGAGGTTGAAAAAAAGACTTTTAGTCCATCAATTTCAACCTTTTTAGATCTCTTCTGATCTGCAATATGCAGATTAATTGATAATTGACCCAGAGGAAGGCAAACAGAAAAAAACCCCAGTGAATCTTTGCCAATTCTCTCAAAAGGGGGGGAAAATACACATGTCCTCTTCTTTTGCATTACTGCTTGAATAACTATTATGAGAATATGATATTTTTCATATTTATTATCATGCTATTATTATGTCTATATCACAATCACACTTTGGTTTTGTCACTATGACACTTAGCACAAAGATATATGCATTTTATATTAGTATTTTTGTTTAGGACATTTGAATGGTAGATGATTTAGAATGGTGTAATTACATTTAGCAGGCTTTACTTACCCAAATTATTTATGCCATTATTATAATGTTTTTTGAGACCATATTTTGTACGGCTAGGAAAAGGTTAAGAGCGGAAGCTCTTTTGGATAATGCTTTAACTTGCACATGTGTACATAGTATTTTATATTTGACTCCATTCTATTATGTACTTTACTCCATTCCATATTTTTATATTCCCTATTATATCTTGTATGACACTTGGATTGGATTCCAGTCCATTATTATTATTATTGTTTATATTTAACGCACCAACATATTCTGTAGCGCTATACATGGGTTAAGAAAAAGGAATAAAACAATAGCAATATTAACACATTGAAAAGGACAAAGGGCCCAGCAATTGAGTTTATAATCCAGTGTCCAAAGTGCTTTCGCCAACGTACCTTGCGTGACTGAAAACTTGCAAACTTACTTAATCTTAAGTGATTCTGTGTAATAAAGAACGATTGTAGATTTTGCTGTGAATGTTAAGGTGGAAGATTTTTAAACAGATATGATTTTAGTGAGGTTTTGAAGGTAGTCTGGTAGAGAGAGGCAAGGAGTTCCAGAGAGGGGCAGCACGTGAAAAGTCCTTAAGGCGGCAATGAGAGGAGATGATAAGAGAGGTATAAAGAAGAAGGTAGTTAGCAGAACAAAGAAAGCAGGTGGGGCAGAATTTATAGATTAGAGCAGAGATATAAGAGGGTGCACCATTGTTGAGGGCTTTGTGTGTTAGGGTCATGATTTTACATTTTATTCTGGAGTCTACAGGAAGTCAATGGAGTGATTGACAGAGAGGTGCAGCAGACACTGAGCGTTGAGTACAGTAGATGAGTCTAGCAGAGGCATTCATTATGGACTGAAGTGGGGATAGATGTGTGGTGGACAGGCCAGCAGGAAGTGAGTTGCAGTAGTCAAAATCAGATATGATGAGAGAATGTAATAGAATTTTAGTTGTTTCTTGTGTAAGGTAGTGACAGATTTTGGAAATGTTTTTTGGATGAAGAAGCAAGATTTTGTTAGTGACTGTATGTGAGGAATGAACGAGAGGGCAGGGTCCAGTAGAACCCCAAGACAATGGACTTGGGAGATGGGGGTGATGATGGCATTGTCAACAGTGAGAGGGATGTGAGGAATTGAAGCTGCAGTAGAGGGTGGGAAGATTAGGTTTTCGGTCTGGGACATGTTGAGTTTGAGGTGGCGGGTGGACACCCAGGAGGATACACTTGAGAGGCAGTTGGAAACGTGTTAGAAGAGAGGGAGATACATCTGGTGCTGACAGGTAGATTTGAGTGTCGTCTGCATAGAGATGATACTGAAATCCAAAAGATTTTATTAGGGTACCAAGTGAAGATGTACAAATGGAGAAGGGGGGGCTAGGACTGAACCTTTGGGCACGTCAACAGAAAGAGGGTGAGGAGAAGAAGAGGTACCAGATAAGAAGACTCTAAACATTAAATTCTGTAGATATGAGGTAAACAACGCAAGAGCAGTGTCTCGGATGTGGAGGGAGCAGATGATTTGTATTAGAAGAGGGTGGTCAACTGTGTCAAATGCAGTAGAGAGATCCAGAAGAAGTAGATATAGAAGAAGTAGAATGGAAAAGTGACCCTTTGACTTGGTGGTGAGCAAGTCATTAGTGACTTTTGTGAGAGCTGTTACAGTGGAGTGCCAGAAGCCTGTCCACCTTGTCTCGTCCTGCATCTCTTTCACTCTAACAACCATGCAGTGGAGGAGCAGGAAAATGGATGGCCCTGGTGCAAAAACAAATTTGCCCCCTCCCCAAGGCAAGATTTAGAAAAATGTTTTGCGCTGGGCCCCCCTGAGTCAATTTACCCAGTGCCTTTCCTGAAAACCCCTTCTTATAACAGCTACCCTTCCCAAGACCTTTTACCAATGCTGCTCTCCCCAAGACCCCTTTCCATAGCTGCTCCCCTTCCCTTAACTTGCAAAGCTCATCTGCCTGCAACACAGTGACTATTGCCTATTGACACCTTGTGACCCTGATCCTCTTGTGTCTTGTTCTTAACCTCCTATACCTTTTTTCTCTACATCCAACCACCCATGTATCTTCCTCCACTCCTTGCCTATTGATACATCTTGCTCAACACCCTTTGTGTTTTCATATATCCAATCACTCTCTTTCTTTCCCTTCTCAAATTAATTATTTGTAAACTGTGAATACTATGAAATGTGGATTTATATGGTGCTGAGGCAAAATCTGAAGTGGAGACATGGGGCAGTATGGAAGGCACTGACAGTGCTTTGTAAAAACAAGAAGTCAGATGAGATGATCATACTTTATTTCACACATTTTACTGTGATAGTCTGTTTCTTGAGTTCCTGTGCTATGAGATTTAGAACTCCTTATTTGAGAAATAGACTAGCTTACACCTGGAAGGTGGAAGTTTAGTGCAGCAATGGATTGCTGTGCTCTTGTTTATTTCTAAAATGAGAGGGAATTGTATTTAGAGGGATTACCTGTCACAGTGCAACAAATTATAGTCAACCCCAAATTCAATTTTTTTTTTCATGTAACAATACACATACAATAATTTATACTGCAAACTGATATGCATCAAATGATTTATTCAAATTCAAGTTTTAAAAATTCATACTCCAAAAATTGATGAGTGGAGGTATTATGGACAGAGACAAAATGTGTTTTTCTCATTCTTTTCCTGACTTGATGCCACAAGCTGTGTGACAGATGTGGCACGTCCCTTTTACAGTGGATGCCCATAGAAAGCTTATGCCCTTGTTAACCCAATTATGGAGGCTGAATGAACAAGATAATGCTGCTGAGCTGAGTCACCTATCCCTGCTTCTAGCTAGCCATTGCACATATCATTAGGGTGAAAACATTTTAAATAAATTGAGTTTCAATATATGATCCTCAGTCAAAAATGCTTAAACAACAATTGAATTTACACCTACAAGGCTAAAAAATGCATACAGATCTTTCTTTGGCACCAAACGATGTTCAATAGTCAGGAAGAAGCAACCCACACTCACAACAAAATATCTTTTACATGTGACCTTCAAATGTCCCTATATATCATTACAGATAAAATAGGCTTTGTAATAGCCCCATACAAAAAAATCCTTTAATATATCTAAATATTATGCAGGTTCTAGTAACTTGCCCGTCATAAATGACGGTTTCATATGTTATGTTCAATTGTCTCTACTGTCTCTCTCTATGCTGTATCTGTGCACCGTCTCCCTCTCTCTGTGCCCTCTGTCTCTCTGTGTGCTGTTTCTCTCTCTGTGTGTTGTCACTATCTCTCTCACGCTCTTTCTCTGTGCCCTCTCTCTCAGTGTGCCCTCTCTCTCTCAGTGCGCCCTCTGTGTGTATGTGTGCACACACTCTCTCTCTCTCTGTGCCCTCTGTCTCTATCTGTGTCCTCTTTCTGTGCTCTGTGTGCATTTTGTCTCTCTCCCTCCTCCCCCTCTCTCCTCTCTCTACCTCCCTTTCTCTCTATCTCCCTCTCTGCATCTCCCTCTCTCTGTTCCTCCCTCTCTCTCTGCCTCCCTCCTTATCTCTCCCCTTCATCTACATCCCACTCTTCTTTCTCTCTCCACCCCTCTCTCTTTCCCTCCCTCTCTCTCTCCCTCTCTCTGCCTCCCCCCTCTCTCTCTCTGTCCCCCTACTGCTCAATCTCCCTCCCTCTGTCACCCTCTCTCTCTCCTTCCCTCTGTCCCCCTCATTCTCACCAACTCTCTCCCTCCCTATCTGTCTGTCTGCCTCTCCCCTCTCTGTCTCTTTCCCTCTCTGTCTCCCTTCTCTCTCACTCCCCCTCTCTCTCCTGTTCTCTCTCTCACTCTATCTCTCTCTCCCTCTGTCGCTGCTTTCTGCCCTCTCTACACCCATATCTCTATCTTCCCCTCCCTTTCTCACTCCCACCCTCTCTCCGTCCCTCCCCCACTCTTTCTCCCTCTGCCTCCTCTCTCTCTGCCCCCTCACTCTCTCTCTCTCTTTCTCCTCCCAAGCATCGATGGGCAACGCCTGCAGCATGTGTGTAACGCCTGCTCAGTACACACTGCGCAGGTGTTACTCACATGCTGCTAACTATTTTAGTGAATTCCTTTTGGGCTAAGATCCAAACTCCAAGCACTTCTTAGATATAGAAAAAAATATAGAAAGAGTTTAATTCCCCAACCTTTTGTAAGTTACTTGGCCCAGAGTATACCTCTTATTGCTGCAAAAAACTCTGTAGTGGTGCCACGTCCTGTCAATTTCCCAAAGTGAAAGTGAGGATACTGATACACCTGCTTCATAAGCAAGATCAAATCCATGATTTTGTCAATCTGAACCTTGCCTACAAAGACATCTTATACCATAAATATCTGTGTGTCATCAACATCCTAAGAATAAAGGACACAAATTGTGGTATTAATATCTTCTCACATTTTTTGTTTAATATATCTTTGATTCTTCAGAATCAAATTTATTGTATTGATTTTTCTGAAACTGAGGTTTTCTTTCCTATGAATTAAATGTTATCACAAATGTTATATTATAGTTGAAATCATATTTGTTGCCATGGAAACTGCTGCCATTTGCTCCAACGATTCTGTTTTACATCTGGAGCATTGTGTGATTGTTTGCTACTTTATGCTATTATACTGGGTGACATTATTACAGTTAAGAAAAATGTTTTTTTACAGTTTGTCTAGAATTATGGAAGATGCAGATTGTCCTTCTGTATTATGTATATTCAAATGCACCTATTATAATATATAATACACAGATTTTTAACGATAATATACCCATTCTGTAAGAAATACAGATGCTTCCAATCCAGACTTAATTTGGCTGCTTCTTTACCTGTAGAATATCAGATGTAAAATGTGCTGCCCTATTAAGCATTCATATTTTGTCAACGTTAATGCAATGATATTGCTATGACTGTAAGTTATAAACGTATATTGTGAAGGCACTCCCTAAATACCAGAGATTTTCTTTATCTTTGGCATTCCAAAGACAGTGAGCAATGAGCAACAAGAAAACTCTAAAATGATTAATTTGTTTGCAAAACTTTAGCAACATTTGCTGAATTTAAAAAAAGAGATTCAAGCCTATTTTATACATACTGGTAGTTACATTAAATATGGCAAACTGTACAGTCTTTAACCTTGTTAAACTTGCAGTTACTCTGTAATATATGGTATATATTATATTGCTTTATAATAATATGGGATTGTGATGACTGCATTGATGGGAGAGAATCTTGAGGTAAAGTGACGTGCTGTGGGTTGCCATGACAAAAGTGACAGTTGAAAAGTAAAAGAGAAGATTTCTGCATGAGTCTAAGTGTTGTTTTGGCTCATGTACTCAGAGGAATGAACGCAGAACATTATTCTAGCACTGTGGATACCTAGTGCTTATTCTCTACTTATTACTGTGTGCTTGAGACATACTGAGTAACCATGATGTATTAAAACCATGTTACATACAATGCCTGGGACAGAATCACTTACTAATTGCCATCTTGCCCAGATCATGAAGCAGGCCCCCTTCCAGGGTAACCCTAGCATTAATATAAAAAAAAAACACAGAGGAGAGGACCTAACCGATTGATCCCTTCATTAGCTGGTCCAGCTGGCCCCTCCTCTTAACAGTGATATTCATCACTACATCATATAATAATAAAACAAATCCACTTAATATTGAGCCAGTAAACAAACCACATTGGGCACATGCACAGTGAACTGCACATTATGCTCATACATACATACACAGGTATGAAAAAGTATAGATCTGTACATATATATATATATATATATATATATATATATATATATATATATATATATGTATATATATTGATGTATATGTGTATAAAATATGTGTATATATCTTTCCTTTGCTATGTTGTGTTTATTCCCCATATATGTATTTACCTGATTATGTCAGATGCTGCTTCCACTCTATCTGCATCTGCTGTTATTATTCAAACTGTGGGTTCCATCTCATGTAATATTGCTTGAGACTTGATAAAGGGAGGTTAAGCCTCTTGAAAGCTCGTCCTTATAAATAAGACGTTTGTCCAATACAAAAGGTATCAAATTATATTGCAATACTCATTATTAATCTCTCTGTGTATATATATATATATATATATATATATATATATATATATATATATATATGGATTAATAATTACTAAACTACTAGATTACTGGACATTCACGGCTGCTTCACTCTTCAATATATATATATATATATATATATATATATATATATATATATTTGTGATTGGTCCCTCTCTTACAGCAAGAGGTAGTGGAAGAGTAGCTAAAGGAGTAGCATGAGATATGCCCTGTTGCTACCGGACATCCAGCCTGCTGAATGACTCGGGATCAGCCGCCTAGCAATGTGAAGCCTGCGCAGAAGCTAGGACAGCTGGTAAGCCCGGGATCAGCAGTGACTGTGGGTTTGGCTACTAAAGGAAGGCAAGGTGGCATTGCAGAGCAATAGGGCTAATTAAAGCATAGTTGGCAGTATGTGGTGAGAGCTGATTTATGACTCATGAGAGTGTGTGTGAGGTGGTGGCTAGTGAAGGCTGTGTTAGGAAATATAAAAAGCATGATTGGGATGAAGGCTGATTTAGGACTTTACCAATTGCTGTGTTGCCTATCAGAGGCCGATTAAGGAGGTATGAAAAATGTGGTTAAGAAAGGGCTTAGTGAGGGTGCAGTTGGATGTATAGAAAATTATAGAAGTAGTGCCCAGAGAAGTCAGATTTAAGACTTATGGAAAGCTAGAGGAAGGTCCTAGATTTGGCCTGAAATCCACAAAGTACAGCTTGAGAGGCCATAAAGGTGCAACTTTGGACACAGACAAGGTCACTCATTTAGTAGATGTGGGCCAAAAGTCATCCCAAAAGGTAGGAGAAAATGCAGAAGATGTATAGGAAATAATAGATGTAGTGCCCAGATAAGGCAGATTTGGGGCTTAGGGAAAGCTAGAGAAAGGTAGAAGTTTAGCAGATTTGGGCCGAAATCCACAAAGTAGGGCTTCAGAGGCCATAAAAGTGTGACTTTGGACACGGACAAAGTCGCTACCTTAGTAGATGTTGGGTCAAAATCCAACCAAAGGCAGAAAATACTTACCTGGCACCATTGCTCTGCAACCATGGGAAGGCCCTCACTGACATAAAGGATCCAGAATTTGCACAGCAGGAGATAAAATAAGCTGCAAAGCAATGATACTGCAAAGAAAAGTCCAAAAAAACAACAAAGTGAATAATAAAGGAACATGCACAAAGAAGCCAAAAGCGAGAGAGCTGAGAAACAGAAGTACTTTTAGGGCTGCAGAGCCCCTCCTAAGGAAGAGGCGGGGCAGCGGCATCCAGCGTTTCGCAGTGACATATAGAGGAGATTTGTTCAGAGAAGCAGTAACAGAAGCATATCAGAACTTATGTTGAGTCTGTGACCAATGATAGTTCACTCTGAGTAATGTATTTGCTTTATTCTGTGCTTACCTGTAGGTGCATCTAAGTAGTAACAACAACAGAATGAAACTATGTTTCAATGTATACAAATAAAATAAGTGTCACTATACACAATGTAACTCCTCTTTGTAACATATATAAAAAGGGACTTAGTAATAGCCCAATGCAGATGCAGAGAGAATCATGAGAATAATATTGATTTTAAAAAATCTATAAGAAATAATCATGTGTTTAGTTTTATAAACCCTGACATACCATATATAATTCTCCTAGCAACACTATTATAATAAAGTTAATACTACAACCATTGGAGTCATTTTAATTAACACAGAATCAAATAAATACATTTAATTAATTTTTATTTCCATTTGAATAAGTTAATTACTTGATGAGCTCACAAATGTGAGTCTTTTTTCAGTTTTGTTTAATACTGGTATCAATCACACATAATCTTATCTTTAATTTCAAAAGAGAATATTGGAGTGCATACAAATCCAGTTTATTGCCAGAGAGAGATCAATCAGAAGTACCCCTCCCTGCTTTTGATGCCGTTTCTCCTGATTGAAGAAGGATCATCATCAGAAGGAGTTCACCCGTACAGCCATGACAAATTTAGGCTTAAAGTTTTTTTTTAATATAACATGCCCAGTCTACAATTTTTTAGATAGTGCTTTATAAGACCATTAAAAAAGACCTTTAAGCCAAGTTTTAGGTAAATATTATGGACAGGCCAGGTTAACTAATTTGATACTTATCTATCCTCAATTCTATGTTTCTGTGTTTCTATGGACATCCTTAGGATATATTCTTGGAACATACATAGTGTGAACACACACACACTCTAGACACATTTATAGGGGACTGCATGTAGCACACATTTTTTTATTATATACTCAGTGTTCTGAAATGGGTGCACACACATTGGGCACATGTGGATGCTAAAACTTATTCAACATTTCTTTACCAGTGTGGTATCTCAAATTGATAATCCATCTCCATTGAGTTGACTGGAAATGGGTTGAAAAGTTGTTTACTTAACACAGTAACATGATAAAGCTTAACAAATATGTACACTGTGGAAAGCTAAATTGTGGGCAAAAAACATAGGGTGTGGTTACATTCTTCACCTAAAAATGCACGCTAGGCTGCTTTGACTAGCTATTAGATGGCGCTCAATTTTTTTTTTAACATTTATTCAAACAGGGAGAGTCATTGCTAATGGATTGCCTTTCTGCTTGTTGATACCTATCTACTGTGTACAGTGCCTTGCAAAAGTATTCACCCCCTTGCCATTTTTCATGTTTTGTTGCCTCACAACCAGGAATTAACATAAATTGTTTGAGGATTTGGATCATTTAATTTAAAGAACATGCACACAACTTTGAAGATGTTCGTTCTTTAGTTTTTTTATTACCTATGAGTAGTGATGTCGCGAACGCGAACCGCCGCAATTGTTCGAGAACCGGCGAACCTGGCGAACCGCCATAGACTTCAATGGGCAGGTGAATTTTAAAACCCACAGGGACACTTTCTGGCCACAATAGTGATGGGAAAGTTGTTTCAACGGGACTAACACCTGGACTGTGGCATGCCGAAAGGGGATCCATGGCAAAACTTCCACAGAAAATTACATAGTTGATGCAGAGTCTGGTTTTAAGCCATAAAGGGCATAAATTACCTAACATTCCTAAATTGTTTGGAATAACGTGCTTTAAAACATCAGGTATGATGTTGTATTGATCAGCTAGTGTAAGGGTTAGGCCCGCTTTACAGTGACAGACCAAACTCCCAGTTTAAAGCATTGCAAACAACCGCAAACAGTCCATTTGCACTACTGCAAACTCCCCATTTGCACAAGGTTGGATACCAAGCTAGCCATGTCCCGTTCCTTGTCCTCACTGATGTCATTGAAGGTCTCTTCCTCCACCCAGCCACGTACAACACCAAGGGTCCCCGAAAGGTAACAACAAGCCCCCTGGGACGCCTGCTGTGTTTGGTCTTCCACCTCCTCAAAGCCACCTTCCTTCTCTGACACCTCTTCTTCAGACTCCTCTCACTGCATTGCCTCTCTCTGCATTATTATAAGGTGTGTTAAGTAGTACTACTCTTATCAGTTTAATACCTGTTACAGCACATATCAGGGGGTGTGTATAAGGCCTGGATTTTTAGAACCGGGAGATGGAAAAATATGCTTTGTTGGTCGTATCACTTCAATATTGGGGCACTTTGAGACATTAGCTTCTTACGCTCAAACATGTCCTTTACAGGCACCTGACTATGGGCAGATGAGCAGGAACTGCTCAAGACGAGAGATGTAGTGGCGGATGGTAGAGAGGGGGCAAGGAGGACAGCAGTGGTTGACGTGGCTGATGATGCTGGACCAGGAGGAGGATGGCGGCTTTGAGTTTGTGTGCTGCTTGTACTCATGTGTTGGTCTGGAGTCACCCAAACATTAGGTTTCAACCTGTAGAGGATAAGGGAACCAGGCTACTCTAGACCTCATTCATCATTACCGGTTTTGACAGATTGGTACTATGCATCCAAGCTACTGTGACAACAGATATGAGTGGCACTGTGCACTTGCAGAAGTTGATGTAGATGCTGTAGGTCTGACACACACGCTTGCAGACAACTAACTGCTATGCAATCTATTACAGTAGAAAAAATTTTTTTGTTTTAAATGTACACTACTGTTACACCAGATTTGAGTGGTGTGTTAAGTAGTACTACTGCTATCAGTTTAATCCCTGTTATGTGCCTTTTTTGGGGGTTTGGTTGTTGAAGGCACAGTGTAGCACCAGAGGCCAGAAAAATTAGGCATGTACACATGCCTAAAAAATTAGGTATTGTTGATCTTGTAGCGAGCAGAGAAGAAGGTAGGCCTGATTCAACACCCCAGCCCCGCATACCCACACTCAGAGATTGAGGGGGGACCTGAGAAGGCCACGGGCCGGAGATATAAAGGGGGGCATTCCCAAATAAGCACACAAGCGGGGACAAAGGTAGTGAAGGGGACATAGAGGCCCATGGACTGACGGTCGCCATCTTGGCAGGAAAAGGGCCCAGCAATTAAGCCAAACTGACCCTGCACAGGCAGCTACTTGAGTCAAACACTGTACAATTACACCTTAATAAAGCTGAAACATGCAGCAGCAGGGATTCTAAACGGCCACACAGGGACAAGGAGGCTAACAGCCCCCACAGTCTCTGCACCACTCTTTTTAACAGATAACCCAAGGGGCTAACCAGGGACCTTGCCCACATAAAAAAACAGAATTTTATTGGAGGAATTATTAGTGTCTTTACCCCCCAAGAGAGGACATAATATACGGTATCTTTAGACTACCTGATGGCCAAACCTCCTTTAGCCCCAATGCTATACAAGAAACATTTCAAAACTTTATCTGACTGGGGGTCTATAGAGTGACATTAGTACTGACCTTTATATGACTGGGGGTCTATAGAGAGACATTAGTACTGACCTTTATCTGTCTGGGGTCTATAGAGTGACATTAGTACTGACCTTTATCTGACTGGGGGTCTATAGATGGACATTAGTACTGACCTTTATCTGTTTGGGGGCCTATAGAGGGACATTAGTACTGACCTTTATCTGTCTGGGGGTCTATAGGTGACATTAGTACTGACCTTTATCTGACTGGGGTCTATAGAGGAACTTTAGTACTGACATTTATCTGTCTGGGGGTCTATAGGTGACATTAGTCCTGACCTCCTGCTGCAGTATTATTACTCCCAGTACTCCCAGGCTTGCTACTATTAGATATAATAACCTCCGTTTCGTTTCCTTATCTGTTGGTAACATCAAAATATGATTATTAAATATTTCATATTTGTTTGTTTTTTCTCACAAAGTGAACCCCTTTGTGTGTGTCCCACAGACGTGGCGTTTCCGCTCTGCGTATATTGGATTTGCACCGCTCAAAAAGTATGAAAAGAGATTCCCCCCCCCCTTGAAGCCCATTAATGACATCATCAGTAAATTATATGTAACAGATTCCAGTGTTTAGGGTTTATGACCAAATACTGCGATCATATCATTTATGACAAAAATCTGTATTTGTCGTATTATTCAGACTTGCGTGCATCTGACACTTTGCGTTACATTTCCTGATACTTTTATTATCTTGATCTTTATATATTTACTAGCGACTTGCCCGTCAAAAAATGGCGGCAATAAGTTTGTAAGGCAGGTAATGGTGTTTGGACGAGACATTCATTTTGTTGGCGGTCGGAGATCCTTCGGCGGTCATTGCGAGGCTGTTGGTTGTATTTTTTTCTGATAGGTGCTTTTGCTGTTATTCTTTGGTCGGCTGTGATGTGATTTTTGCGCTTATTGCAAGGCTTTGTGTGCTATGAACAGCGTTGGCGCTCGTTGTGAGGCGCGCAGTGAATGGCTTTTATGTTTAATGTGATGTTTTTTTTGTGTATATGTATTTTTGTATGGTAATGAAATAATTACTAAATGAATATACTTTACCTATTTGTAAGTAATATATGCAGGAAGCATTGTGCTGAAGAGCTCACAATCTGTTTTCATGTTCCTGCAGCATACAATGTAGGTTTTCAGTACTGTGGACCTGCTGTGTAAGTGTCAGCAATGTGCGCAGTGTGTAGTGTAAATAGGCTGCGTGCGCGAGGGGAAGCCGTTAGGGTAGCT